>JAPPVO010000031.1:41710305-42275504 GCA_030407325.1 Camellia japonica | reverse complement strand
AATGCAGAAGTGTAACAACACTAAATGCACTGAAATTAAGTAAGAAATGATGCCAAATCAGTCAAACAATATAAGCATGGCATGTAAAGGTCCTTAAGCATGAAAGCTAGCAAAGAGGACTACAAAGGAGACATGCAATACATGGCACGAATGCATGAACCAACCACAAACAGAGCTCAAGTAGGTCAAAACATGGACCAAAGCAAGCTAAGATGGAGGCTCAAAGGCTTAGGCATGCAAGCATACACACTAGGCCATAAACAAGGCAATAAATGCACAACCCTTAGAGGCACTCAAAGGGTGGAAGAAGTGGGAACATGGCAATGCTACACACTCTGAAATAACATGATGAATGATGCCAAATCATGTACACAACACAAATGAAGCATGCTATAGTGCCCGAAGCTTGAATCTAGCATAGGCACTTGTACAACAACTATGCAAAACATGAAGCATGTGATCAAGGAAACCCAAAAAATTCCTAGAACATGTCAAAATGAGTCTAAAACATGCATGGAACGAAGCCAAAATATGCTAACACGAAGGGCATAAGGCATGGTGAATGCAAGGCAAATAAGGTGGATTACACTACACCTATTAAGACCAAGCATGGGATGACTTAACCAACAAAAATCAGAGTTATATCATGGAAAAATAACCCCCAAAACACATCGAAATGATAGCTTGCAAGCTTAGGCATGAAGGCATACGCAATGATTCATGTTAAGGCATAAAGGGGCAAACCCTCCAATGCATTGAATGAGTAAAAAATGCAAGTGCATGAGTATGAAACATGGACTGAAATCACATATGAAATGATGGCAAATCATTCAAATAGGTCAAGTAAAGCATGCTAGTGAACTTGGCACACAAAGCTAACAAGCTAGAATGCACTATAGCTATACAAAACATGGCATGCATGACCAAAACAACACAAATCAGAGCTAGAGCATGCTAAAACATGGACAAAAGCTTCTTGAAGTTAAGCCAAAAGCATGCTAGAATGACATGTTAAAGCATGATGCATGTTAGGCTAATTCATGGAAATACACTACAAGTGCATGGAGCATGCAAGAGGTGACCAATCCAAACCGTAACAGAGGTATCACATGGCAAAACATCACCAAAAACATGCTGAAATGGAAACAAAACAAGCTAGAATGACATGCTACTTCATGAAGCATACAAGACTAATTTGTGTGATTTACACTACAAGTGTATTAGGCATGCAAGAGCCAACTAAACCAACCTAAAATAGATCTAAGGCATGTTAAAAAAAACACCAAAAACCTACTGAGATGGCACCAAAACAAGCTAGAAAGACATGCTCAAACATGAGACACACAAAGCTAATTTGTAAGATTTACACTAGAAGTGTATAAGGTAGGCATGGAATGACCAAACAAAGTCAAAACAGATCTGAGGCATGCTGAAATAACCCCAAATACATGCTAAGAACAAGCCAACACAAGCTTAATAAACATGCTCAAACATGAGGCATATGAAGCAAGTATACAAAACACAAGGAGAGGGGATGACCCTCTCCTACTAGGGACCCCAAAACCACCATTCCACTACTAAAAATCCTCTGGATTTTAGTGGTAGAAAGGTCATGCAAAGGCTACAACAAGAGCCTAGAGGGATGGCTCAAAACAAGGCCTAACAAGGCCTAAGAGGGGGTAGACCACCCCCAACCAAAAAGTGACCTTAAACAAACTTCACAAGGACTGAAAAATAGAACTTTTTACAGTAGGAAGTTAGTTATAAAACAACATGCAAATAGGTTCAAAAGCTTAAGCAAGAATGGGGGTTTTAAGGGTTAGAAACTCACCCTTGAAGACCACCTTCAAAACCAAAACTCCAGCAGCTTTTTCCAACCAAAACCAGTCCAAAAGCTTGAAAAACAACCTCATGGGACCTCAGCTCCAAGAGTATGGTGTTTGAGTGTGTGTTTGTGTGTTAAAATGTGGTAAAACTACACTTTTAAGGCACAAAATGAAGAACAAGAGCAATATAGAGACAAAGCTATATGTATAACTCTCCAGCCAATTTTTGAACCTAGAGGAGGGAGGAGGAGCCTCCCTCTTATAGAGAACCAAAAGCTAAAGCTTCTCAAGAAAGCTAAGCTTCAAGGCCATCCCTCCATACACGTGTATGGAGGATGGTTCTGGTGCCCTCCAGTTGTGCCAACTAGCCAAAAATATCTCCAAAAAGGTGACAAAAAGCAGCCGACCACCTGAAGTGGTCGGCCGACCACCTGAAGTGGTCGGCCGACCACTTTAAGTGGTCTCCCAAGAATAAAAGTGGTTGGCCATGGTGAGAGAAGGTCAGCAGCATGAAAACAAGCAAATGGTGTGGTGGCTGACCACTTTTGATGGTCCAAAGATCAGGGAGACCAGTTTCAGACCAGAAAACTGGCTGACAAGAAGAAAAGTGGTCTCCAAGGGGAAAAACTGGTCTCCCACCCTTGTACCACCTTCCAGACAAGGAAAACAAGGTTTGTACCAAAAACAAACCAAAACGAATGCAAGACGAAAGTTCGGGAGGCAATGCGCGCAGCCGGGAGCCTCGAAAATTAGCTGCTGAGCACCAAAAGTGGTTCACGACCACAAAAGTGGTCTCCCAAACCACAGTGGCCCTCCAGGCCAAGGAAACAAGTTGTGGTTCAAAAACCACGCCAAACGGAGAATGTTAAGCGGTCCCGAGACAAAGCGCGTGGCTGAAGGCTCCGAAAATCGAAAACAAGTCTCCAAATGGAAAAGTGGCCTACGACCACAAAAGAGTGCTCTATAAGACCTCTCCTTCCCTCCAGGAAGAGAAAACAAGATTCGGTCCACAAACCGAGCCAAAGCACAAAGAGTTCAGAGGCCCGGAGGCAAGGCTCTCAGCCAAAACTCTGAAACCTCGAAACGAGCGCAACATGCACTATCACCGAGAGCTCAATTGATGACGTCTAAGTCTTAAGGTCGGTCAAAAATGGGGTGTCTATAACCCCATTCCTGGAATGTGCTGTAGTTTGTTCATGAAGTAGATGGATTGGGCACTGACAAACATGCCTTCGTCTGCGACCAAAATTGTCTGTCCTACCCGAGCTTTAGCCAGAGTGAATCCCGAGAGGAATACGTCCTCGTCACCATGATTGATCTCTAGCACTGGCGTAGTCACCTCTAGCGGCGGATGGATGGATCAATTCCCAAAAACAATTGCCACTCCTCTCCCATGAGGGTACTTCAACATCTGATGAAGAGTGGAAGAGACAACCTTCACATGGTGCAACCAGGGCCTCCCTAACAGCAAATTAAAGGTAGCTGGCACATCAAAGAGATGAAACTTGATCTCTTGCTCCGATGGGCCCACCTGGACTCTCACTTGCACTGTACCCATGACCTCTCTACTAGTGTTATCATACGTCCGTATTACTTGGGTTGTGGGAACAAAATCCACTGGTTTAAGGCCAATTGCAGTGGCGGTATGGGAAGGACCAACATTAATGGCTGAACCAGTATCTACCAACACCATCGACACCCATTTCTCCCTGCATTCCACAGATATGTACAACAGTTTGTTATGAACCGAGCCCTCCGGCGGTAGCTCTTTGTCAGAAAAAGTAAGCGTTGGCCTGGCACCAATTGGAAAGACCAAACCCACAACCTACTCGGGCATGGTGTCAATGGAAAATTTAGCCTTGTCCATTGCCGACAATACTGCCTGTCGGTGTACTCGTGAGGCCATGAGAAGACCCCAAATGGAGATATCAGCTTGAATTTTCTTGAGTTGTTTCAATACTGCCTCTTCTTCTAGTTGTTTCTCCTTCTGTTTCTCAGTATCTTTGTCTTTTCCAGATGCCTCCACTTGATCTAGGTGCGGCGGCTTAAAATACCACCCACTTCTTGTCAGATGGTCTATTTCCTCGGCATACCACGTATTGTTCGGAATGCAATCGCCCCAGTCTTCATCGGTATGGGCTAGATATAGATCATTATTGTCCCACCATTCATTCTCAACGGCCGACAAACAGTTGTCCGGCTCTACTTGTATCACATTTACATCATAGGTGTCCCCCACAGGGTGTTGTGAATTTACAGTTTCTCGGCTGTCTTCAAATCTTTATCGTTCAAATTGCCTCAGTGCAGCTTCCTATTCAGTATCTATGGTGTTCACAGCGCCCACTTCTTAGGCTGGGTTTTCTACGCCAGCGTTCTCCGGCAGCTTTCCTTTCTCATCAGCCTTTCTGGCTACTACAACTATCTCTGCTTCTTTTTCATTTGGTTTTATTCACATTTCTTCTTTCTTGTCTGGCTCATCACTCAGCCATCCAGTGTTGTCAGTTGATCCGTTCAGGTCAAACCACCCGATCTGTATATCTCCCTGATCCTGCTCATCAAAAAATTGTAGATTGTCCAAATCCTCTTCGAGTTCAGCTAGATCATCCAACGCTTGGCTCGGGCCATCTTTCTTGACTACATTGATGTCTACCAAGGTTGGTAGCACCAATTCAGGCTTGATTTGACCAGTTGACATAATATAGCAACTTGGATCATACACCCTATCAGGTAAGTCCTCAGGACACTCTGGCAACAGACTAGTACCTTCCTCCAAGGTCGACTCCCCTTCCATTGTAAGTCTCATCACCACAGGCTTGGGTTAAGGTTCGGACATATCCATCATGCACAGATCTGTGCCTTCTGGAATTAACAACGTCGGTTTCGGTATGTGGGAGAGAGTAATATGTGTGCTGGGGTCGTAAGAGGTGGTGAGTGTATGGATCAGGTTAAGATTTCGAGGTGGGGGGACTTGGTTATGCTAGGAGTGGATTTGTGGTTACGTTTGGTTTTTGAGGTGGAGCGATCACCTTATTGTCAATGAGATCCTGAATCTCATGACGCAATCGAAAGCATTGGTCGGTGTCATGACCATGTTGTTGGTGAAACGCACAGTATTTTGTGGGGTTGTTTTTGGGTGGGAGACGATCAGGAAGTGGGCAAGGTTCTAAGGGTTTGAGGCGTCCTTTCTTGACTAACACCTTCATGGCTTCAGCGAGAGTCATGTATAGTTGGTTAAAAGTCCTCTAGGGTCGGGTAGGGTTGGACGATGTTTGTGAGCTTGTGTTGGTAAAGGGGTCAACAGTCTTGGTTGTGGTGACAACACTTACGTTTGACGGCCTCGTAGCTGTGCTACCACTGGCAGCATTGGAACTGCGAACAAACGGCCTTTTTGCCAGCTCATTCTCATCTGTAATAAGCCCCTACTTCATGGCATCTTCGATTGGCACTCCCATTTCATGAGGCTTTAGCTCTCCATCTTGTCACAAATTCATAGAAACCCTCCTTTGGTTCTTGGCGTGTTGCCTCAAGATCACGAGTTGTGACCTCAATCTGTGTATTGTAAGAATACTGAGCAATGAAGGCCTCGGCCATCTCTTCCCAATCCTGTTTGACAGAATCTTCCAACTTAGCATACCAAATGGCCATTATACCCGACATGGCGCGACTGAAGAGAGACTACTTCTGTAGTCTAGTTAAGCCTATTGGCCGTAAGATATCTGAAAACAAACGCAAGTGGACCATCGGATCCCCAGAGCCGTCGAATTGATCAATGTGCGGCATTTTAAACTGATCTGGCAGTGTAACTACAGAATCAGTATACCCGTCCTCTATGTCAGGGATGGAGTTAACCCCTTGTGCTCTCTTGAATAACGTTTCAAGTTTATTGACCTCGGGTGCAGTTGGGTCAACCTCGAACTTGAACGGAACCTCAGTCTGATAAACAGGGGTTTTGGAAGCTTGTGTTGGGATTGGCTTTGCTGGATTGCCCTGGTTTTCTTGAACATTGGCAGTATGAGCAGTGGCTCCGGGTGCTAGGATAACCGCAGTAGGTACATGGGATGCAGAGACCGAAGCCTGTTGTGGTTGATATTGTTGTAACTTGGTTAGACCTCGGCCTGACGGGCTGCATCCTGCTGTAGGGTCTCAACTGTCTATTATAGATGGTGTATCAGTTCTTTCACACTAGCTAGGGGATACTGTGCCATTAGAATAGGTGATCGATCTCATGCTGGGCTAGAAGTAGATAACTGTTCCTGAACCAGACTAGACACAAGTGAGCTAAGGGTTAACTGCTGTAAAAACTGAACTGGTGAACTCTGCCTGATTCTCCTTCGTCTTGTAACCAGTGGGAGTGAGGTAAACACGGGACTGAACTGGTGAACACCGTCTTGTAACCGGTGGGAGTGAGGTAAACACGGGTTGTCCCCGAACAAGATCCTTGGCTTTACAAAGTCTTCTGACTCAGGTCTAGAGTACTTGGGGGATATCCGAACTTTCTGAAGCTATGGTTTTAGACTATCTAACAAAAGAAATAAAACAAAAGAGCAATAATCAAAAACCACACAACACCTCAGCTAAGATGTTATCAACACATACGTGATCAAAGCTGTAGGACTGTACTCCACACTGAATTCCACCCCCAAAACAAATACCAAATTTGCAACTGCTATGCACATTCCTGTACAGTTTCACTATAAAGCACATACCAGTTAAGAGAAAGCCAAAACACCACTATGAGAGGGCAGGGTTACCCTGCCCTAGTTTTTTTCATGAACTAGGTTTCACTATTTTAATCAAGCGGTTTCACGGAATCTTATATTTTGGGTGAGCATCCTGTCCAAGTTTAGAACAGTCTCTATGGCTTTTCTATATGCAACTAGGCCAAATGGTCAAAAGGGGTACCTCAGCATGACTACCTAATACCTCTCACACCTAACATCGAGAAGTGAAAGGAGGATCAAACGATATAGCGGTAGTCCAGATCCAATGTGTAGACACCCCATTTTTGACCGTCCTCAAGACTTGGACGTCACCATTTGAACACTTGGTGATCATCCATGTTCGTGTTCGTCTTGAGTTCTCGGAGGTTTCGGCCGCGTGCCTTGCCTTGAGACCTCTCGACTTGTGTTTTTGCTTCTGAGGGCAGGGAATGGCTTGTCGGCCACCCCAACACCTCACCGGCCATGGCTTGAGGCCACCGGCCCTCTTTCTTGCCACCGGCCATTGGTGATGGCCGGTCGGCACTTTGTTTAGTCGGCCGACCATTAATTTGGCCGATTGACTCCTTTTCTGGCCGAGACCTTTTCTTGGGGAGGCTTGAACCTTTTGAACCCCCTGTTTTAGCTTCTTGAGGAAGCTTGAACCTTTTGAACCCTTGGTCCTAGCTTGAACCATTTGAACCTTTGCTCTAGCTTCTCCAAGAAGCTTGACCCTTTTTAGCTTCTCCAAGAAGCTTGAACCTTTTTAGCTTCTTGGAGAAGCTTGAACCTTTTTAGCTTCTTGGAGAAGCTTACACCTTTCTAGCTTCTCCAAGAAGCTTGAACCTTTTTAGCTTCTTGGAGAAGCTTACACCTTTCTAGCTTCTCCAAGAAGCTTGAACCTTTTTAGCTTCTTGGAGAAGCTTGCACCTTTCTAGCTTCCAAGAGAAGCTTGCACCTTTCTAGCTTCTCTTAGAAGCGTGGCACCTTGCCTTGTCCATATATAGAAGAGCTCCTCTTCCATTTTAAGGGTTCCAAGAATTGGTCTAAGGCATACAAGAGTTGTATCTCTCTATATCTCCACATCCAAGCTCCATAAGTGTTGGTTCTTGGCCCCTTTGCACACCAACTCTCAACCACACCTCTCCATCATCCATCTAAGCTTCTTGGAGGCCATTTTCAGAGGCTAAGGAACTGGTTTTTGGGACCAAAGGCTGCTGTCCCCGTTGGTCTACAAGGGTGAGCATCTAACCCTCTTTTATTCCCCGTTTTTGCACACACTTTTAGCCTATCTTTCTTGCTGATTTGAGCTTTGTGTATAACATAAAAAAGTTCTTTTTTTTTGTGTTTAAGATACTTCATTAAGGTCACTTTTGTGTTGGGGTCGTTTACCCCCTCTTAGGCCTTGTTTGGACTCATTTTTGTGTGTTTTTGGTGAGCTTCGGGACCACCTTGTTTGGGCCTCCTCACCATTGAAATATTGAGGGATTTCATTGGTGAGGATGGTGGTTTAAGGTCCTAAGAAGGAGAGGGCCACCCCCTCTCCTTGTTGTCTTCAAAAAGTGCCATTTTAGCCTCATGTGTGAGCACCATTTTTAAGTGCATGTTGGCCATGTCTTAAGTGTTATTTGGTAATATTTTGCCATGTATTACCTCTTTTTTTACTTGGTTTAGACACACCATGCATGCTTAGCATACTTGTCTTGTAATGCCATGAAATTGCCTTAACATGCTTTGTGTTTTGAGCCTTGTTTCTAGCATGATTTTGGCTTAGCTTTGTGAAGCTTTTATGCATATTTTGGCATGATTTAGGTCTGATTTTGGTTATTTGGGTCATCCATGGCTTGCTTTGTATAGCTACCATGCAATCTAGCTTGTATGCCTTGAGTGTTGGCTCCTCTACCATGCTCTATTTGCATCATTTCAGTGGTTTGGCACCATTGGTTATGATATTTCAGTCCTTGCTCCATGCTCGTATGCTTTCATTTGATGCCCCTTTAATGCTTTATAAGGTTGGTGTTTCATGCTCCATGTTTAGACATTTGTGTATGCTTCCATGTGTAGGTCATTTAGATGCCATCTAAGTGATGTTTTGGGACATGATTTGGGACTATTTTGATTCACTTTGATCATTTGCTTCATGTGTCATATGATCATGGTTTAAGTCCTTGGGCTAATTCCAAGCTTCTATGTATGCTTTGCTTGTTTTGCTTACTGGATTTGGCACCATCTATGACATGATTTCAGAGCTTTCCATGCATGCTATTCGTCCATGATTATCCTCTTTTAAGTGTGCTTAAAAGATGCTCTTTAATGCTTAAGTGTTGGGCCATGTTTGCATGCATTGTTTGTGTGTGTATTTGCCTCCATTCCATAGCATTTTGGCTTCCTATTTAGACATGGCCGAGGCTTGTCCATATTAGTCTAAGACCACCTTTCACATGTTGTTCAAATGTGGTCACATTGCTTCATGCTTTGCATGCTTGCTTGCCTAGGTTGTTATATACCTTGTATGTTTGCTTGCATTGACATATTGCATCCTTAGCTCACATGCCTAGGTTGCATTGCATTGTGCATGCATTGCCTTGCCTCTTGAATTGAGTATGATAGAGGTTGGGTTTCTTTGTGCTTGTTTGCATTGCATTTCATTTGAAATCAAAATGCATACTTGGTTTCTTGGGCCATCACGCATTGAAATGCGCGATTAGTGGTCCGAGAATCAAGGACCATGCCCCTTTGAGTCATAAATATGATAAGGGATGTGGTGGTACATACATTTGCTTGAAATGCATTGCCATGCCTTGTTTTGCCCTCTGTTGCTGTCAAAACAGGATTCTGCAGGAAGATTTGGCCGGCCGGCCATCTGCAGTGCCGACTGGCCATCCATCAGTGGCCGATGGCTTCACAAGTAGCCGGTGATCATCTCCTTTGGCCGGTGGCCATTCCTCTTGGCCGGTAGTGTTCCCCAATGTCCATGGAGCATACCTTGGGAATTGTGCAATTTTTAGAGGAGCAAAGCAGGGAAAACAGAGGCAACTTGCGCATGGCAGTGGATTTCCGGGCGAAGCCAATCTGAGCATGCGTGCATCCCTTTTCCCGAGGCCCTTTACTGCTTTCAGTAGCTTAATTGATTTATTAATTAGTTAAGTGGACTGTAATTATTTAATTAGCTTGTAGGTTAATTAAATTGTATATTCTTTCGGTCCCTCCGAGCGAGGGCGAATTTGTAATAAGTGTGGGTGCGTGTGTGCATGTCTTCCAATCCCCACTTCTTTCTCCTTTTACTTACCTGCTTTCGACGGTTAGTATTAGGGCATATTTAATTTAGCATACCTTATGCTGTGCATGCGTGCATCCATACATTTGTCTTACATACATCCGGCTCGGCACATCATGCTAACTGCACTTGTATTTCAATTCCAAGTTGAGTACTTGTTAGTTGCAGCATTTCACATGCCATCTTTAGGGTAGCCGAGCCTATTCTAGTTGCATCCTGTATGTGTTACATTAGCCATCTTAACGTGAACTACGATCATGCATATGATTACTAACTAGTTTCTGTTTTGGCTTGGAGTACTCGGTAAGCATTTATGTTTTAGCATCCTCACATGAGTGTGAGTGTTGCCATGATAGCATGATTACCATGAGGCTAGCTGCTTATGTGTATAACTGCTTGAATGCCTGTGGGTGGAGGTTGAGTTGTTTAAATTGGGACAATGCATTGAATGTGAGTTTTAAGCCCACTAGATAGTGGCAAAACCATCTTTTCTAAAGCTCACCCGAGGGTGGCAAAACCTGCATTTTAGTCTACTTACGAGTAGCAAACCATTTTCAAAAACAAACATGAAATGTTTTGTTCCAATTTAGGCGATTTGGTCTATACTTGTTTGCTGCGCGCATAACATAGTAATTCTAGGCTAATAACCGGAATAAGAACGCATAATGTTTTCAAAACAAGATATCATGGTTAGTAGAGGCCGATCTTCGGATCGGGCGAGAGGGGGTGCTCATAGCTGACCTTCCCCAATCGTACCCAAGTTTTCGAGCCAAGGCAACTTTGGTGATGACGGACACGTGGCCTTTGGCACCGAGTCAGGGTTTCCTAAATTCGCCCATAAAAAATATTTAGGTGGCGACTCTGTATCTGGCAAAGCAGTCCATGTTTGGCACTTCTTTCAAAAATATGTTTTCAAAAAACGATTTTCCGGATTTGGACTCTTTGGTTCAGGTTAAGAACCGTGACAATTTGAGTCCTGAACTGTAGTGAGCCCAAATGACAGAACGGGAGTCATCCTCCCAGGGCGTTCGGGGACGTCTATACAATGGTTGTGTTCCCATCATGGCAGAGCCTACGACCGGTCAGCCTTTTGGCAAGCTTTTGGGCAAGCCTCCAGTAAACCTTCCAGGAATAGCAGATTGCAAACACAGTGACTTAAGCGCATTAATGCAAATGCAATGCAAAGAACATATAAGTGTGGATAAAATTTCACATCATGAAGTTCGAGTCAAGTTCTCTAATTTCCCAGCAGAGTCACTAGAAAGTGTAGCTCAACATTTCGTGCTCCTTTTGGATATGATAGCCCTACAGTTCAGACTCCCATGGTTCTGAATCTGATTCCACAAGTGCAATGTGAAATAGACCAACACAAAAGAGTCTAAATCCGAAAAATCTTTGAAAAATCGATTTTGAATCAAAATGCCAAAAATGGACTTCTTTGCCAGATACAAAGTCGCCACCTAAATATTTATGAAAAATTTAGGAAACTCATGACTCGTGCCAAAGGCCACGTGTCTGTCATCACCAAGATTGTCTCTGCTCGGGACTTAGGGACGAGAGGGGAAGGTCATGAATTGAGCACCTCACTTGCCCGATCGCAGATCGGCCTCTACTAATCACGATGTGATTCTTATTTACATTATATGCTCTTATTTCAATTATTAGGTTATTGTTACTATTTGATGCGCAGACAAGTATAGACTAATTTGTAAAAATTGGAACACTTTGATTCATGTTTGTTTGAAAATTGTTTCAAATATGTACCACTTGAAAAAGTGATCTCATATGTACATTACTCAAATTGTTCCAATTCAAGTAATTAGCCTTCATCCACAGGCATTCAAGCAATTCATCAATTAAGCACTTAGCCTCATGGCAACAATCACACGCATGGGATATGTTAAAGCAGCAAAATGCTCACCTAGTACTCCGAGGCAAGCCAAAAAAAAAACAAAAGAGTTAGAAAACATGCATGTTCCTAACTAATGCAACATGACTAATGCACCACATGCAATAGTGCAACTAATAGGCTCGGCTACTAATTATGGCATGTGAACCAATTTGATAGCATGCATTCCAATTTGATAGTATGCGTTTTAACATGTATTCAACGAAGTATGTAAATGTAGCTCGACTTTTTCGCGCCCCTTTCAGAGAGCTTGAATTGGTCCTACAGTTCGGACTCCTGTCACGGTTCTGAATCTAGTCTCACAAAGTGCAATGTGAAACTGATAAACACCAAAGAGTCCAATCCGGAAAATCTTTTTGGAAAATTGATTTTGAATCAAATAAGGCCAAAACTGGATTGCTTTGCTAGATTACAGAGTTGCCACCTAAATATTTTATTTTTGGAAAATTTAGAACACCCTGACTCGTGCCAAAGGCCACGTGTCCGTCATCACCAAAGTTGCCTCGGCTCGGGAACTTGGGTACGAGAGGGGAAGGTCCTGAAAAGAGCACCCCCGCTCACCCGATCAAAGATCAGCCTCTACTAAACATGATATGTTGTTTTATAAACATCATGTGTTCTTATTCTGGTTATTAGCTAACTTTACTATGTGACACACACAAGGAAGTATAGACTAAGTCGCAAGACTTGGAACGAATTCAACTCATGTTTGTTTTCAAAAATGGTTTGAATTTGCCACCCTCAAGTGGGCTAAAATGCGGATTTTCCATCAAACATGATGGGCTTAAAACATGATTTGCCACATCGCAAAGTCGGCTTAAAACTCTCATTCGTTGAATTGTTCCAATTCAAGCAACAAGGCCTTCATCCACAGGCATTCATGCAGTTAATCATATAAGCACATAGCCTTATGGCAAGCATGCGAAACATGGCAACATGGCAATCACACTCATGCAAGTATGCTAAAGCATAAAACTTACCGAGTACTCCAAGCCAAAACAAAAACTAGTTAGAAAAATGCATGATCCTAACTATACAAGATGCCTAATGCAACACATGCAATATGAAATTAATAGGCTCGGCTACTAATATGGCATATGATTTCGATTTGATAACATGCTTTGAAACATGTATTCAAAGAAGTATTGAATTGACAATGCAGTTTGAATGATGCGCCGAGCCTCGGTGCATGCAAGACAAATGAATGATGCAAACATGCGAGCATAAGGTATGCTAATCAAAAATGTCCTTAAACTAACCATCGAAAGCGGGTAAATAAAAGGAAGAAAGACACGGGGTTGGAAGACATGCACACACGCACGCACACTTATTACAACATTGTGCCGTCGCAAAAGAGGGTCCGAATGAATAATGGCTAAGCTAACTAAGCAAAGCTAATCAAGCTAATCTAATTAAACTAATTAGACTAATTATTATAAACCAAACGAATAAAGAAATAGCTAAGCAAAACTACTTAATTATTACAACACTTACGTAATTCGCAAACTAGTTTTTTAAATTACAAAGCCAATGTACATTAACTAAACATGTAGAGCACTGAACTACACTTCCTCAGCTCTGCTTTGGGAAGTAGAGGATGCATGCACTCAGTTTTCGCCCCGAAAAGTACTTCGATTTTGCTCTTGAGAGGCTTTGTTTGCAGGGGTTGAACATACTCCAAAACTTTCTGCTCCACCTTACTAAATCAATGTTGAGGATTGCACCAGTGGCCTGCCAGCCATGAATGCTTGCTGCCGGCCATCTGCCAACCAAAAATGTGCCCTACCGGCCAAGGATGAAGCACTGCCGGCCATCAGTAAGCCACTGCTGGCCACTGGTGCTATGAGTCACCACACTACAACAAAGCACAAACAGAGGAAAATGGAGGGTTTTCCAAGGGTATGTTTATACTGTGCCCCTCCTTTTCATCTTAAAACATCAAAGGAATAGCACTCTTGGATCCAAAACCGCCAATCAAGCATTTTCAATGCATGATGGCCAAAGATCCAAAGAGTACAATTTCAATAAATGCACAAAAATAAAACTCTAGACCACTACCTTGTCATGGATGATAAGTAGATTGTCTCATTTCATCACTTTGAGTATGAAATGCTCCAATCTACCTTGTGTGCAATATGACGTCCGATTGAACACATGCAATGCAACACAACATGCTTAACTTGCTTAAGTTTTACTTGTCATGTTTTATTTACTCATTTAAATTACCGATCCATTCTTTAACTGGTTAAGTCCAAGGTGAGAGTCCTCTAATGGAAAGAGGGTTTAAACCACAAGTACCTTGAGCATGAAGGAGGCCTCATGCTGTTCGTAACGAACTCCGAAGGAATTAAACCATTAGGCATGAAGGTCTCAATTCCACACTCAAGCCAACAAGAGGCTTAAAGCTACTTTCAAAACAAAAGGAAGAGTGAAGAATAGAAGGAGATTGCAGAGCTTTCAGTGCTGAAATGACATGCAAAATGATACCACAACATGCAAGCAACTCATGCAAAACATGTTTAAAAGCTAAAAACACCAAACTACTGAAGATCACAACACTATAAGCATGCAATACAAAGATCGAAAGGTACAAACACTCCCAAACAGTCCTAAAACAGTCTAAGAGGAGTCCTAAAACATGGTTGAGGTGAGCTAAAAATAGCTAGAATAGGAGGCCAACACATAGCACAAACTAAGCTATTAAGCACAATTGCACTACAAATATATAAAGCAAGCCTCAAGTGACCAAACCAACTAAAAAAAAAAGCTAAAGTTAGTCAAAAAAAGTAGCAAAAACATGCTGAGATTAAGGTACAAAATGCTAGAAAATCATGCTCACATGTTAGGCTATCTAGGCTTACAAACAAGACATAAGGAAGGGAGGCTACCCCCTTCTATTTTGGACCTAAAAACATAGTTTTTACACTGAAAATCCCTTGGAATTCAGTAATTAAAAGAGCCAAAAAAGTTGTTTTAGAAAGCTTTGAAAGATGGCATAACAATTTAGCAAGCAAGCTACAAGAAGGGTGGACCACCCCTATCTCCAAACAAACCTCAAACCACTATTTTAGACCATAAAATAGAGATTTTCAAAGGTCAAACCAGCCTCAAAACAGCATGAAAAGATGGCAAAACAAGTCTTTAAATTAAGCTTGAAATACAAGTGTCTTACCTCTTGAAGACAAGATGGAATTTAAGTAACAAAAGCAAGCCAAACCAAGCCAAAATCCTCTTCTAGAGCGCAAATAGGACCTCAAGCAACCTCTACTCCATGTGAACAAGTTTGATCAGAGCACATATGCAAGAGTGTAGAGAATTCAAGCTATAAGGCACAAAATATATAGAGAGAGAGTTCTAGAGAAAGAGGGAGAGAAATTTTTTGTCTTCAAAAATTTTCTAACCCCCCACATGCAAGAGGAGTCTTCTATATATAGAAGATGCAAAATCCCCTTAAAGAGATCTAGCCATACATGTGCAAGCAGATGACTCAATCCGTGCAAACAGCTGGCACAAAATATCAGAAAATATCTACTGATACACTGGTGGCCGGCCGGCCATCAATGATGGCCGGCAGGATAAAATCCATGGCCTGCAGTGCCCAAACAAAAACAAACTGAAAGGACCTAAACATGGTCCAAAAATGAGACAGAATTGATGCAGGGTTTGGAAACCTCAAACCTGTGGCGTTCCTCCATGGATTTCGAGCGCTCGATGAGCAACCAAGCTCATCATCGGATGAACCTGCAAGAACATCCAAGTCTTGAGGACGGTCAAAAATGGGGTGTCTACAGTTGCCCCTCTTTGACAGAAATCAGAGTCACAAAATGACGTGAGTGAATGTCAAAGCCTAAAGACGACCCATTTTGACAAGGCCGCAAGACTTAGACAAACATTTAAGATGACAATATATAGTTGTGCCCGCAGGCTGGGGCAAAATGAAAATGGTATGCACAATGCAAGAATATAACTTGTGATCATGCAATGAGGTTGTAATAAAGCATTTAAATGCAAATCTCATGTGAGGAAAAATGCCACATGTTAAACAAACTAACGAGGTACACTAATTTCGTACATGAGAAGAAGTAAGCAAATAAATAGGCCATGTGTGAGAATCACAAGCCAAACTGCATTTCATGCAGAAAGAATGTAAGAAAATTATGCAATCCTAACCGCACCTCACGCAGGAATGGCTAAGAGTGACTGTCGGGCGCATCCAAGGTCTTAAACAAAATTCCGATGTGCTGCACGCGTAAAGGAAGAAGGGATGATGTGAACACCGGGACTCGCCCATGTGTTTCTAGAGTGTAACATCCTAACGTATCGCACGCGAGAGGACAGATGTGTGAATCTAGGGACACCCCAATATTCCGAACCGAAGGGAACAGTGATAACAATTGAAACACGTCCAAATATTTATAACCAAAACAAGGAGTGGTATAAGCATCAAAGCACGTTCCAAATGCTTCTAACCAGAGCATCATAACACGTCACGCGCGAAAAGGAAAATAGAGCGGTGCAAACACCGGAGGGTGGTATAACATCGGGACACGTCCTAAACGCTTATAACCAAGGGGTAATATAAACATTGGGAACTCGTCCCAATGTTTCTAACTAAAATAAGGTGTCGGTGTAAACACCGAGCGTACCTGAATGTTTCTAACCAATGAGGTCGTATAAGCATCGGAACACGTCCCAAACGCTTCTAACCAGAAGACAGTATAAACATCGGGACACGTCCCAATGTTTCTAACCAAAGAGGAGTCGGTGTAACACCGGGCATACCCAAATGTTTCTAACCAACGAGGTGGTATAAGCATCGGAACACGTTCCAAACACTTCTAACCAGAAGACGGTATAAACATCGGGACACGTCCCAATGTTTCTAACCAAAGAGGTGTCGGTGTAAACACCGGGCGTACCTGAATGTTTCTAACCAACGAGCTGGTTTAAGCATCGGAACATGTCCCAAACGCTTCTAACTAGAAGATGGTATCAACATCGGGACACGTCCCAATGTTTCTAACCAAAGAGGTGTCGGTGTAGACACCGGGCGTACCCGAATGTTTTTAACCAACAAGGTCGTATAAGCATTGGAACACATCCCAAACGCTTCTAACCAGAAGATGGTATAAACATCGGGACACGTCCCAACGTTTCTAACCAAAGAGGTGTCGGTGTAAACACCGAGCGTACCCGAATGTTTCTAACCAACGAGGTGGTATAAGCATTGGAACACGTCCCAAACACATCTAACCAGGAGGTGGTATAAACATCGGGACACGTCCCAATGTTTTTAACTAAAGAGGTGTCGGTGTAAACACCTGGCATACCCGAATGTTTCTAACCAACGAGAGAAGTGTAAACATCAGGCGTACCCGCATGTTTCTAGCCAACAAGAGAAGTGGTGTAAACATCGGGCATACCCGAATGTTTCTAACCAGCAAGAGAAGTGGTGTAAACACCGAGCGTACCCGAATGTTTCTAACCAACGAGGTGTCAGTGTAAACACCGAACGTACCAGTAATAACCCTATTCTGTATTATGCTAATTGATCTTAGTTATGATTGTGACTATGCGTTTAATATGATTTTGAGTGCCATTTAAATGATTATATGTGGTTTTGAATTCCTATCTGTTCACCGTAGGAAAATATGTTTGATTTTCTGCGTTAGAATTTAAATTGAAGGCCTTATCGGCCATAGAAATTGAAATTGATTACTGTAGACACCCCATTTTTGACCGACCTTAAGACTCAGACGTCACCGATTGAGCGCTTGGTGATGTTGCATATTGTGCTCGTTCTGAAGTTGCGGAGTCTCGACCGCGAGCCTTGCCTCCGGACTTCCGGACTCTTTTGTGCTCTGCCTCGGTTTGCGAACCGGGTCCTGTTTTCTCTTTTTTCTCTTTCCGAAGGGAGGGAGCGGTCTCGTAGATCATCTCTCGGTGGCCATAGGCTACGTTTCGTGGTTGTAGGCCATTTTTCCCATTTGGAGCCCGGTTCTCGGTTTCGGAGCCGTCGGTCGTGTGCCTCGATTCGGGACCGCTTAACCACCTCCGTTTGCTCCGGTTTTTGGTATACACCTTATTTTCCCCCCTTTTGAGGGACACTGTGGCCCGAGAGACCAACTTCGTGGTCCAACGCCACCTTCGGTGCTTAGCAGCCTATTTTCGAGACCCCAGACCGCGCGTTTTGGCCCCTGAACCTTCGTTTTGCATCAGTTTGGGTTCATTTTTGGCGGAGACCTTATTTTCATTGTTAGGAAGGTTGTAGGAGGGTGGGAGGCCAGCAATTTTTCTGAAAAACCAACTTTTCTCTTCATTGCTCTTCGTCGCCCGTTTTTCTTACTAGAAAGCTGGTTTTTCCCATTCCCGGGCCACTTTTTCTGACTTTTCACCACACCATTGTGTTGTACACACCTGGGAGGCCACCAATATGGGTAGGCCGGCCAGTAATTCCCCCTGACCCTTTTGAACCTTTCTAAAAAGTTGGCTTGTCTCTCTCCTGAACCACTTTTTCTGGTTTTTCTCTACACAACTGTGTTGCACTCACCTGGGAGGCCACCTTTTTGGGGTGGTCGGCCAGTAATTTGGCTTGACCTCTTTGACCCCTGGTCAGCCGGCTAGGGGAGGTGGCCACCTGACCCTTTTGCACCTGGCCGGCCATTTTTGTCCCTCCTGGTGCATTCCAGTTGTGCCAACTATTTTGCACCAGACCCTCTGTCCGAGGGTCTGTCCTTTTAGGGGGAGATTTGAATTGGTTTTTCCCCCCTTTTCTTTGGCTCCTCTCCCTCTATATAAACAGCACCCTACCTCATTTCTAAGGGTTAGAAAATCAGCTAAGGCATTGATATACCATCCTCCATATCTCTCTCATCCAAGCTTCAAAACACCCTTGACCTTGCACCATTTACACACCAACTCATAGCCTACCACGTCCACACTCCATTCCAGCAACTTGGAGGCCATTTGCAGAGGTTGAAAGCTCAGAATCTTGGACCAAAAGCTGCTAGAAATCTGCTCTTCAAGGGTGAGTCCCTATTTCCCCTTTTCTTGCCCTATTTTGCATGATTGATTATCCTTATTTGCAAGCATTTTTGGGGTTCAACCTGAACTGAAAATAGTCTTATTTTGATCTTATCTTCATGTTTGATCAAGAACTTTTTTCTGTTGGAGGTCTTCTACTCCCCCTTTGTGCTTTATCTCTCTTTTAGGGCTTATCTTGCATGATATATTAGCCTTATTTGTGAGCATTTCTGGGCCTTGAGCCAAACTGTAAAGTGTCTTATTTTGAGCTCCTCTTCAACTTTTTTGAAGGGCTCTTTGTTGTTTGAGACCATCTGCTGCCCCTTGTCATTTATCTCTCTTTTAGGGCTATTTTTGCATCATATTTTAGCCCTACTTGTGAATATTTTTGAGGCTTTGTATAAACTTGAAAAAATCTTATTTTGACCTCCTCTTTAAGTTTTATTAAGGTCACTTTTCTGTTTGGGGTCTTTTTCCCCCTGTGCATGCTTCATCTCTTCATGAATAGGGCTATGCATTAGAGCACTTGCATTGGCCATGGCTTGGCCTCTTAGCACTGAAATCCAGTGGATTTTCAGTGGCTTAGATGCATCTTTGAAGGCAAAATCAGAGGGGGTTGACCCCCTCTCTCCTTGTCTTGTTTGGTGGTCTTTTAGGCCTTCCAAAGGGACCCTATTTTGCATGCATTGAAGTCACTTTTCAGGCTTTATTCTGAGGGTTTTGAGGTCTGCCTCAGCTTTTCTTGAGGCCCTTTTGGTCATATTTTATGTCTATGATGCATGTGTAGAGCAATCACATTCAAGGCCTCTCAAAGAGTCCTTTCTTTGCATGTTTCCGAGACTGATTCCAGGGCCTATTTGGTAGGTTTTAGAACTGTCATAACCCATTTCCAGAGTTGGTTTGGTCTTGCTAAGTGTCTATCTTATATGTGCTGAATAACCCCTTGTATGGCCCTCTAAAGGAACTCACCATTTTTGCATGTGTTGGCTGCATTTCAGAGGTTATTTGGGCATATTTTGACATGTTTTGTTCACTGATTTTTTCTAGTTTGATGAGGTCTCATACACTTCACATACATGCCATGTAAACCATGTTTGCTAGTCAAAGTTGCATGCTATTTTAGTCCATCATGCTAGCATCTTTTGGTCACACTTTGAACTAGAAATGTTCATGTTTTGGGACTACCTTGGCTCTGTCTTTGTGCTTCTTAGTCAAAAAATGCATGCTTTGTATAGCTATAAGTCAATACATGTGCCTAGTTTTGAGTTTCGGGGTTTACTTTATGCATCGGGTGCCATATTTCCATGTTTCGGGATCATTTAGCATCATGTTCTGTGCTGGAATTTACATGTTCATATGCCATCTCTCATCCTTTGCCATGCCTTGTTAGAGTTGCATGTTGCGTCATAGGATCGGTCCTCGGTTTATGTGCATGTGTGCACGCATTTCGGTTGTCTCATTTTCATCTAATGGCTACTAATGTGAGTGTGGCTGAGGTCCACTCATGTTGGTGTAAGTCCATCGTGCATTGTGTATGCCATTTCAATTCATAGCATTGTGTAAGCTAGGTTGCATGTTAGAGCATCATGTATGTCATGTTACATCGAGTATTGTGTATGCCATTTCATAGCATTGCGCATGCTAGGTTGTATGTTAGTCACATTGTGTATGCCATCTCATTTGCATGGTGTTTGGGATAGGAGTTAGCCCAAGCACGGGAAACGAGGGACGTTTCGTACTCCAAGTGATGGAACGTGTCTCAATTCCCGATCGCCGACACTCCGGATTACCCATGATGGAGTCTAGGCCTTGTTTTGTTTATATGTGCATTCATTTCACATTGAGTCGTGCAATTCGACTCCTCGGCCATCATGCATCGAGATGCGTGATTGGTGGCACGAGGATCGAGGTATGCATACATGCGTGAAAATTCTTTGCCATGCCTCTTTCTTGCTCTCTGTTACAGCAAATCCGAAATCGGCAGTCTTTTGGAGCTTCGTGCAAATATTCCGGGCTTAATTGTAAACAGAGGCTAATTGGGGCGTCGCAATGGATTTTCGCGCAAGGCAACTCAAGCATGCATCATTCATCATTCGGAGCAGAGCTGAGGCAGTCCATAGGCTTGCATGCTAATTTACTGCTTTCCTAGATTAATTTGTTAATTAATTAGGGTTTTGTACTTATTCGGGCTGTATTACTTACTTGGGACTGTATGATTTATTCGGACCCTCCGCGCGAGGGCAATGTTGTAATAAGTGTGCGTGTGTGTGATGTATGTCTTCCAATCCCACGTCTTTCTCCCTTTTATTTACCAGCTTATGATGGTTAGATTAGGGCATGTTTCAATTAGCATGCAGTATGATAGCATGTTTGCATTCATTCATCTGTTTTACATGCACCGGGCTCGGCGCATCATATTCACTGCATTGTATTTCAATTCCGAGTTGAATACATGTTAGCTGTAGCATTTCATATGCCATGTTTAGAATAGCCGAGCCTATCTTAGTTGCATTTTGCATGTGTTGCATTAGGCATTTCTGTATAGTTAAGATCATGCATGGATTTCTAACATAGCTTCTGTTTTGGTTTGGAGTACTCGGTGAGTGTTTACGCTTTAGCATCCTTGCATGTGTGTGTGAGTGACTGCCATGATAGCATGCTTACCATGAGGCTATGTGCTTATGTGATATATCTGCCTGAATGCCTGTGGGTGAAGGTTGGGTTATTTGGATTGGAACAAATCATCGACTGTGAGTTTTAAGCCCACTAGATAGTGGCAAAACCATCTTTTTCTAAGCCCACCCGAGGGTGGCAAAATCTGCATTTTTTTTAAGCCTACTTGCGAGTAGCAAACCATCTTTCAAAAACAAACATGAAATATTTTGTTCCAATTCAGGCGACCCGGTCTATACTTGTATGCTGCGCGCATCACGTAGTAAATCTAGGCTAATAACCGGAACAAGAACGCATAATGTTTTCAAAACTAGATATCATAGTTAGTAGAGGCCGATCTTTGATCGAGCGAGCGGGGGTGCTCACGAAGTGACCTTCCCCAATCGTACCCAAGTTCCCGAGCCGAGGCAACTTTGGTGATGACGGACACGTGGCCTTAGGCAACGAGTCAGGGTTTCCTAAATTCCCCAAAATAAAATATTTAGGTGGCGACTCTGTATCTGGAAAAGTAGTCCATGTTTGGCACTTCTTTCAAAAAAATCTGTTTTCAAAAAATATTTGCCGGATTTGGACTCTTTGATGATTTCATCGGTCTTCCATTGCACTCTGTGAGATTAGATACAGGACCGTGACATTGAGTCCTGAATTGTAGTGAGCCCAAATGAACACAACGGGGGTTTCCCTCCCGGGACGTTCGGGGACGTTCTAGTTTTTGGCGACTCTGCTGGGGATTTAGAGAGCTTGACTCGAAGTCATGATATCTTGTTTTGATTACACTTATGTGTTTCTTTGCATTGCATGTGCATTGGTGCGCCTAGGACACCGTGTTTGCCATCTGCTATTCCTGAGCGGTTTGCCAGAGGCTGCGTGCCATAAGGCTTACCGGTTACGGGGTCTGCCAGTATGGGAACACAAACCCCAGTTTTACCGGGGCACCCTTTTGACCATTCGACCTAGTGCATATTCGGAATCCGTAGTGACCATTCCAAACTAAGACAGGTTGCTTACCCGATATAAGTTGTTTGAAACCGCTGCGTGCGTAGTGAAACCCTAGTTCCTGACAAAATAGGACAGGGAAACCTTACCCCTCCATAGGGATGTTTTTGGCTCTCACTTGCTTGCTATGTGCTTTTAGAGTGCGTCTCTACAGGAATGCATGTATCAGTTTACAAGTTTGGGTATCAGGCCTGCAGGCACCAGTTCAGTATTTTGGGAATCAGTTATCTGCGGGTATCCGATTCAGTTTTGGGGGAGCAGTGATTTTGGGGAACAGTGATCAGTAGTAGAGTACAGTTATTCAGCTATGCTTGTGTCTGTTCTGATTAGGCCAAAATGCTGCGTGTTTTCTCTTTCAGAGGGGGGTTCAGAGATTTAGTACAGAATAGCCAGTGTTCTCCTTTGCTGAGGCACGATAGACATCTGATCCGTCAGTCACCATTCAGTTCAGCGGACTTATGATGACGTAAAGTTCAGAAGAAATTGTGGTTATGGCAGCCGCATTGAACCAAGGAAACATCTTGCAGGATGAGACCAATGTTGAAATACCATACTCGCCCAGGTCGCTTGCCGCGCGCCCGGTCTGGACGCCACAGTTGTGTCAAGCTCGTGAGCCTACCACGTTTGAATTAATGGGAATGATTGGTGATCTTCAGCGATCTGTGGCTGATCTCGCCTACGGAATGTCGGCTTCGTCACCAACCCCATCCTACGCCGGGAATTGCGTACCGCAGGAGCCCCCGCTATTGGGGCGAATTGTGATCGAGCTCAGCCAACCTGAGGCTGTCTCAAGCTATAGCAATGACGTGTCAACAGCAGCCGGGTTTCGCTCTGATATAGCAACCCAAACCCTCAATCAAGCTGAGGCCAGAGGTAAGAATAACGTGGGAACAGATGCCGATCCCATTGAACAACTGCTGTGGGCAGTCGAGGCTTTGAAAGCCGGAGGATTGAGTAAACAGCAAATATTCGCAGTGGTGGCTAAAACTGTGGATGATGCTTTCCCCACTCCAACCGAGGGGAGTTCCAGCCAGATAGAAAATCGGGATAGGCCCCGTCATACCAGAACAGTTCCCTCCAATTCTAACCCTGCACCGGGAAAAGATCAGAAAGCCAAGGCGGCACTTGCCGATCCTTTTGCCAGTGCGTCCGGCAAAAGTCAGCAAACTTCGAAGTATCTGCCCCGAGGGCGTAGAGTCTTCCACGCCCTTTATATGCCTTTGTCCAAAGCTCTCCAAATCCTTGTTGGACAAGGCCATCTCAAACCCCTCGAGCCTCGGCCTCTCCGAACCCTCTTCCGACTACGCATGATGCGACCCAGTACTGCGCGTACCATCAGCAAACTGGCCATACTACCGACAACTGCTTCCGTCTTCGCCATGAAGTACAGGATCTATTTGACAACGGGGTCATCCTCCCGCCGAGCTCAGCAAAGTCTATCGGCACTGAATCGGTGAACTTGAGGGGATAATGTGATGTGATCGAGGGATGAACCACCTGCGGGCGGCACTCAGTTTACTCCAGATATGGTGTATGGCACGCACTGTTTTGAGCATTTGTGAATGCTGGTTTTTTTTGTATTTTCTGACTTGGGTATTGAGTCAGTCTTGTTGCGTTGTATTGAGTCAGTCTTTTTGTACAGAGTCAGTCTTTTCTTGCTGAGTCAGTTGGGTCTGTCTTGTTGTATCGAGTCAGTCTTGTTTTGTTAGAGTCGGGTGATCCCGGGGGCGTTACCTCGAATACCACTATTTTGTTTTGTGTCTGTCTTTTTGCTTTCTTTTGAGTTTGTTTCTGCCGGGGAGCCAGTTACACCAGAAGATCTAATCGAAACAGCTGTGGCTGTCATGTTTTTGTGCATATTGCTATTTTGAGCCTGTTGTGTCAGCAAGTTTAGAATGAAACGACAGTGCATTTCACCTGCTCTTTTGTGCCTTGAATTCATTACATCGACCTAAGTTTTTCAAAAACTCTTTTTGAACACTGCGGTGAAAACAAAGAGGAAGGAATTCCTCGGGATTTGTAAAAATTTGGTCAAATGAGAGAAAGAGAGGCATGCTAAGCCCTTAATGAATGAGATCATGCTTGTTAGTGTGAGTACTGGGAAGGATCCTGGCTTGATCCAGATTGGTTCCGCACTATCTTCAGCGCGAGCGATTTGTCGCTTTCTTAAAAGATTTCAAAAAATGTTTTTGCGCGGTCCTGCGAAGACCTGTGTGGAATCGCTCTTGAAATTGCACAGCCTAGGATCGCTCTCAGCCTCGAGACTCGACCCCTCACTTTCAAACCTTGAACTTGAAATTCAGAATGTTCAGCGGTCAACTACAATGTGAGGCCTGTGTGGCCAGATTCGAAGCAGCCCTCGACCTAGGGGCAGAAAAATGTCAGATGTGCTCGAAGAGCCGAAGATGGATCATCCTGCAAATCAATGAAGACTGGAAAGAATGCCAAATCCCAGAAGGGAAGAAAGAAGAAAACATTGCTGAAGAATAACTGAGTTCCTATCCACAACACTAGGGGCAAATTCAGCCCCCATGGGATGGACTCCTGCATCGCCAGCGAACAGCAGTCATTCTCCTGGATTCAGATGGCTTCGAGATCTCAAACCGATCAACGTGGACAAAGCTACACTTTTACCCTTGAGAGGCTCGCTGGGCCGAAAACCTGGAAGGGCGGCCCAGGCAAAAGTTAGAGCAAGAAAAGAAGAAAAAGAACACAAAAAAAAAAAAGAACAAAAGAACAAAAGAAAAGAAAAAATGCAAGGAAAAGAACAAAAAAGAAAATCAAAAAAAAAGAAATGAAAAGAATTGAAAAGAAAAGAAGAACAAAGCTCGCAAGGTTGAAAACCCAGAAAGGGCGGCCTTGGCAAAAGTTAGAGCGCAAAAGGAGAGGTTAATACCCGAGTGTACCTTAACCTCGAACTACGTAAGGCTTGATTCCCATCTTTGGGATACGTAGGCAACTTCATTCTGAAGTCCAGCCGTAAAACACTTCAAATTCGATTGTGTCCATGTGATGGTTTTGGTCATCTTTGTCTTCTTTGTATCCGAGAGCTCAGTTGTGATCGTTACTCTGAAGACTGATTACAATACGCTGTGGTGCCATTCAAACAAGGGGCAACTTTCCGTTGCCATACAATGTGCTGCGGTGCTATTCAGACTAGGGGCAACTTTCCGTTGCCATGCAGTGCCGTTCAGACAAGGGGCAATTTTCCATTTGTTTTGGATCTGAGGTTATGCATCTCAAGAGTAAATTCTGTGTCGGTTGAGCAGTGGCCATTTGCAAAAATAGTTTTTGAAATTTTTTAATGAGGTTGACTAATTCTCTCAAAAATTATTCCACTTTTCCAAAACTGGACCATTTCTTGGACCCAAAAAAGGAAAATTTTCAGTGCTCATAATCTAACTCGCATGATTTCAAATCAGAAAATCGAACAAGCACGTTAATCTAACTCTCATTTTGGTTAAAATTATTTTAAGTAGAAGCCAAAAACAAAAATGGTCAAAATAATGAACTAGGGGCACAGCTGAGTCAGGCTTCTTGTCTTTTCCCCGTTGTTAGTACATTTGCCAGAAAGGGCACCATACTTGCCAAGAAGGGCACTCTACCTGCCAGAAAAGGGCACAGTTGAAGCAGTCAACAAAGGGGCTGAAAGCTCTATGCTAGGGGCGCGAGCCCGGAACTTCCTGTTTATCCATCAACCACCCAGGGAAGGGATAAAGAATGAGAGATTGAAGAATAGAGAGATGTGCGCTGAGAGGAAAAGTTGAGGAAAGGGCTTTTTCAAAAAAACAGAGTTTGAGGGCCGAGTGATGTGAGAATCACAAATTAGAAAGGGTAGGAAACAAATACCCAGAGAAACTGGCTCCTCGCGATCTGAGAGTTCTCTCGTCTTTCCAATACGTCTGAGTGTCGTGTCTTTTGCTTTCTCTCGATTCTTGTTTTGAGTCGTTTCGAGTGTCACTCGGTGTGTTTAGGTTGTTTTACCTTGTTTTTCTTTTATTGAGTTGTGTTTAGGTTGTTCTACTTTTGTTTTCCGTTTTTGAGTCGTAGTGCGCTGTGTTCAGTTGTAGGCTCAATACCTCGGTCAAGAACTCATCTCTCAATTTCAAAAATAAAATCGTTTTGCGCTCCGAGTGCCGTGCCGTTCTCCACATCTGTGCAAAACAAGATTCGTTCTTTCGTAAAACCGCAGGGTTCAACCCAAGCCATGCGGAAACAGTAAAATCGGGACCTATCTGAAGCTATATAGGTTCCAGACTTCGAAGCAAAATAAAAAAGGAAAAATGTCGGGCATCTGAGTTTGTTTCAACTTCTGCAAGTTCCGTCATCGCATCCTGTATGTTCAGAATGAGTTGTGTGTTCAAAATTAAAAGAATACTGTGTTATGAGCCGCGTGTTCAGATCGAGCAGTGTCGTGTCATAAGCTGCGTGTTCAAAATGAAAAGAATGAGCTGTGTGTTCAGAAATGCAAATTTATGAGCTGCGTATTCAGAATTAAGAAAGAGCTGTGTGTTCATAATTGAAATGTGTGAGCTGCATGTTCAAAATGAAAAGAATGAGCTGTGTGTTCAGAAACGAAAATTTATGAGCTGCGTGTTCGGAATTAAGAATCAAATGCATAAGCTGCGTGCAAATGAAAATGTATGAGCTGCGTGTTCAGACTCAAATGCATGAGCTGCGTCCAAATGAAATGAATGAGTTGTGAGTTCAAAAGTGAAATGTAAGAACTATGTGTTCAATATGCGCTGCGTGCAAATAAAACAGTGGGCCGTGTGTTCACCTCAAAAGTTTGGGCTGCGTGTTCAACTTTCAAAACAGTGGGCTGTGTGTTCACCATCAAGAGTTTGGGCTGCGTGTTCAACTTTCAAAACTGTGGGCTGTGTGTTCACCTCAAGTGTGTGCTGCGTGTTCACAATCAAAAAATAGGCTGCGTGTTCAGATATTCAAAAAGTTTGGGCTGCATGTTCAACCTTCAAACAAGTGTGTGCTGCGTGTTCACAATCAAAAAAATGAGCTGCGTGTTCAGAAATTCAAAAGTTTGGGCTGTGTGTTCAACCTTCAAACAAGTGTGAGCTGCGTGTTCACAATAAAAAATGAGCTGCGTGTTCAGAAATTCAAAAGTTTGGGCTGCGTGTTCAACCTTCAAACAAGTGTGTGCTGCGTGTTCATAATAAAAAATGGGCTGCGTGTTCAGAAATTCAAAAGTTTGGGCTGCGTGTTCAACTTTCAACAAATGTGTGCTGCGTGTTCACATTCAAAATGGGCTGCATGTTCAACTTTCAACAAGTGTGTGCTGTGTGTGCACAATCAAAATTTGAGCTGCGTGTTTAGAAATTCAAGTGTTTGAGCTGTGTGTTCAGGCTTCAAAAAAACTATGGGCTGTGTGTTCATCTCAAAGTTCGAGCTGTGTGTTCAACATCAAGTGTTTGAGCTGTGTGCTCAGACTTCAAAAACAGTGAGCTGCGTGTTCAACTCTCAACCAGTGTGTGCTGTGTGTTCACCTCAAAAGTTTGGGCTGCGTGTTCAAATTTCAAAAACTGTGGGCTGTGTGTTCACCTCAAAAGTTTGGGCTGCGTGTTCAACTTTCAAAACTGTGGGCTATGTGTTCACGACAACAAGTTTGAGTTGTGTGTTCAGATTTCAAGAAAATGTGGGCCGCGTGTTCACCGCAAGAGTTTGAGCTGTGTGTTCAGATTTCAAGAAAATGTGGGCTGCGTGTTCGCGACAAAAGTTCGAGCTGTGTGTTCAGATTTCAAAAATGTGGGCTGCGTGGTCACGCCAAAAGTTTGAGCTACGTGTTCAGAAATTCAAGTGCTTGAGTTGTGTGTTCAAAATGCAAACCAAATGCTGTGTTATGGACTGAGTGTTCAGATTGAGCAGTTTTATGAGTTTTGTGCCCAAAGAACGAGCTGTGTGCCCGAAATGAGCTGTGTGCCCGAAGAACGAGCTATGTGCCCGGAAAACGAGCTGTGTGCCCGAAAAATGAGCTGCGTGCCCCCAAGATGAGTTGTGTGCCCGAAATGAGCTGTGCGCCCGAAATGAACTGTGTGCCCCCGAAAAATGAGCTGTGTGCCCCCGAAAAATGAGCTGTGTGCCCCCGAAAAATGAGCTGTGTACCCGAAATGAGCTGTGTGCCCGAAGCGATCTGTATGCCCGAAATGAGCTGTGTACCCGAAGCGAGCTGTGTGCCCGAAGAATGAGCTGCGTGCCCGAAGCGAGCTGTGTGCCCGAAGAATGAGCTGTGTGCCTGAAGCGAGCAATGTGCCCGAAGAATGAGCTGTGTGCCTGAAGCGAGCAATGTGCCCGAAGAATGAGCTGTGTGCCTGAAATGAGCTGTGTGCCCAAAGAATGAGCTGTGTGCCCGAAGCGAGTTGTGTGCCCGAAGCGAGCTGTGTGCCCGAAGAATGAGCTGTGTGCCTGGAAAACGAGTTGTGTGCCCAAAGAACGAGCTATGTGCCCGGAAAACGAGCTGTGTGCCTGGAAAACGAGCTGTCTGCCCAAAGAACAAGTTGTGTGCCCCCCAAGATGAGTTGTGTGCCCGATATGAGTTGTGCGCCCGAAATGAGCTGTGTGCCCCCGAAAAATGAGCTGTGTGCCCCCAAGATGAGCTGTGTGCCCGAAATGAGCTGTGTGCCCGAAATGTGTTGTGTGCCCGAAATGAGCTGTGTGCCCAAAGTGAGCTGCGTGTCCGAAATGAGCTGCGTGCCCGAAGTGAGCTGTGTGCCAAATGAATGAAATGTTGTGTCGTAAGCTATGTGCCTAGTCTTGCATTGTGCATGCATTTTGTCGCGCTACTTTGCGCATCGCACTGTTGTGCGCACCTTTACTTGCATAGAAGATGCATTTTATCACGTCATTTTGCGCATCGCACTATTTTGTGCACCTTACTTGCATGGTGCATGCATTATCACTCACGCTGTCTTGCGCATCCTTTGTCTTAGCACTGTCTTGTGCACACACTTGCATCGCACTGTCTTGTGCATGTACATAGCATTATTTTGTGCATTCCTTCTGCATCGCACTGTCTTGTGCACTACCTGGTATAGGAGACCTTAAATCCTCTAAAGGTGCAATTCCTTTGGTGTTTGTCGTGCCCGAACGACTTCTAGTGGTCTGGTATAGCCACCTGCCTGTGTTTTCAGTGAGTTCCTAGGAGACCAACTGAGACGGTGGAAACTAGAGTTCGAATGGCTCATGCCTAGAACGCAAAGGTTCGGGATTTCCGAGACTAAAGTCTGGTTTAAATACCCAGGGGTATATCCTCGGCTTGAAATCTGTATGCAGCCCCATAGATTGAGATAGCATGTGTATGCACCTCAATTCTGGATACTGAACCAACCTAGTCTGTCACCCTGTTGGAGAATAGCGAAAGCTGCGACCATAATCAGGGAGAAAAGTAGTACTTGTGGTTCGACTAAGAAGAAGCGAAAGACCCCAGCAGCATGAGGCACGATATTGTATGTATGGTTCATTTGAAGCTGGTGCGACCAGACGAATCGCGCAGGTATTGTATCTTCTCTGTGTGAGACGTGGCGAGAATTGAATAATTCTCCGCATTCTTAAAACTGCATGAAATGTAGTTTGATTTGCATTGTATTCTTGCTTAAAACTATTGCATTTATCGTGAATATTTGTTTCATTACAGCTTCCTGTTTGGCATGATCATGAGTTACGTTCGGCTTTGTGTATATCGTTTTGCATTTTGGCCCCCCGCCTGCGGGCATGCCTGCGGGCACATTTCTTTGTTATCTTGTATGTTTGTCTAAGTCTTCGGCCTTGTCAAAAATGGGTCGTCTCTGTGCTTTGACATTCACTCCCGTCACTTATGACTTTCGAGTTCTGTCAAAGAGGGGCAACTGTAGACACCCCATTTTTTACCGACCTTAAGACTCAGACGTCACCGATTGAGTGCTTGGTGATGTTGCATATTGTGCTCGTTCTGAAGTTGCGGAGTCTCAGCCTCGAGCCTAGCCTCCGGACTTCCGGACTCTTTTGTGCTTTGCCTCGGTTTGCGAATCGGGTCCCGTTTTCTCTGTTTTCTCTTCCCAAAGGGAGGGAGAGGTCTCGTAGATCATCTCTCGGTGGCCGTGGGCTACGTTTCATGGTCGTAGGCCATTTTTCTCGTTTGGAGCCTGGTTCCCGGTTTTCGGAGCCGTCGGCCGTGTGCCTCGGTTCGGGACCGCTTAATCACCTCCGTTTGCTCCGGTTTTTGGCATACACCTTGTTTCCTCCCTTTTGAGGAACACTGTGGCCCGAGAGACCAACTTCGTGGTCGAACGCCACCTCCGGTGCATAGCAGCCTATTTTCCGGACCCCAGACCGCGCGTTTTGGCCCCCGAACCTTCATTTTGCATCAGTTTGGGTTCATTTTTGGCGGAGACCTTATTTTCATTGTTAGGAAGGTTATAGGAGGGTGGGAGGCCAGCAATTTTTCTGAAAAACCAGCTTTTCTCTTCATTGCTCTTCGCGCCCGTTTTACTTACTAGAAAGCTGGTTTTTCCCATTCCCGGGCCACTTTTTCTGACTTTTCACCACACCATTGTGTTGTACACACCTAGGAGGCCACCAATATGGGTAGGCCGGCCAGTAATTCCCCCTTCTAAAAAGCTGGCTTTTCTCTCTCCTAAACCACTTTTTCTGGTTTTTCTCTACACAACTGTGTTGCACTCATCTGGGAGGCCACCTTTTTGGGGTGGCCAGCCAGTAATTTTGCTTGACCTCTTTGACCCCTGGTCGGCCGGCCACCTGACCCTTCTGCACCTGGCCGGCCATTTTTGTCCCTCCTGGTGCATTCCAGCTGTGCCAGCTGTTTTGCACCAGACCCTCTGTCCGAGGGTCTGTCCTTTTGGAGGGAGATTTGAATTGGTTTTTCCCCCCTTTTCTTTGGCTCCTCTCCCTCTATATAACCAGCACCCTACCTCATTTTTAAGGGTTAGAAAATCAGCTGAGGCATTGATATACCATCCTCCATATCTCTCTCATCCAAGCTTCAAAACACCCTTGACCTTGCACCATTTACACACCAACTCATAGCCTACCACGTCCACACTCCATTCCAGCAACTTGGAGGCCATTTGCAGAAGTTGAAAGCTCAGAATCTTGGACCAAAAGCTGCTGGAAATCTGCTCTTCAAGGGTGAGTCCCTATTTCCCCTTTTCTTGCCTATTTTGTATGATTGAATAGCCTTATTTAAAAGCATTTCTGGGCTTCGACCTGAACTGAAAATAGTCTTATTTTGAGCTTATCTTCATGTTTGATCAAGAACTTTTTTCTGTTTGAGGTCTTCTACTCCCTCTTTGTGCTTTATCTCTCTTTTAGGGCTTATCTTGCATGATATATTCGCCTTATTTGTGAGCATTTATGGGCTTCGATCCAAACTGTAAAGTGTCTTATTTTTAGCCCCTCTTTAACTTTGTTGAAGGGCTCTTTGTTGTTTGAGACCATCTGTTGTCCCTTGCCATTTATCTCTCCTTTAGGGCTATTTTTGCATCATATTTTAGCCCTACTTGTGAATATTTTTGAGGCTTTGTATAAACTGGAAAAAAATCTTGTTTTGACCTCCTCTTTAAGTTTTCTTAAGGTCACTTTTCTGTTTGGGGTCTTTTTCCCCCTGTGCATGCTTCATCTCTTCATGAATAGGGCTATGCATTAGAGCACTTGCATTGGCCATGGCTTGGCCTCTTAGCCACTGAAATCCAGTGGATTTTCAGTGGCTTAGATGCATCTTTGAAGGCCAAAATCAGAGGGGATTGACCCCCTCTCTCCTTGTCTTGTTTGGTGGTCTTTTAGGCCTTCCAAAGGGACCCTATTTTGCATGCATTGAAGTCACTTTTGAGGCTTTATTCTGAGGGTTTTCAGGTCTACCTCAGCTCTTCTTGAGTCCCTTTTGGTCATATTTTATGTCTATGATGCATGTGTAGAGCAATCACATTCAAGGCCTCTCAAAGAGTCCTTTCTTTGCATGCTTCCGAGACTGATTCCAGGGCCTATTTGGTGGGTTTTAGGGCTGTCATAACCCATTTCCAAGGTTGGTTTGGTCTTGCTAAGTGTCTATCTTATATGTGCTTAATAACCCCTTGTATGGCCCTCTAAAGGAACTCACCATTTTGCATGTGTTGGCTGCATTTCAGAGGTTATTTGGGTATATTTTGACATGTTTTGTTCACTGATTTTTACTGGTTTGATGAGTTCTCATACGCTTCACATACATGCCATGTAAACCATGTTTGCTAATCAAAGTTGCATGCTATTTTAGTCCATCATGCTAGAATCTTTTGGTCACACTTTGAACTAGAAATGTTCATGTTTTGGTACTGCCTTGGCTCTGTCTTTGTGCTTCTTAGTCAAAAAATGCATGCTTTGTATAGCTATAAGTCAATACATGTGCCTAGTTTTGAGTTTCGGGGTTTACTTCATGCATCGGGTGCCATATTTCCATGTTTCGGGATCATTTAGCATCATGTTCCAGTGCTGGAATTTACATGTTCATATGCCATCTCTCATTCTTTGCCATGCCTTGTTAGAGTTGCATGTTGCGTCTTAGGATCGGTCCTCGGTTTATGTGCATGTGTGCACGCATTTCGGTTGTCTCCTTTTCATCTAATGGCTACTAATGTGAGTGTGGCTGAGGTCCACTCATGTTGGTGTAAGTCCATCGTGCATTGTGTATGCCATTTCAATTCATAGCATTGTGTAAGCTAGGTTGCATGTTAGAGCATCATGTATGCCATGTTACATCGAGCATTGTGTATGCCATTTCATAGCATTGCGCATGCTAGGTTGTATGTTAGTCACATTGTGTATGCGATCTCATTTGCATGGTGTTTGGGATAGGAGTTAGCCCAAGCACGGGAACGAGGGACGTTTCGTACTCCGAGTGACGGAACGTGTCTCAATTCCCGATCGCCGACACTCCGGATTACCCATGATAGAGTCTAGGCCTTGTTTTGTTTATATGTGCATTCATTTCACATTGAATCATGCAATTCGACTCCTCGGCCATCATGCATCGAGATGCGTGATTGGTGGCACGAGGATCGAGGTATGCATACATGCCTGAAAATACTTTGCCATGCCTCTTTCTTGCTCTCTATTACAGCAAATCCGAAACCGACAGTCTTTTGGAGCTTCGTGCAAATATTCCGGGCTTAATTGTAAACAGAGGCTAATTGGGGCGTCGCAATGGATTTCCGCGCAAGGCAACTCAAGCATGCATCATTCATCATTCGGAGCAGAGCTGAGGCAGTCCATAGGCTTGCATGCTAATTTACTGCTTTCCTAGATTGATTTGTTAATTAATTAGGGTTTTGTACTTATTCGGGCTGTATTACTTACTTGGGACTGTATTATTTATTCGGACCCTCCGCGCGAGGGCAATGTTGTAATAAGTATGCGTGTGTGTGATGTATGTCTTCCAACCCCACGTCTTTCTCCCTTTTATTTACCAGCTTATGATGGTTAGATTAGGGCATGTTTCAATTAGCATGCAGTATGATAGCATGTTTGCATTCATTCATCTGTTTTGCATGCACCGGGCTCGGCGCATCATATTCACTGCATTGTATTTCAATTCCGAGTTGAATACATGTTAGCTGTAGCATTTCATATGCCATGTTTAGAATAGCCGAGCCTATCTTAGTTGCATTTTGCATGTGTTGCATTAGGCATTTCTGTGTAGTTAAGATCATGCATGGATTTCTAACATAGCTTCTGTTTTGGCTTGGAGTACTCGGTGAGTGTTTACGCTTTAGCATCCTTGCATGTGTGTGTGAGTGACTGCCATGATAGCATGCTTACCATGAGGCTATGTGCTTATGTGATATATCTGCCTGAATGCCTGTGGGTGAAGGTTGGGTTATTTGGATTGGAACAAATCATCGACTGTGAGTTTTAAGCCCACTAGATAGTGGCAAAACCATCTTTTTCTAAGCCCACCCGAGGGTGGCAAAATCTGCATTTTTTTTAAGCCTACTTGCGAGTAGCAAACCATCTTTCAAAAACAAACATGAAATGTTTTGTTCCAATTCAGGCGACCCGGTCTATATTTGTATGTTGCGCGCATCACGTAGTAAATCTAGGCTAATAACCGGAACAAGAACGCATAATGTTTTCAAAACTAGATATCATAGTTAGTAGAGGCCGATCTTTGATCGGGCGAGCGGGGGTGCTCACGAAGTGACCTTCCCCAATCGTACCCAAGTTCCCGAGCCGAGGCAACTTTGGTGATGACGAACACGTGGCCTTAGGCAAACGAGTCAGGGTTTCCTAAATTCCCCAAAATAAAATATTTAGGTGGCGACTCTGTATCTAGCAAAGCAGTCCATGTTTGGCACTTCTTTCAAAAAAATCTGTTTTCAAAAACGATTTGCCAGATTTGGACTCTTTAATGATTTCATCGATCTTGCATTGCACTCTGTGAGATTAGATACAGGACCGTGACATTTAGTCCTGAACTGTAGTGAGCCCAAATGAACACAACGGGGGTTTCCCTCCCGGGACGTTCGGGGACGTCTACAATTATGCCATTATGATTAGTGTAATTTTTAGAGCTTACGGTGAAATTTAATTGAAAATTTATTCGGATTAGAATAATTAGACTCAAAACGATTGAATTAAGTGCCATTACTTAGCCTAAATTAAATTTGATTAGGCCAAGGTATATAAGTGGCCTATTTGCATTGTTTTGAGTTCATTCTCCTCTTTAGCCGAAAATTCACACTCTAGAGAGAGAGAGGGCCGGTTCTAGAGAGAGGGAGAGGAAGAATTATGCAATTTGGCTTAAAGTTTGTGAATTTGGCAAGCTACACTCAAGATTAACTATAATTGTGAAGATTGGAGCTCCTAGGTGAGTGAGTTCATAAGTTTAAGTTTGTAATTTTGTGAATTCAAAGTTACATGGCAATTGAGAACATAATTTGAGATGAATTTGATGAATTTGGAGCTTGTATGTACATGCATGTGCATAGTTGCCATGATTTTATATATTCAAGCATGGATCATGTTGAATAAGAAGAATTGAGCACCATTTCTCACATGCATGCATAATTTTCATGAGTTTCATGATTAGAAGTGTCATTTGTACCATTTGGAATAGAATTGGAGTTTATATTATACATGCATGTCTAATTCATGAGGTTGTGGAGTTTGATTATTTGTATATTGAAGTTAATCATGAAGCTATGTGTTTTGTCAAGATGATTTGAGAATTGAATAATAATTTTGATCAATTGGTCTCAAATCTCCTATGCCTTCATGTTATGTATTGATTCCCCATGTTTTGGTGCCCAAAATTCGAGTTTTGGGCCTTTGAATGTCAAGTTTGAGCTCCAAGAACAATTCTAGAAATTCCAGAATTTGGCATGTCCGCTCGAGTGGAAAAAGCGTCGCTCGAGCGTCAAACATTGGTGTCCGCTCGAGCGGGAAGAGTCACGCTCGAGCGTCAGTCACATGTTATAACTCTCAGCTAGAGCGTTCGAAGTCATGCTGAGCAGCCAAAGCCACGCTCGAGCGGAGAGTCCTGTTTCAGAAATTTTGAAAAGATAATTTATGTTTCATTTTCCATTCCCTTTCATTTCTAAGCACTCTTAGGCATACATTAAGCATTGTAAATGAGTTAAAAAGATAAGAAAGAAGCCTAAGAGGGATGTATAAATTAAGAACGGATTGAATCATTTGTGACCCGTTATGTTCATGAAATATGTAGGGTTAAGCACGAAGGCAAATCCATCGACAGATCACTGTGAGTAATATCGTAGTAAAGATATTTTCAAGTATATTATTTGTCCAATTGCTTATTTCTATATAAGTCTTACAACTTTGTTAATTCTAATTGTGGACAAATGTTTGTTATACAATTGATTGGGCCAAAGGCCGTTGGATACAATTGATAGGGCCGAAGGCCGTTTGATATAAATGAATGGGCCAAAGGCCGTTTGACATACATGAATGAATGGGCCGAAGGCCGTTTGACATGCATGAATGATTGGGCCAAAGGCCGTTTGACATGAATGAATGGGCCGAAGGCCGTTTGACGTGAATGATTGGGCCGAAGGCCGTCGGACATGAATGAATTGGGCCAGGGGCCGTTTGATATGTTCGGGCTTGAAATCGCCTAATATACTAAATAGAGTTCTAAATGGGCCCAAGGCTGTTTGATATATGTGCATCTATCTCGAATCTCATTCATGTATTTTCTTTATTTGATATTATTCACTGGGCTTTCGCTCACACTCATTCATGTGTATGTAGGTGAGCAAAGAGATGTCCAAACCCAGCCCTGGTGAAGTGTGTGAGAAAAGTCAAGTTTTGAGGAGTCAACCTTAATGTCTCACGCACGAGACTTGTTTTTGCCTTTTGTTTTTTTGTTATGTTATAATTTTGTAATTTTGGTGAAAACGTTGAATCACCTTTGTATATAAGTTTTGGCTTGGCTCGCTAAGACTTGAATGGTCCAGCGTGTATAGAACTTTGAATTGATTTCCTTTTGGTGTGAGTTATTAATGAATACATGTATGTGGTGTTTTGATGTGACATGTAAGCACACCTCTATGGACAAATTTTTAAGTTTACTTCCGTTTGGCCCCTTAACTCTGATGATATATGTTTTATTTGGTTTGAGGCCGTAGGCAATCTATGGATTACTGGCCGGGTTCGGGTCATAACAGTACCCGAATGTTTCTAACTAACAAGAGAAGTGGTGTAAACATCGGGCGTATCCGAATGTTTCTAACCAACAAGAGAAGTGGTGTAAACACCAGGTGTACCCGAATGTTTCTAACCAACGAGGTGTCGGTGTAAACACCGGGCGTACCCGAATGTTTCTAACCAACGAGAGAAATGCAAAGCACAGGAATCATCCCACCCGGAGTTCCTCTGAATGAACCGTACATACAATATCTTGCCTGCATAAGAAAGAAACTTAACGAATGCATGCAATAAGAATGCATATTCTATGCGAGACGAATAACCGTGACACAATATCAAAGGCATGTTTCATAATATGCAAGAAACAAAATAGAAGCATATTCTATGCAATATGAACGATAGCATGTTCTATGCAAAATAATCAACGATGCATATTCGATGCAATATGCATATTCTATGTGATAGTAACAAACGCATGGTCGATGCAACAACTATGAACATTTTCCATGCGAACATGAGAGCACGTATCATGCAAAGTAATAACAATTCATATTTAATGCAACATAAAACAATGCATGTTCAATGCAAAATGCAACGATGCATATTCAATGCAAAATGGCAACAATGCATTTGATAAAGACGATTCAGGGCAACTTTTGATTTACCTATCGGGAGAGTTGCAATATGTTAAAAAGGATACACCTTGTTTATGTGGATGAGTGACGACCGTTGCGCATCAGAAACGCGATCCTGAGCTTTTGTGAAAACACTCTGAATCAAACACTAAAAATCTCTTGCACTTCTTGGAATCCAAGGACACAAAACAGAGCCAGGGATGCAAGGGAGACTTTTGGAAGCTTGCTGGCCACCAGGGGGAGCCGCCGGCCACCTACCGGCCACTGGTGTGCCCTGCCGGCCACCAGTGCACCACTGCTGGCCATCGATGAGCCACTGCCGGCCATCAATGGCAGATTTGGGCAAAAGGGTCCTTTCACCCTTGGGTCTTTAAGTACACAACTCTAGACTTCATTTCCCTACAAACCCTTGCACGAAATTCCTTCCTTTTGCTCTCTAGGCACTCCTTCTCTCTAGATCCACACTTTCTATGCATTTTCCAACACCCTAAACAAACTTTATTCGCTAAATCCCTCTAGTTCCCTTCACTTTGAAACGATCAAAATTTGATTTCGACGCTTCTTTCCTCATTTCCATCATTCTAAGCTCATTCCCCCCGAGTTTCTCCCGAGGTTTGTGCACTTTTCCCGGCTTTGACTTTCTTTGACTTTTTTCCTCTCCTAAGGTTGACTTTTTCAAAGTTTCACCCTTTTCCTTCACTTTTTCTCATTTTTTGCTCATCTTACACTTGTTTCAGATGGCAAATGATGTTTCTCATGACGGGGATCTCCTCGAGCTTCCTCCAGTAGACTTGAGGCTGATTTTGTGGCCGAGCCAGAGGCTGAGCCGGAGCCATTACCACCAAGCATACGCCCCTTCGATCCATCGAGGTACCATCCTCAGACTCACATAGTACCCACCGCAGGAGGCATCAAATCCTTTACTAACTTTGCTGAGGACACACCAGAGGACCTCCTATTGAGAGAGCCAGCTTCTCATTTGTCAGCCATCGCCGTAGAGGTACGAATTTTTTTTTTTTTTTTTTTTTTTGCATTACTACCCTTAACTGTTTGCATTTCTTGCACTGTTTTGAACTGATTGCATCCCATGTACTGATCTGATCCAACTGTATCTCATACATTACTGTTTGTATTCAACTGTACTTTCATTGCCTGATCTGATTGCATCTCATGCATTATCATAGGACGGATTCCGCTCATTCAGAGGCTACGGCACGACGACCGCTCGAGACTGGTACGGTGAGCTCCCAGCTGGGGTTCGCGACATTAGTGATGAGACAGGCTTCAGTATCTTCTGCTCCAACCCGACTCGAGCCACAGTGAGCCCTCCTCTCTTAGAGGCTCTTGTGGAGAGGTGGTGGGACACCACCAACTCCTTCCATTTTTCCACCATGAGGGAGATGACGATGACCCTTTTCGACTTTGCCATGATCACTGCCTTAGGCGTTGGGGGTGATCCGATCCCTCTCGACCCTGATATGGGGAAGTGGGAGGCAGCATGGGCCGCGCTGCTTGGGGCACATCCACCAACACTCCGGTAGGCATGGTCCGGTATAGCTGGTTTGAGGAGCAAGTTAGGGGGACTGAGCCCGAGACAATCGAGGAGACAGAGCAATACGCCAGAGGCTTCCTCATGTTCCTCTTCAGTACCACCTTGTTTTCGAACAGGTGGAATACTGTGGGCCTGTATCTGCTGAGCGCCTTGGTAGTGCTCCATCGAGTTCAGTTCTATGATTGGGGCGGAGCTGGCCTCACCACTTTGTACGGATACATGAGCTCGACTTCTTGCATGAGTGGGAGCTTGATCGGCGGCTACTGGTAGTCTTAGGAGGTACACCACTCAGTCCCCCCCTCTTTTACATTTTCTGCTTAGCATTTCTTGCTTTACACTTGTTCAACACATGCCCTTTTCTGCTCTGCATTTTCTGTATCTGCTCATACACTGTATGCTTTCTGCTTTGCATTTGTTGTATCTGCTCATACACTGTATTGATTTCATTCCATTGCACTTTCCCTGTAGTTATGGGTATACGCATACTTTCTGGCTCTTGCTTCAGAGCCTATAGAGGAGGTTCCAGCGACAGTGCCGTTTTCTCGGGTATACGACGGCCTGCTTCGCTGTAGGACCCGGGAAAACTTCATGTTTTTCCGCCGGTATTTCGATATGGTCGCGGCGCATGAGGTAACCCAAAACACAATTGTTTCTGCCTTTCAATTGTTTTGATTCTGCACATTAGTGACTGACAGTGATTAATGACTTGTTCACTTTCTCTTTCAAATCACATGGTAGCCATGGGCTATGATACCGTCAAGGCTCCGAGCCCAATATGATACAGCTTGGGTTATCACCCGCCATCACATTCTCCTCGAGGGCCCGATTTGACGCGCTTGGTTCTTAGGCGAGCGCTTCGCGCGCTAGACTTTGGGCCTGCCTGCTCCATTCATACTGATGGCACCTCCAGTTTCCATGAGAGCAACACACAGACTGTCTGCCGACGAGGTGATTCAGTTCATGGTAGGGCTGGAGACAGACTATTTTCGTATGGAGGGTGATTATGCAACCTTTATCCAGACACACCTGATGCCGCCTCTTACAGGCATTCGTGGGGGGGAGGGAGTGAGAGCTCCTATCGTGAGGGTGACACGCAGAGCGAGTCGTGCTAGCACAGCCTGTGGCAGAGGGACTTCCCAAGTGAGGCAGAGGGCTGGGTGGCCAGAGCTTCCCACTACTCTTACGTGCTGGCACCATACCGGAGAGGCTTTCCAAATCCCTTTTGAGCCTGCACTAGCTGGACACAAGTTTGTCGGGGTTCGAGGCCCGACCCCAGTATATACAATACTTTTATATTTTACATGTTCCATTCATTTCAGTCATGCTTATATAACATCGATCCTTTTAACGTACTTGCAGGCACCTATAGAGAACACCGGGGAGACACTCGAGCTGACGGCTTCCCTGATGGGGATGGTACAGAGGAGCATGAGCCTGCTCGGTCTCTACGGTATTCAGGTAATTTCTTCACCTTATACTTCACACCATCAAGCTTTCTGTTAATGCATTGCCATTTCAACTGCAATCTGTTTGATACTGCACGGATCTGATATATTGCATTTTAACACGGCATTCAATCACTGCATTTAAACTCTGCATTCATCTGATATACTGCACTCGGCACTACTGCACTCGTTATTGCATTCAAACTCTGCATTCATCTGATATACTGTACTCGGTACTACTGCACTCGGCACTGCATTCAAACTCTGCATTCGGCACTACTACACTCGGCACTGCATTCAAACTCTGCATTGGACATTTTACCTAACTCCTGTATCCCCTCATTCTGCACATCATACTTGCATCTCATACGCATGTTGTGGCTAACATATGACAACTATCTTCGCAGGCTCCATTCCTTCCGACAGCAGCTGCAGCAGGACCTTCTGCACCTCCTTCAGCAGCAGGGAGGGAGGAAGAAAGGCTCCGGCATGCAGCCGGGGCCGAGCTGGACGCACCCGAGCTAAGGGTGGCCCTTCAAAGCCTATCCTGGATGATGAGGATGACGAGACGAGCGAGGATAAGGAGGTAGTGAGTCTACAGTCAGAGTCATCTGAGGACGGAGAGGATGATGCCGGCTCGGACTCTAGTAGTGGTGAGGCTGCAGAGGCTGAGGAGGGCTCCGATTCAGACTCTGATTCAGATTCGGACAGTGGTGCCGATGGAGACAGTGCTTCAGAGTCCGCCCCGCCAAGGAAGAGGACAAAGAGGGCTTCTCGAGCCTGAGATAGCTGGAGCTGATTTATCTCTGTTTTGACTTAGTTTCCTTTTTGCTAGTAGCATAGCACATTGTACAGCTTTTTTTTTTTTTTCCTTTCTAAAAACTCATTCTCTTTTGTAAAAAGAAACCATGATTGGAATGAAAAACCAGCCTCTTTGATGAAAATGTGTTATATTTTGCATTCTGAACATTGCATAACACCATTTTACACGAAAATGGGATTTGAACATTGTAAACTATATTGGCAACTTCTTAAGCAGGTAATGAACCAACCAACACATAACAAAAAGAGTAAAACAACACGACAAACAACAAAACAAACCGACAGGCTACTTAATGCAAATACACCTTGATAAGCAAAATAAGGACTTGATAAACAGCACAACTACAACTCAATAAGCAAAACTAGACAAATACAACTCAAATAGACATGCTCAAGCCCAAAGGGACTTAAAACAAGACCTCGAAAGACGTGAATAACAGAATACAACTGTTGCATGCAACTGGATCTTCACGACGGAGGACAGTGGGCATAAAAGAGGAGGCTGTCGGCCATGAAGGATGGCCTGCCGGCCATCTACTCCCTCTGCCGGCCATCGATGAGCAGAACCTCCGAAACGTTGACACCTGGCCTGCACTCACTACCTTATCTTCTACAAAAGGTCCAGTTTCGTGGTTTCTTCATTTCAGCTCTGATTTTGCCCTGAATGGAGCCATTCTTTGCCCAAAAACTCTCAAATTGGATTGCAACTTTAGTTGGCTAGGAAAAGCTAAATTTTCAAGGTTTCGGGATAAAATGCACTATTCCCGCTGAGTCGCACTCCGCTGTGTTTTCCGTTCCTCCACGCCGTGGCTAGATGTTGGAACTCGGTTACACATGTATTTAGCTTTGGGGGACAAGAGGTATGTCCAACAATTGAAGAGTTCCAAATTTTGATGGAATCTCGGCGCGACGAGGAAATCTTGCCCCAGTCCCGTTTTTGCCACATCCAAGCTCTAAGAAGAATGTGTGGGCTCACATTACACGATGCTCGATCCTTGGTTCACGATGGAGAGCTGGATATTCCCAATCTCACTCATCGATTTTCTGACGCCGGCAACCGCGGCGACCGTCTTTTGTAGAGTTTTCGGCAGCATGCCCTCTGTTTGTGTATGTTGGCTCATTTTCTACTTGCCCCTGGCTTTGGAGGGTCTAGCATTCGCTTGATCGAAGTAGCCCAAGGCTTGAAAGAAGGCAAGAGTTGCATTGGCTTAGCATTGGCTGAGACTCTGATGGGCTTGGATGCTTTCCATCGTCAGGAAACAACCAAGTTCGCAGGAAGTCCACTACTCTTGCAGGTACTGTTTCCCACCCTATCTCACATGTGTTTCTCACATCACTCGACCCTCAAGCTCCGTTTTTCTCTCAAAACCTTTTCCCACTTTTCACTCCACATACACCTCTCTGTTCTTTACTCTCTCTTATTTTTTATCCCTCCCCAGATATGGCTCATGGACAGGTTGAAAGCAGTGGACTCTTGCCCTGGATATTCAACACGCGGCTATTTCTTTCGCCAACAGGTAGTCGATTTCCCGAACGAGCGGTGGTGGTGCCACTGGATGTGTAATAGGTCTGCTGTTGACATTACTTGGTATTGCCCTTGGTTTGATCTGCCCGAGATGAGCTACAGCATGTCTCGATAACCAGGCATTCAGTTGATTGGCTTGACACACTGTGTCTTCTATTTTCTGTTCTGGTTCAAGCGTCAGTTCGGACACGACCAGACTTGCGCAGAAGAGAGGGTAGAGTACCCGGCTTCATTTCCAACCCAAGGTTCACAACTAGCTCGATATCCCACTGCATGGAGGACAAGAGAACTTCTGGCTCCCGCTCCCAATTTCAGTTGCACCCTTTCTGGCGAATGCATAGCTTGGCTTGAAGATGAGGCACAAACCGAGCCTACTTTAGCATCTGAAGCTTCCACAAGCTCTGGGATGGGACGCAGGAACACCTGACTCATCGATGCCCCAAGTTTATTTCTTTGATTTAACTTTCAAGTTTTCCTTTTGAATGTAATAAAAAGCAACTTTGATTTGTATCGAGAGTTGGAGAACTCTGTATTGAAATCAATGAAATTGAAGGTTGTGGGCACTGGAAACTTTCCTTTTGGTCCCAAAAAATGGTCCAAGTTGTAAAAAGATTAATTTGAACAAAATCAACTTTTATTAAAACTTTTCAAAACCATTTTCGATAAGGATTACAACTGGACACACCCGGAATCTATCCTTGAGATGTACAACCCCGAATCCAGCAAATGGAAAGTTGCTCCTTGTCTGAATAGCACTACACTGTACTGTACTGTAACCAGCTCTCATAGTGAAGACCACAACCAAACTGTTGGATGCAGAAAAGACAAAGATGACCAGAACAATCTCATGGACACAGTTGATTTTGAAGTGTTTATGGCTGGACTTCAGAATGAAGTTGCCTACGTATCCCAAAGATGGGAATCAAGCCTTACGTAGTTCAGTTTAGGTTCACTCGGGGTATTAACACTCTCCTTTTGCGCTCTAACTTTTGCCAAGGCCACCCTTTCTGGGTTTTCAACCTTGCAAGCTCAATTTTTCTTATTTCTAATTCTTCGTGCTCTAACTTTTGCCTAGGTCGCCCTTCCGGGTTTTCGGCCAAGCGAGCCTCTTAGGGGTAATATTTCTTTCACTTGTTCATGTTGATTGGTTGGGAGAATTCGAGGCCATCTAAGTCCATAAGAATGACAGCTCCACCCGAACAAATAGATTTGATGATGTAAGGACCAGTCCAATTGGCTCTGAACTTGCCCCTAGGGTCATGGATGGGAGCCCGGTTGTCTTTGAGCACCAAATCCCCTTCTTTCAGATTCTTGGACCTAACTTTCTTGTTGAAAGCCTTGGCTATTCTGCGTTGATAACCTTAGACATGGTACAGTGCTTTCAGCCTCCTCTCGTCGAACAGCATAAGTTCCTTGAACCTGCTCTACTGCCAATCCGCTTCTGCTATCTGGCACTCAGCTATAACTCGCAGCAACGGAACTTCAACTTCAATCGGCAGAACAGCTTCCATCACATAAACCAGAGAATACGGAATTGTCCCAGTAGATGTCTGAATCGATGTTCTGTAGCCCCAGAGAGCGAATGGCAACTTGTCTGGCCAGTCCCTATAGGTTTCCACCATCTTCTGTAAAATGTGCTTAATGTTCTTGTTGGCGGCCTCGACAGCTCCGTTGGTTTGCAGCCGATATGTGGATGACTTATGAAAAGTCACGTTGTATTTCTCCAACAAGTCAATCACTTCTTTCTTGAAATGGGAACCATTGTCCAAAATGATCTCATTCGGGACCCCATAACGGCAGATGATATTATTCCTGATGAACTTGGCTATGTGTGACGCTTTTAGCACTGCGTAGGATTGGGCCTTAACCCACTTTGTAACGTAGTCTATTGCCACCAGGATATACTCATGCCCGTTTGACCCCTTCGGAGTGACTGCCCCAATAACATCAATTCCCCAGACTGAAAATGGCCATGGTGAAGTCATGTTGTATAGCTTTGACAGCGGAATGTTCACGAGATTTACATGAATTTGGCATTTATGGTAACGCCGAACAAAACCGACACAATCCTCCTCCATGGTTGACCAGTAATAACCCTGCCTGAGAATCTTCCGAGCTAGCATTATTCCGCTCATGTGTGATCCGCACTCTCCTTCGTGGATGGCCTCCATTAGGCGCTTTGACTCTTCTGCATCGACACATAGTTTATGCATTCCCAGATGGCCTCATTTGTACAATTTACCCCCACAGATGATAAACTGAGCAGCCATTCGCCGTATTGCCCTCTTATCTTTGGCATTTGCCCCTACTGGATAAGGCTTCTTTTCCAAGAAGTTCTAGATGTCATGGTACCAGGGGTTCTAATCTTGTACTTCTTCTATTGCGGCAATCAGTTCATAGGCCAGCACATACCTCTGTTCAATAATGATCGGACGCATCCAGACTCCCAAAGGGATGTCTATCATGGAAGATAGAGTTGATAAAGCGTCAGCGAACCTGTTGTTCTCTCTTAACAGATACATGAAGGTTAGCTTTTCAAATTTGGGAATCAGAACATCCAGGGTTTGGTGATAGATTTTCATCCTTTCTTCTTTAACCTTCCAGTCTCCTTTTGCTTGAGACACAACCAGGTTCGAGTCCCTAATAACGTCCAGCCGTTTTGCCCCTAGTTCCAAGGCGGCTTCCAAGCCAGCGATACATGCTTCATATTCTGCTTCGTTGTTAGATACTTTAAATCGGAGTTTGAAAGCTAAAGGTATATGGGAATTGTCGGGTGCTATCAGCAACACCTCTATCCCATAACCGTACTGGTTAGATGCTCCGTCAAAGTACATGGTCCAAATCTCTTCATCGACCTGCAGAATGGCCTCATCTGGGAACAAATACTCTATTGCTTCATCCACTTCCACTGGGTGGTCAGCTAGGAACTCCGCTACTGCTCTCCCCTTCACAGGCTTGCGAGTCATATACTTCAAATCAAATTCGGAGAAAAGAAGCAGCCAATGAGCTAGCCTACCGTAAGTGCTGGTTTCTTGAAAAGATATTTGATGGGATTTAATCTCGAAACCAGAACTACAGAGTGAGCTAACAGGTAGTGCCTCAACTTCCTGGTAGCTCATACCAAGGCTAAGCAAGCCTTCTCGAGCGGAGTGTAACGAGCCTCATATTCCAGCATCTTCTTGCTCAGGTAATAGATGGCTTTCTCCAATCTATCCTCAAATTCCTGTGCAAACATGCAGCCCATGGTCGTGTCCGTTACTGACAAATACAAAATCAATGGCTTCCCCAGCTCTGGTGGTGACAACACGGGTGGGTTCTATAGATATTGCTTGATCTGCTCAAAAGCAACTTGGCATCGGTCATCCCATTGGAATTTCTTTCCTTTCTTCAGGAGACCAAATAGTGGTTCACAAGTCAAGGTTAATTTGTAATAAACCGTCTTATGAATTGCACTCTACCCAAAAAGCCTGGCACCTCCTTTCAGTCCTTGGTGGTGGCATTTCTATGATGGCCTTGATTTTGGAAGGATCGACCTCAATGCCCCTTTGTGTAATCAAGAACCCTAGCATTTTCCTTGCTGTGACACCAAAAGTGCATTTCTGTGGATTCAGTCGTAACCAATATTCCCTGATCCGTTGGAAAAATTTCTTCAAGGCGGTGTAGTGGCCCTCTCTTTCCTTGGACTTGACAATCATGTCATCCACATACACCTCAACCTCTTTGTGGATCATATCATGGAAGATCGTGGTTGCAGCCCGTTGATAAGTAGCCCCAGCATTTTTCAGACCGAACGGCATCACCCTGTAGCAGTAGGTTCCCCACGGCATAGTGAAGGCAGTCTTCTCTCTGTCTTCGGGTGCCATCAAGATCTGGTTGTACCCGGAAAACCCATCCATAAAGGAGAGCAACGCATGGCCTGCGATGAAGTCCATCAATTCGTCGATGTGCGGTAGAGGAAAGTCGTCCTTCGGACTTGCTTTGTTCAGATCTCTAAAATCCACACACACCCGAATTCTGCCATCTTTCTTTGGCACTAGAACAATGCTGGCCAACCAAGTAGGATACTCAGATACTAGCAAGAACCCTGTATCTATCTGCTTGGTGACCTCTTCCTTAATCTTCAAAGCCCAATACGGGCATATTCTCCGAAACTTCTACTTGACGGGTCGGGCCTCAGGGTCAAGAGGGATCCGGTGTTGTACAATCTCTAGATCAATTCCAGGCATGTCTTCGTAGGACCACGCGAAAACATCTTTGAAATCTTTTAATAAAGCGACTAAGCGCTCGTGTTCCTCTGAAGACAACGTGGACCCGATCTGGACCAGACGCGGATCCTTCTCAGTACCCACATTAATTGAAATGATTTCATCAACCAGGGGTTTTACAAACCTCTCCTCCTCTCGATCAACCAAATATTTTAAAAGTAGAGGAATTCCTTCCTCGTCGTTTTCATCAAAATTTTGAAAGTCATGATCCATGCAATACACAAGTGGCACAAAAAAGTACTCAGAAACAGCAGCGGTACCATTCTCATTCACAACTTCCAGCTCGTCCAATTCCTCGGTTACAATTTACTGAAAAGAAAAGGAAAAAGACGGCCTAGACAAAACAACGACATCCGGGTTATCAATCCCAGGAATACCGAACTCTGACTCAGAAGAACTGGAATCTAATTCCGACTCCATAGACTCTATGGAATCAGATTCCGATTCACTACCTGATTCAGAACTGCTAGACAAAAAGCCCTCCTCGAATTGCCAAACGAGGGAGGGTGCGATAGATGCATCCAGAATACCACTAGAAGGGCCCACAGCCGTTTGATCTCCAATCATGGAAACAGAGAAGTCATCCCCAAGCTCTCCAGTGTGATCTAAGGATCTGACATGAGACAAGCCAGCGTTGCTCCCACCTTAAGTTCAATACCATCGGACTCATCCTCTGTGCCTTGTTTAACCTCAGCTGGTAGGTCAATCTGCTCTTCTATAATTCATCCCCCTGCAACTGTAGGTCGAAGAAGATCTCAAAGCCGGGCAAATGCCACTTCTCAAATTCAGCCATGGCTCAGGAAAGCCACAAAATGGGAAATCTTCTCCCTCCCAGACAAAGCGGCCATTCAGGGTTCCTTGAATGGGTCTATACACCAACTCATAGTGCTTCCCACTTTGTTTAGCTTTGGCCCATCCTGCCATTTCCTTCCCCTTTCTTATCTAGTCGTCTTTGGTAGGCGTGTAACCTAGACCAAAGGTATGAGGGTTATGTGGCACTTCGCCCAATGCAGCAACGCCCTTCCGGCCGCTCCTCTCCAATCCCATTCTGGGTATATGTTGCAGCTTGTTCATGAGGTAGACTAATTGAGCACTGACGTACAACCCCTCATCAATAGCTAGGATATGTTGCACCACCCGGGCCTCAGCCAAGGTAACCCTAGACAAGAAGACATCCTCATCGCCGTGTATAATTTTCAGTACGGGTGTAGTGACCTCCGGCGGAGGATGTATCGATGAATTTCCAAACACAATAGCTACCCCCTTCCCATGGGGGTACTTCAGCATCTGATGTAGAGTGGAAGAGACAGCTTTCACTTGATGCAGCCACGGTCATCCAAGGAGTAGATTAAAAGTGGCCGGCACATCCAGGACGTGAAACTTAATATCCTGTTATGCCGGGCCAACCTACGTTCTGATCCGAACTGTCCCCATCACTTCCCGACTGGTATTGTCATAAGCCCGAATCACCTGGGCAGTTGGTACAAAGTCTGCTGGCTTCAAGCCAATAGCATAGGTCGTGCGGGACGGACACACATTGATTGCAGACCTAGTATCAACCAAGACGACTGGTATCCACTTCTATCTACATTCAACTGAGATTTATAGTGGTTTGTTATGCTTAGAGCCCTCAGGCGGCAATTCCTTATTTGTAAAAGTCAAAGTCGGCGAGGCCCCTCTCGGGAAGAATAATCCCACTAACTGCTCGGGGGTTGTGTCGATAGAGAGCTTAGCCTTATCCATTGCTGATAGGATGGCTTGCCTATGCACCCGTGAAGCCATGAGCAATCCCAAATAGAGATGTCTACTTGAATCTTCTTCAGCTGCTTTAGTATAGCTTCTTCTTCTAGCAGTTTATTTTTCTGTTTCTCTGCTTCCTTATCCTTTCCTGATGCTTCTGGTTAGTCCAAGTGTGGGGGCTTGAAGTACTGCCCGCTCCGAATCATGTAATCAACTTCCTCGGCATACCATGTATCATCTGGTGAATTATGTCCCTAATCTTCGTCCGTGTGGGCAAGATGCAAATCATCATCTTCCCACCACATTCCTCCAGCAACCGACAAGCAACTGTCCAGTTCCGTTGTAAGTATGCTTGTGTCCACAACATAGTCAATCCTCGCAGGGCCTTTGGCTATTCTAGCCTTCTGATCATTCTCAGTTCTTTCCTGTTTGAACTGCTTCAACGTGGCCTCCTGTTCTGTATCGGCTGTACAAATGCTACTCAATTCTTGAGAAAAATTCTTCGTACTAGTGCTCTCTGGCAACTTTCCCTTGTCGTCGACCGTTCCGATCGTTGCAGCAGTTCCTATTTCCAGTTGTTCTTGATTTGGTTGAGACCGCTCATCAACATCTGGTTCATCGTTGAGCCACCCTGTATTATCCGTTGATCCAATCATATCAAACCAGCCAATCTGTACACTCCCCAGATCTTTTTCATCAAAGAACTACAAGTTACTGATGTCCTCCTCAAGATCAGCTAAGTCATCCAGCCCCTGACTTGGTCCGTCCTCCCGGACTACATTAAGCTCCAGCCCTGTCGGCAATTCTAGCTCTGGTCTGGCCTGACTGGTTGGCACAATGTACCAACACGGGTTGTATTCCTCTTCAGTTAAGCTCACAGAGCCCTCAGGCATGCCTTCTTTTACCATAGCCACCACCACGGGTTTGGGTTAGGACACAGACACGCTCATCATGCACAAGTCTGTGCTTTCTGGGATGAATAGCGCCGGCTTAGGCAAGTGGGAGGGGGTGATGTATATGCTGGGATCGTATGGAACGGACAGTGTTTGGATAAGGTTTACTTGGCTAGGTGAAGGGGCTTGGTTATGTGGTGGCAGAGGATTTGTAGTGATGTTAGGCTTTTGTAGGGGCGCTATCACTTTGTTATCAATGAGATCTTGAATCTCATGACGTAATCTAAAGCATAGGTCGGTATCATGACCATGATGTTGGTGGAAGGCGCAGTACTTGGCCGGCTTGTGTGTAGGAGGGAGGGGATTAGGCAATGGGCGCAACTCTAGGGGCTTCAGATGCCCCTTTTTGATCAGGACCCTCAAGGCTACAGATAGAGACATGTAGAGTGAGGTGAAAGTCCTCTGGCCTCGGGTTGGTGCTTTGCGAGTTGTGAGGTGATTTCGGATGTACTGGCAAAAGGGGTGGTAGTTTTCGGTGTTGTGGTGACCATACCAACATCAGAAGTCCTTGCAGCTGCATTACTACTCGTAGCCGCATTTGAACTGAGTGTAAAAGCCCTCTTAGGCTGCTCTTTCTCATGGCCTATCAAACACTATTTCATTGCATCCTCTATTTGCACCCCTATCTCATGGACGTCAACAAATGTAGGTAGAGGTATGACTATCATCTTCTGTAGCAGCCTCGGTTGCAGATTACGGACAACCATTCTAATCTGGTCCTTTTCAGCTAGTTGGGTCGTCATCATGGAGGCCTTGGCCCTCCACCGAGTGACAAAATCGGAGAATCCCTCCTTCGGCTCTTGACGAGTTGCCTCGAGATCACGAGTTGTGACCTCGATTTGAGTGTTATAGGAGTGTTAGGCAATAAAGGCCTCGGCCATCTCTTCCCAGCTCCTCTTCACAGAATCTTCCAATTTAGCATACCAAATGGCTGCGATACCTGACAAAGTCCCGCCAAAAAGGGATAACTTCTATAGTCTAGTTAGGCCCATCGGCTGCAGAATATCTGAGAATAGCCGCAAGTGGAACATGGGATCACCCGAGCCGTCGAAGCGGTCTATATGTGGCATTTTAAACCTATCCGGCAACGTCACTGCCGAATCTGTATAACCATCCTCTATATCTAGGATCGAATTGACACCCTGAGCTCGTTTGAAAAGCTTCTCAAGCTTGCTCACTTTCAGAGCAATAGGGTCGACCTCAAACTCAAACGATGCTTCCGTTGGGTAGACAAGTGCTTTAGAAGTCTGGGGTGGAACAGGCGCTGCCGGAATGTTCTCATTCTCCTAGACATTAGCTATAACCCCAGGTATTAGAACCCTGGCTGGGGGTGGATATGAAGCAGAAGCTGCTGCTTGTTGTGGTTGTTGTTGCTGTTGAAGCCTAGCGATTAACTCAGCCTGCTGGGCTGCAATTTCTGCTTGGCGGGTGGTAACTTCCGCTTAGTGAGCAGCGTCCAGCTGCATTGCCTCAATGGTCTGTTGAAGTTGACAGAACATATCCTCCATGTTGTCTATAGGGTGCTAATCTATCAGAACTGGTGTGTTCTCCCTTTCTGAAGTGGAAGCAGAAAACTGGACTTCGCTAAGCACAGGTGGAGTAGACAATGACCGCTGAATTGGCGACTATCGAGCCAGTGATCTATGCCTGACTTTCCTCCGTCTTGTAACCGGGGGTAGCGAAGCAAACACTGGTTGTCCTCCAATAAGATCCTTAGATCGGTAAATTCTCCTTACTCTGGTCCAGAGTGCTCAGGGGGTAACTGTCTCATCGGAAGCAATCATGAAATACTACCTTGCAAAAAGGAAAATAAAGCAAAAAGAAACAAAAATCAGAAAACGCACAGCACCTCGGCTTAGACAAAGACAACACGCAGTTGAAATCATAAGCTGGACGACTGTACTCAAACACTGATCTTTGCCCCAAATTTCTGCCAACTGATACCCTCAAACTGATACCCAGACTTGCAACTGATACATACATTCCTGCAGAGTCACACTCTAAAAGCACATATCAAGCAAGTAAGAGCCAAAACACCCCTATAATGGGGTAGGGTTACCCTGTTCTAATCTCGTCAGGAGCTAGGGATTCACTATGCAAACAAGCGGTTTCAAACAAATCCTGCATTCGGGTGAGCAACCTATCCTAATTTGGAACAGTCTCTATGGTCTCCGATATGCAACTAGGTCGATTGGTCAAAAAGCGGGTGCCTCTGCAAGACCACCTAATATACCTCTCGCTCCTAACACCGAGAAGTGAAGGGAGGATCAAACAGTACAGCGGTAGTCCAGATCCAAGGCTTGTGTTCCCATCGTGGCAGAGCCCGCAACCGGTCAGCCTTATGGCACACTTTTCCAAGCGAGCCTCCGGCAAACCGTTTAGGAATAGCAAATAGTAAACACTGTGACTTAGGTGCACCAATACAAATGCAATGCAAAGAAACACATAAGTGTAAATAAAACAACATATCATGATTTCGAGTCAAGTTCTCTAAATCCCCAGCAGAGTCGCTAGAAACTGTAGCTCGACTTTTTCGCGCCCTCTTTCGGAGAGCTCGAATTGGTCCTACAGTTCGAACTTCTGTCACGGTTTTGAATCTAGTCCCACAAAGTGCAATGTGAAACTGATAAACACCAAAGAGTCCAATCCGACAAATCTTTTTGAAAAATTGATTTTGAATCAAATAATGCCAAAACTAGACTACTTTGCCAAATTACAGAGTCGTCACCTAAATATTTTGTTTTTGGGAAATTTAGGAAACCCTGACTTATGCCAAAGGCCACATCTCCGTCATCACCAAAGTTGTCTCGGCTTGGGAACTTGGGTACAAGAGGGGAAGGTCCTGAAATGAGCACCCCTGCTCGCCCGATCAAAGATCGGCCTCTACTAAACATGATATGTTGTTTTATAAACCCCATGTGTTCTTATTCCGGGTATTAGCTAACTTTACTATGTGATGCACACAAGCAAGTATAGACTAAGTCGCAAAACTTGGAACGAATTTTACTCATGTTTGTTTTCGAAAATGGTTTGAATTTGCCACTCTCAAGTGGGCTAAAACGCGGATTTGCCATCGAACATGATGGGCTTAAAACATGATTTACCACTTCGCAAAGTGGGATTAAAACTCTCATTCATTGAATTGTTCCAATTCAAGAAACAAGGCCTTCATCCACAGGCATTCATGCAGTTAATCATATAAGCAAATAGCCTCATGGCAAGCATAAACATGGCAACATGGCAATCACACTCATGCAAGTATGCTAAAGCATAAAACTTACCGAGTACTCTAGGCCAAAACAAAAACTAGTTAGAAAAATGCATGATCCTAACTATACAAGATGCCTAAAGCAACACATGCAATATGAAATTAATAGGCTTGGCTACTAATATGGTATATGATTTCGATTTGATAACATGCTTTGAAACACGTATTCAAAGAAGTATTGAATTGACAATGCAGTTTGAATGATGCGCCGAGCCTCGGTGCATGCAAGACAAATGAATGATGCAAACATGCGAGCATGAGGTATGCTAATCAAAAATGTCCCTAAACTAATCACCGAAAGCGGGTAAATAAAAGGGAGAAAGACACGGGGTTGGAAGACATGCACACACGCACGCATACTTATTACAACATTGTGCCCTCGCGAAGGAGGGTCCGAATGAATAATGGCTAAGCTAACTAAGATAAGCTAATTAAACTAATTAGACTAATTATTACAAACCAAACAAATAAAGAAATAGCTAAGCTAAACTACTTAATTATTACAACACTTAACTAATTCGCAAACTAGTTAATTAAATTACAAAGCCAATGTACATTAACTAAACATGTAGAGCATTGAACTACACTGCCTCAGCTCTTCTTTGGGAAGTAGAGGATGGATGCACTTGGTTTTCGCCCCGAAAAGCTCTCTGATTTTGCTCTTGAGAGGCTCTGTTTGCAAGGGTTGAACATACTCCAAAAATTTCTACTCCACCTTACTAAATCAATGTTGAGGATTGCACCAGTGGCCTGCCGGCCATGAATGCTTGCTAGTGGCCATCTACAAGCCAAAAATGTGCCCTACCGGCCAAGGATGAAGCACTACCGGCCATCAGTGAGCCACTGCCGGCCACTAGTGCTTTGAGTCACCACACTGCAACAGAGCACAAACAGAGGAAAATTGAGGGTTTTCCAAGGGTATGTTTGTACTGTGCCCCTCCTTTTCATCTCAAAACATCAAAGGAGTGGCACTCTTGGATCTAAAACTACCAATCAAGCATTTTCAATGCATGATGGCCAAAGATCCAAGGAGTACAATTTCAATAAATGCACAAAAATAAGACTCTAGACCACTACCTTGTCATGGATGATCAAAGGCAATGGAGACCAAGGAGATTCGCTCATTTCATCACTTTGGGTATGAAATGCTCCAATCTACCTTGTGTTTAATAAGACGTCTGATTGAGCACATGCAATGCAACACAATATGCTTAACTTGCTCAAGTTTTACTTGTCATGTTTTATTTACTCATTTAAATTACGAATCCATTCTTTAACCGGTTAAGTCCAAGGTGAGAGTCCTCTAATGGAAAGAGGGTTTAAACCACAAGTACCTTGACCATGAAGGAGGCCTCATGCTGTTGGTAATGAACTCCCGAAGGAATTAAACCATTAGGCATGAAGGTCTCAATTCCACACTCAAGCCAACAAGAGGCCTAAAGCCACTTTCAAAACAAAAGGAAGAGTGAAGAATAGAGAGAGATTGTAGAGATTTCAGTGCTGAAATGACATGCAAAATGATACCACAACATGCAAGCAACTCATGCAAAACATGTTTAAAAGCCAAAAACACCAAACCAGTGAAGATCGCAACACTATAAGCATGCAATACAAAGCTCTAAAGGTACAAACACTCCAAAACAGTACTAAAACAGTCTAAGAGGAGTCCTAAAACATGCTTAAGGTGAGCTAAAAATAGATAGAATAGGAGGCCAACACATAGCACAAACTAAGCTATTAAGCACAATTGCACTACAAGTATTTAAAGCAAGCCTCAAGTGACCAAACCAGCTTAAAACAGAACTAAAGTTAGTAAAAAAAAGTAGCAAAAACATGCTGAGATTAAGGTACAAAATGCTAGAAAATCATGCTCACATGTTAGGCTATCTAGGCTTACAAACAAGACATAAGGAAGGGAGGCTACCCCTCCTATGGACCTCAAAACATAGTTTTTACCACTGAAAATCTCCTAGAATTTAGTGGTTAAAAGAGCCAAAAAAGTTATTTTCAAAAGCTTTGAAAGATGGCATAACAATTTAGCAAGCAAGTTACAAGAAGGGTGGACCACCCCTATCTCCAAACAAACCTCAAACCACTATTTTAGACCATAAAAAAGAGATTTTCAGAGGTCAAAACTAGCCTCAAAACAGCATGAAAAGATGGAAAAACAAGTGTCTTAGCTCTTGAAGACAAGATGCAATTTAAGCAATAAAAGCAAGCCAAACTAGGCCAAAATCCTTTTCTAGAGCTCAAATAGGACCTCAAGCAACCTCTGCTCCATGGTGATCAAGTTTGTTCAAGGGATCATATGCAAGAGTGTAGAGAATTCAAGCTATAAGGCACAAAATATATAGAGAGAGAGTTCTAGAGAGAGAGGGAGAGAAATTTTTTGTCTTCAAAAATTTTCCAACCCCCCACATGCAAGAGGAGTCTTCTATATATAGAAGATGCAAAATCCCCTCAAAGAGATCCAACCATACACGTGCAAGAAGATGACTCAATTTGTGCAAACAGCTGGCACAAAATATCAGAAAATATCTACTGATACATTGGTGATGGCCGGTAGGGGCTCATTGATGGCCGACAGGGCACATCAATGGCGGACAGGACAACATCCATGGCCGACAATGCCCAAACATGGCCGGCAGTGCATGAACAAGAACAAGCTGAAAGGACCTAAACATGGTCCAAAAATGAGACAGAATTGATGTAGGGTTTGGAAAGCTCAAACCTGTGGCGCTCCTCCGCGGATTTCGAGCACTCGACGAGCAACCAAGCTCATCATCGGATGAACCTGCAAGAACATCCAAGTCTTGAGGACGATCAAAAATGTGGTGTCTACAGCAAATGACAATGCTTGTTTAGAATAATGAACCGAGCCTCGATGCATGCAAGACAAGTGGATGCAAACATGGGAAATGCCAAAAGAAACATGATGTTCTAAACTACCCATCATAAACAAGTAAATAAAAGGGAGAAAGACGTGGGATTAGAAGACATACACATTATTACAAGTTTGCCCTCGTGCAGGAGGGTCCGAATGAATGCCCTAGCTAATTAATTACCTAATTAATTAACTATTACAAACCAAATGAAATAAATTAACTACACTAGCTAATTAACTAATTATTACAACAACAAATTTAACTAACTATTCTAGCTAATTAACTAATTATAACACAAAACTAACTAGCTATTCCAACTAATTAATTACAAATCCACTACTCCAAGCACAACATACTAATATTACAAAATCATTTTAACAGATCCCGAGAATCGAGGGATGACCCATGGATGGATGTGGATTTCCATCCGATATTACTCTCCGTTTTGTTACCGGAATGCCTCTGTTGCACAGTTAGAAAATTGCACTATTTTTTTCTACATCAGCCTCTGCTCTGCTCTGTTGGCAAAAGGGCACTGCCTGCTTGAAAAAAGTGGCCGGCAGCCCAGAAGTAGTGGCCAATAGTCCAGTAAAAGTGGCCATGTTGGTTCTTTCCTGTTGCAACAGAGAACAAACAGAGCACAAACCAGAGTATTCTCAAAGGATGTTTGTCCACCTTGCCTCTCCTTATTATCAAATAACTCAAAGGAGAGATAGGCTTGATTCGCAATCCATCAATCGACACAATTACATTGCACAATAACTTATGAATCAAGGGACACAATTTCAATAAATGGTAAGAAAGACCAACAAAACCTCCTCTCTATCATGGATTAATCAAGAGAAGTGGTTGACCTTGGAAACTTGAACCATTTCATCACTAACAAGTATGAAATGACTCAAGTCTCCATGTGTTCAATTAATATCCAATTGAACACCAAATTATTTTATTATCTTGTTCCATTTTAGTCCAAGTTTTATTACTCCCTTTTAATTACCTTCCATTCCTTAATTCATTTAGTCCAAAAATGAAGATTAAGTCCTCTAATGGAAAGAAGTGTCAAACACAGGGTTGTTTTAGGCATAAGAGAGATCTCATGCCATTGGTAATGAACCTCCAAAAAGATTAAACCATTAAGCACAACGACCTCCATCTCAAGCTTAAACAATCCATTAATTGAACAACTCTCAAATAAAATGAAAAATCAAGAAATGAGGGAGGTTGCAGAGATGCTTAGAGGTGAACACAAGTATGGAAAGCAAGAAATAAAAGCTATCAACTCAAATAGGTTAGTGGCTAAAGCCTAAACCACCAAGCCTATGAGAACCATTACACTACAAGCATACTATACAAAACAATCCTAAAACTGTCCTAAAACAGTCCAAAAAAGTGCTAGAACTAAGACAAAAACAACTACAACAACTAGCTAAAATATTGAGGGATTAAAACTAGCACACAAGCACAAGGAGTGGAGGCTAACCCCTCCACTTTTAGGACTTCAAGACACGATTTTAGCCTCTGAAAAACCTTTGAAAACTAGTGGTAAAAAGCTCAAAAAAAGTTGATGAGGAAGTGGGAAACACAAGGGCAAAGGCCTTAGAAACAAGGTTCAAAAAAAGGTTGTCAAGCCCTCTACCTTTAATGGCCTTAAACCACAAGTTTCCACCCAAAAAGACAGGTAATAAATAGCTTAAAAACAACTAGAAAAGATAGAAAACTAGTAGTGTAGAGATGGTACAAAAGCACTAGAATGTATACCTCTTGAAGAGGAATGATCCTGAGTTACAAACCACTAATTCACACTCCCAAGTGCCTCAAGAGCTAAAATACAAGCTCAAATCACCTCAGCAAGGAACTCTGTAGGTTTGGTTTAGAGTGTTTAGGCAAAGGTTATGTAAGTTGCAAGTGAGAGAGAGAGAGAGAATTGTAGAGAGAAATTTTCCAAAATTTTGCTCTCCAAAATTTTCTAAATTCCAAAATTGTTCTAACCTCTCAAACAAAAGAGAGGGTCATCTATATATAGAAATATGTGAAAGACCCTCGAAAATATCCTTACAAACACAACTGGAATGGTGCATGCATCTGTAGGGACAGCTGGCAGAAAATATCTATTTTTTTGCACTAGTGGCTGGCAGGCCACTAATAGTGGGCGGCCGGCCACACTAGTGGGTTTGCAGGTCCCTGGATGCTCAAGCTTGAAAAAACATTGTTTTGGTCCAAAACAAGGCACAAGGTTTGTAGGTTCAACACTGAGGTTTCCTGCTGAGGTAGTGAAGCATTTGACAAGCATACACATTCATCATTGAGTGATCAATCAGTGGCGCCCAAGTCTTAAGGGCCATCAAAAATGAGGTGTCTACATATAGGAAAATAGTTAGGAATTTTATTTTTTAGTTAATTCTATTAAATAAATAAATAATTGATAATGAGATATTTGTAATTTTTCAAATCACAGAAAATAATTCGTATTTTAAGCAAAACTTCAAGAAGTGTATGTGTAATTTACACAATAAATAAATAAAATCGGATCTCTAGTTTTTAGAAATATATATATATATATATAGGTTAAATTATACTTATTGAAAAATCTAAAAACTCTCGAGATATTGATTCGTAATTATATTTCAATTTTAAATAGTGAATATCAATCTTAATCAAATAATCAACAACAAATAGACATAACGATTTAATGTGGAAAAAAAATATGAGTCAAAGCCACAGAACAATCCACTAAAAAGACAAAAATGAATTACCCTCAATTACCTAGCGAATCCATACCCGAATTGAACCAAGCCCGATGTACTTTTTCCACCACCATCTTTACCTTGGAATTTCTTTACCCAACATTGAATTCATAACGCCAATGTCAAATTCATGACGATGAGCCACTCCGGAATCCATAAAAACTTCATTCCCAAATTCTCCAGAATCCACCGAAGAACACCTCTCTCTTTATGTGAATAAATGAACGAAAATAACCTTTGATATTTGACACTATGTAGTTTGTTGATCAATCGATCACCTTCTATGCATCAAGGAAACTCATATGAAAACACCCTCCAATGTAGAACACTTTATAATTTACTCCTCTCTGATAATCTGGACGGGTTAAACCTTAAAAACAGCAAACAACACACTTTATAGTAAATAGAGCTGCAAAGACCGCTCGAGTGCACACTTCACCGCTCGAGTGGTGTGACTAAAAGGCGGTGAAAACATATAGGCCAACCGCTTGAGCACAACATCCACCACTCGAGCGACGAAACATATTTCCCAAAAGTTCAGTTTGCATATAGAAATACTAGATGATCCACTTCACTTCTCGAGCGCACAAATGACCACTTGAGCAGTCAAACAACTTTCCCATGCATGGTCAGCAAAATAGTAAACAAGGAATGCTCAAGATATGGAATGTTAGCACAAACTACTCTATACAGACATAATTCAAGTTGGATTCGCATCTAAACACTCACAGCCAATGTTTTGAAAACTAGACCGGTGAGCGAACTAGAAAAGAGACCGGGTGGACGGGTCACCGGTTCAACCGTCGGGTCAAAGCGGTCGAATTGTGACGTCATAATTAATATTATATAATTAAAACATATAAATAAATAAAAATATATATAAATACTCAAATAAAAATAAAATTGTTGTATAATATTTATTAATAATATTTAATAAAGTCATAATTGATAAAAAAAAAAAAAGTCACTTGTTTTAAAGAAATTAAAATTTTTAAACATTCCCTCCAAACAAATTGATTGAATGTTAGGTTTAATTTTGGAGGGAAATGAAATTTTCAACTCTCCCTCCAATCAATATGTTTCAAATAATTTGATTGAATCCCATATAAAATTTCGTAGGTTCTTTTTGAAAAATCTTTTCCTATAAATAGGAATAGACTTTCATAATCTTCTCCAACTACCAATGAGACTCTTCCTTATGAGAGGAGACTCTTGAAGTAAGAATTTTTAGTCAAAATTTTAAAATATATTTATAATATATATATATATATATATTAGAAAGAAAGAAAGAAAAAAAAAATACCGGTCCAACCCGCCAAACCTGGTCCGGGTCACCGGTTTTCCCGGTTCGACCGCTAGGTCCGGCAGTTTTTCATTTCCAGACCGGTTTCCCTCCTAGTCCGGTTCTAGGGGGTTGACCAGACCGGAGCAAGGCTCGGTTCCCGGTCCAACCGGTTCGACCGGCTGTCCGGTCTAGGTTTCACAACATTGCTCACAGCTTCACTGAAACAAAAGAGCGAATAAAATTACTACTAAAAGGAGTTTTGTCAAATAAGATTGCTAATTACAAAAACCTAACAATCTCCCCATTTGACAATTTCGTGACAAAACACATCTAACAAAGAAAATTGTAATCATCCCAACCCATTACAACCAACAAAGACAACTTTCTTAAGGTCATGATCTGCCAAACAACTATTAGTGTCACAACAGAATATGATAGCATGAAACATATGATGAAATGAAAATCTTAAAAGAACATCATGCTATCAAGTAACAAATCTCCGCCTCAAACATACACCATGTTTTTGTCATGAATTGTCAAAGGAAGCTTAATCAATAAAAGTAAGTACAAAAGCCACACAAGGATAGGAAGATATAATAACAAATAGCATGCGATAAGTAAGTAACACATAGCAACAGGCAAACCAACAAGTATCTATCTCCCTCTCAAAACAAACAACATAAGTCCATGCTCAACTAACTTCCCCTCAATAAATAACCTCATCAAAGGACTTCAAGCTTGGGGGGAAAAAAAAAAGAGAAAAAAAGAAGGACAACAAATCAATATAATGGAGCAGGTAAGGAATTTCATATTTGTACCTCAAAACACACAAGAAGAATCCAAGAAACATAATTACTTGAAAACAAGGATGGAGCCACCTAAGTCTTAGGGAGGTCACTTTAATAATTTATTGATCATAATGGCATTACAAATTAATTCATAATTTTCGTATAATATGTATAAGCGGAATTTCATCTTGACAAAGATGACGTCAAGCTGTCCACCAAACTTAGGCTAAGTAGAGAAGGAAAAGAGAAAGTAGAACGAGAGCTCAAGGAAGCTCATGGCAGAAGTTCGTGTTCTCTCAAAGAGTTAGAATCTTTGACAGCCAAGCTATTCACATACAAGATGGAGAGAACTCAATTGTTTCATGATCATGATGAGGTGAAAGAGAAGAATGGTGATCTTGAAAGAGTGTTGGAGACTTGTTCAAAGTATAAGAAATAGCTTGAAGCAAAAATTATCTCCTTGAAGTTATAACTCGAATGTATCAAAGCTTTAAGTGCACAAAGTGTGGATGCGGCTGCTTGTACTCAATACATGATCAATGATAAAGGAGGGGTTGGCATCATCAAAGGGCATTTCTTACCATCCAAACCCTCAACTTCCAAGGGATGAGAGCACTCAAGATTTCAAGGCTAGGGGTAATATCACTTCATCTTCTTCATTGTCTCATGATTGTATAGCCAAGGGTAAATTCATTCCTATTTGTAATCATTGTAGGCTTAAGGGTCATATTAGACCTCATTATTTTCATTTGCTTGAGACCAAACATGAAGCGAGTTTGCATTTGCCTAGACCTTGGAATAGGAGGATGGAAACCAAGTCGAGACAGGTTCCCATTGAAGGGGAAGGGAACCACAACATCAAGACATCACCCAAGAACCGCAATTCCCATAACATTGTTCATACTAAAACAATTTGGGTAAGAAAGCTCGACTTGGGTTAATTTGTTTATTTGATTTTTTTTTTTTGCATTTCTTTTTGCATTTTTTTTGCATTTTTTTGTTTGCTTTCATATTTTTGGTCTTTCTGTGTGTGTTTGCTTGCTTCTTTCTTGCTTTGTTTATCAAAAATTCAAGAAGTTTTCTTTGTATGGTTTTGCAAGTTTGAAATTTTTTAGAAGTTCTTGGTGCATATTGAAATTGATGAGAATATCCATTACCTGCTAATATGTGTGTGCTATCTGTGGTCATTACTCATTTTAGATTGTGTGTACTTTGATTAGTATGTCTCATTCTGTACGCATTCTTGGATTAGTAAATGCCAAACTCTTCTGCATACGTGATCAAAGTTCTCTATGAACTTCTAATGGTGTTTCTTGTGTTTTTTTGGAGAAATTGACTAATGCTAGCATATCTTGGGTGATGTTGAGTCTCTTAACCCCATACCATCTTTTTGCACCTCCACTAGTTACCCCTTTGTGTTTGTCTCTCAAGACATGAGGAAAAGGCTACCTCAAAGTCACCAACCAGGCTTTACTATGTTTTCCATCCTTCTCTGATTCGGTTTCCATATTCTTGAGAGTGAAAGCCATCAGTGAGTGCGCAAGAAAATTGTATCCATTGTTTGAGGGGGAGCATTCGCTTTTACTCAACAAATACCCATTGATCACTAGAGGTTGACTAAGATCTATACTCTTTACATGTCGCATCACGTGGCTAGACCTCCAAGAGGCACACACACTTTTCTCATGAGATCTATACTCTTCACATGTTGCATCACATTCATTCATGGGAAATCTTCTAGAGTTTGTGCATATTATGTTTTCAAGCAGTGACGGAGCTAGGAATTTAACATAGAGAGGGCACACATTAAGCGCACCATTAAATTTTTTTTCCGTAACAAGTAACAACGAAATATTATTAAACTTAATACACTTTTATTTTTATTACAATTATCATGAGATTTACATCAACGTGACTTATAAATTCACAATCAATAACTAAACTATATTAACTCAACAATATGAACAAACAAACAAACAAACAACTAAATCTACAATCAATAAGTTCAAACCTATCAACTCAACAAAAGAGTCCCATAATGAGGAGAAACAAGCAACTAAATAAATCTCAAAATAGATAATGAATTATCAATTGATTCAATTATTGTCTTGACCTATCAATTAAAAGTGTACAAAAATAACTAAAAGAATAGAATATAACATTTTAAAAATTTTAAAAATATAAGAGGTTTTACAGGATTTAAAGAAGGGTACTATTATGATTTTATAAGGGATAAATAGTATATAATTTTTATATATGTGGGTAATAATATAAATAAATAAAAAAACACCTACTACTCCTACTACTTAACTAAAATTACTACAATAAATAAGAGCCTCTTCTATCATTTCAACCCCTCTCTCTCTCTCTCTCTCTCTCTCTCTCTCTCTCTCCATCCCAATTGAATCTTGTAATCAGACACAACCCTCCATTTATCTTATGTATGAGAGGGTTCAAGAACGTTGTGGGAAAATTCGAAGATCTTTGAAGAAAAATTAGAATTCTCTAGAAAATGGTGAGGCTTAGATTCTTCAATAGTCTCAACTAAGAACACAAAAGAAAGGAGATGATGAAGATAAGAGATTGGGTGAAGAAGAAGGAAAAGTAGCTAGAGAGAGAATAATGGCAAGGCTCTCCCATGGATCTCCCACTTTCACTCTCAAGGTTGATAATGGAGAAGGGAAATTAGTTCTTTCCCATGAGTTATCTCTCCAAAATCCATCCCTTATAAAGTTATGGGTGGGTGTTATTTATAGGCACCTCATGATGTAGGATGGAGCCCATGTGCAAGGCACATGGGGAATATTCTCTCTAACCACCTTGTCCTAGGAGGTGACCTCTCCGAGGATGAGGAAAACCCCGAAGAGGAGATCAACCTCTCGGCAAACCCTTCTTCTTAGCCACACCTAACCAATGATCCCCAATCATCCCAAAGGGTCAGGGGCAGTCCCAGAGGACGTCCTGCCGCATAAGAGTCAGGGGTAGTTCAAGAGAACGCCCTACCGCAAATATTGCCGAGTCTCAGGGACCCCCTAGATCGTGCCACCTCGACCCGGGTATAGGCTAGTTTAACCAAAGAGTGAACTTATCTCCACTCACCGTCCTCAGGATTGGGTCCTTTGTTCGAACTCCATTACGCCCATGGTTCTGGTGCGTAGATCCCAGAAAGCTCCGAGCCCGCAAGTGTTCTGGGACTCATTAACGGAGCGACTTCTAGATTGCGTTTGAATCCATTCGAAGCCAAGTGCTTCGGATCTCTAGATTCGTGGATCCGAATCCTTTTGAGTTTGAGTGCCTCGGATCTCTAGGATTGCTCAATACCCTTTCAAGTCTGGGCCTGAGTAAGTCTTTAAGTTCGTGGATCCGAACCCTTTCAAGGCTTAGAGTGATTTGGCCCATTTGATGGCGATAAATCCGGGCCCACCAATTTTGGACTTGTGATAAATTTGGGCCCACTAACCTTGGACTGTTGGGCCTAATTAATTTAGTGGGCTTAAATTAGCTCCTCTTACATCTTACCTTTCTTTTCTCACTCTCTTTAGTATCCAGTAGGCAACTCACACTTTCCATACTATACAAAAGACGAAGCAAGTTGCTTGACAAGTCTAATTGTCAGTTAAATGAACACACAACCAAAAAAAAAAAAAAATTACAAATAAGTGAGAAATAAAGGAAATAATTACAAGACAATGAAAATTAGAAAATAGAAAAATACAGCCCTATATAAAATTTGTGCCACATGTAATTTTAACTTATATTTAAGTATAGACAGACATATACGCCATTGTCAGTAATTATTCAGTACTTCTATAATATGAAGTGACATGTTTATGTAATATTCTAAATCAATCATATTGCAAAAAAAAAAAATGACTGGTATAATAAATACAAGTGACATGTTTATGTAATATTCTAAATCAATCATATTGCAAAAAAAAAAAAAAATGACTGGTATAATATGTATTTATAACTTTTCATTAGTGAAGAATACCATAAACTCAAAATGGTTACTTTCTCTATTCCTGCAATTCCAAAAATAAATAAATAAATAAAAAACAAGTACCCAAATTGGATTGGACTTTACTATATGTAAAATTAAAAATCAATACATCATTAATTGAGGCAAAGAATAGTCAAGGAAGAGGACCAATAACCATGAAAATAAATTCTTTAATTTATTGGTTTATTCAATGCCCTTGGTCATAGAACTGAAAATCTCATAATAAAAATGATCACAAAATTAAAATCACTTAGACATAATAATCAAATACAAGAAGCAAATCATAATTAAATTTAATTCAAAATTTATTGATCGCACAACCCCTCATAATCAATTACTAAAAATGATTCATAATTTTACTTATGATATGTATTTCATATATTATTCATGCCAAAAATAGTATTATCTTACTATAAATATTATATTATTACCTATATATATAAAAATTATGTAATGCCCATATATAATTTTTATATTTTATATCATATATATGGGTAATAATAATTGGATCTATTAAGTAAGGGTAATCGAACCATAGAATTCTCCTCACGAATTGAATCTATTATCACAAATCAAATAAGATCTCACTCCTTAAAACTTTGAAAAACAAAGATTGAGCGACCCGCTCTAATACAAATGGAAAAATCTAAAAATCGTTGAGATATTGATTAGTGATTATGTTTCAATTTTAAACAGTGAATATCAATCTCAATCAAATAATCAACAACAAATAGGAATAATGATTTAACGTATTGTGATATATAAAAATAAAATAAAATAAAAAGTCAAAGTCACAGAACGATCCACTAAGAAGACAAAAAAAAATTACACACGAGTAACCTCAATTACCTAGCAAATACATGCCCGAATCGAACCAAACCCAATGTGCTTTTTCCACCACCTTCTTCACCTCAAAATTGCTTTACCCAATGTTGAATCTACAATGCCAATGTCAAATCCACGACGATGAGCCACTCCAGAATTCACCAAAACATTAGACTCAAATTTCTCAAAATCCACCGAACAACACCTTTCTCTTTATCTAAATAAGAGAATGAAACAACCCTTGATGTTTGACATTACGTAGTTTGTTGATCAATCGATCACCTTCTATACATCAAGAAAATTTATATAAAAACACCCTCCAACATAGAATATTTTGTATTTTACTCCTCTCTAAGAATCTAGATGGATTAAACCCTAAAAACAGCAAACAACACACTTTATAGTAAACAAAGCGGAAGACTGCTCGGGTGAACACTTGGCTACTTGAGTAGTGTGACTAAAAGGCGATGCAAACATATAGGCCAACCTCTTGAGCGCAACATCCACCACTCGAGCGATGAAACATATTTCTAAAAATTCAATTTGCAGGCAGAGATATTGGATGATCCACTTCACCGCTCGAGCGCACAAATAATCGCTTGAGCGGTCAAACAACTTTCTCATACATAGTTAGCAAAGTAGAAAATAAGGAATGCTCAAGATATGGAATGTCAACACAAACTCCTCCACACAGGCAAAATTCAAATTGTATTCGTATCTAAACACTCATAACCTCACTGAAACAAAAGAGTAAATAAAATTATTACTAAAGGGAGTTTTATTAAACGGAATTGCCAATTAAAAAAACCTAACACTTATCTCTTCTAAGATTTGAATAACATAGAACTATTTAATGTATTGATTTGTATAGACTTAATTTCATTTTTATCTATAATTCGTTAGCCAAATGAATAGAAAAATAATATTATCATCTCTTCTACATTGATTTTTTTTTTCTTATTTATCCTTGTGCCTTTACATTATTTGTATTAATTTCAATCAATTTAACTTTATTAAAAAAGAAATTAGTCCAATTATACCAAAATTAAAAGTTTATTATATTTTTTCCCCAAATTTTAAGAACAATTATATAATTTACCCTTTTATTTATTATCATTGTGAGTTAAAATTCCGTAGAACATCTCCAATGTATTCTATAAAGAGCCTATTAGTGTTAGATGATAAACAGTTAACAAGTATCTATTTTCTTGGGTAAATTACACCAACAATCCCTGCAATTTGGGACTTGTGTCATTTTAATCTATCACTTTTTAATTGAGATACATTTGATCCTAAATTTTAAATCTTGTTCCAGACAAGGATAATAAAAAATGTTTCCTTTACAACTGGTCCATTTCAAGAGCAAAGTCGCTATACAGCTTATTTTGTGTTGGTTAATTTATATGTTGTCTAAAATGTAATGGCATTTTTTATTGAATAATGTTAGAACTTTCTTGGTTATAAAATTCTATTTAGTTTGGTTTTCAGAATCTATTTGCAAAAAAAATTTCTAAAAAATTAAAAATTAAATTGGTGAAAAAAAATTGAAAACACATCATTTTTATATAATTTTATCCTTCGGGAGGGTAGAAATAATTTTTTTAATATTTATTTTCGTTAAACTAGTTTCTATTTTTTCAAAAGTCAAATATATCGACAATTTTAATGTCATTATTAAACCAATTAATTAAATCAAAAAATCCAAAACTAAAAATATTTTATATATTAAACATATCGATTACACATTAAAAACTTAAAAAGCATCTATTATATGATAACCATTATTACATGAGAATCATCCAAAAAATTAACAAAAACAATCACCCATTACATGATCATCATCCAAACACATTAAAAATTAATTTGATAAAAAAATTTATAAAAATATAAAAAAATTATCATTTTTATATAATTTTATCTTTGATGGATAGAAATAATTTTTAAAAATTCAAAAATAATTTTTTGACATTTATTTTTGTCAAACTAGTTTATATTTTATCAAATTGACGACTCTGCTCTTAAAATGGAGCAACAGTATCTTTAATTGTCCTTATTTAGAATGAGATTTAAAATTCAAGATCAAATATATCATAATTGAAAGATTAAAGACCAAAATGAAATAAGTTACAAACTACAAGAACCATTAGTATAACTCACCCTATTTTCTTTGCCTCTCCAATGAGTTTGCTAGTTGTGGTGTTAATGTTGCTAGGTTAATATATCACATGCATGCTTGTTATGTATTTTTATTATATATATATATATATATATATATATTACACATTTTTGGGATAAATATTATAAATATTTTATGATAAAATATAATAATTTATAATTTAGAAATAAAATAACACAATTTGTGATAATGTTATATATATATATACACACACATATGTTTTTTGGAGAAATTACAAAAAAAAAAAAAATAAATAAAAATAAAAATAAAAATTCTCAGGATTTGACTTTTGTAACAAAATAAATCTTGAATTTTTAATTTTATCAATTTAAACACTAAACTTTTGATTTGTTTTCAATCTAAACCATCTGTCTATTTCTGTGTAGACACCCTATTTTTGACCGCCCTTAAGACTTGGGCGCCACTAATTGATCACTCGATGATGATAGTTGTGCTATGCAAATATTCTATTTCTTCAACAAGAAGAGCTCTAAATCCCAACCTTACACCCTATTTTGGACCAAAACGATTTTTGACCAAAACTATTTTAGACCTTAAAACTCTCTCTTTCAAAATATTTTTGAAAATTCTTCTACGATGTTTCGAGGCTCGCATTTCGTTAAAATTGCACTTTCGGTAAACCGAGCAAGGACAAAGTGGAAATAAATGGAAGAGACGTGAACTCTTTGAAAAAATCTTTAAAACATCTTATTTAGAGGTTTGGAGTTTAAGAAAATTGGAGGGGAGGGAAGAAAACTAGTTGGGGAAGAAGTTGGGTATGAAACCATTGAGAGAAAACTGGGCAGCCTCACTAAATCAGGCCTACCCTTTTGTACACTTGGACTTTAATTGTGGGGCCACCACCATTGGAAATTGGACTTCCGGGGCTTCATTTTACACTCAAGAATCTCCTAAAGCCGAGTCTGGATGAGGGAGATATGGCCGTTTGAAGTAAGGCATCCATCCGATTAAGCCAAAACTGAGCAACCTTCACTGAAATAGGCATATCTCTTAGCACACTTAGAATTTTGATGTAAGGCCACTTCCATTGGAAAGTAGACTTCCTGCGCTTCAATTTAGACTCAAGAATGACTTACAAAGGAGTCTGGATGAAGGAGATATACACATTTGAAGTTGGGCCTAGAAGTAGATTTTTGATGGCCGACCGGCCATCATTGGTGGCTGACCGGCCACCGTTGATGGCCGACAATCCACACTTCTGGCGGTTGGCCACTGGTGAAAAACCTAGATATTTTTGTCCAGCTGTCCCCCACAAGCTCCAGTTGTTCAAGGCTTGATATTTTTGACCTGTTAGGCTGTTTTTCTATATATACTAGGCCAAACCTCTTGATTTAAGGTTCAAAAAAAATTCCAAAAGCTCCAATTCTTGGAATTCTCTCTCTATCTCTATCTTGCAACCTATACACCCTCTCTCTACACTTTCTAAACCAATATTGGAGCTCTCCTTGCTGAGATTGTTGAGTCCAAATTTCAACCCTTGAGAGTGAGAATTGGTTGGTTTGTGAACAAAAGTGTTATTCCTCTTTAAGAGGTATAATTTTGAGCACCTTTGCACTACTTCTTTTCTATCTTTTCCTGCTGATTTAGAAGTGTTTTTCAACTATTTTTATGGGCTGAAGCTTGTGGTTTAAGGCTATTAAAGGTTAAGGGGTTAATCACCCTTCTTTAAACCTTGTTTTCTAAGCCTTTACACTTGTGTTTCCCATTCTTTTCTCAACTTTTTTTAAGCTTTTTACGACTGATTTTCAGAGGTTTTCAGAGGCTAAAAATGTTGTTTTGAGGTCCCAAAATAGGAGGGGTTAGCCTCCTCTCATCGTGTCTTGTTTGCTAGCCTAGATAGCTCTATGTGTTAGCCTATTTTTCTAGCAATTTGTAGCTTAATTCCAGCATGATTTAGGCTCTTTTTTGGACTATTGTAACTCCATTTTTGGCTGGTTAAGTCATTTGAGTCTTGTATTGCATAGTTGTAGTGTAAGTCCTTTCACTAGCTTGGTGTTTTAAGGCTTTAACCACCATTGGTTTGAGTTGATTGTATGTTTTAGTGCTTTTTCTCACCTAATTTCAGCACTTATAATCTCTACAATCTCCTTCATTTCTTCACTTTTTCATTTGCTTTGAGGGTTGTTTCAACTTTCTGATTGTTTAAGCTTGAGATTGAGGCTCATGCTTAATGATTTAATCCTCTTTTGAGGGTTCATTACCAACGGCATGAAGTTTCTCCCATGCCTTAAACTATCACTTGGTTGACACTTCTTTCATCTTAGAAGACACTCACCAATGGACAAATTGATTAATGAATGATTTGATAACTAAAATGTGTAAACAAAATTGGTAAGTAAAAGTGGCAAGATAAGCATTCCTTTGTGTTGCATTACCTGTGTTCAAATCAGACATTAATTTGAACACAAGGAAAATGGGACATTTCATACTCAAAAGTGATGAAATGTGCCATTTTCCTAGGTCTCCATTGCCCTTGATCATGCATGATAGGGTGATGGTCATTTTGGTCACATTTTGCATTTATTAAACTTGCACAATTGGTTTCACAAGCCATCATGCAATGAAGTTGCTTGATTGATGGTTTATGAACCAAATTTTGTCCCTCCTTTGATTTTTCCATGAAAATGAGAGGCAAAATGTGCAAACAACCCTTGAGAAATACACTGTTTTGTTCTGTTTGCTCTCTGTTGCAGCAAGGACGTCCAGACTATTAGTGGCCAACGGCCACCACCAGTAGCTGACCGGCCACCAGTGATAGCCGACCAGCCCCTTATCAGCCATCAGTGAAATTTGCACAGTGTATTGGTAAGGTGGAGAAGAGGTGTTCTGGAAGTGGGTGCAGACACCCCATTTTTGACCGTCCTTAAGACTTGAACGTCATCGTTTGAGCGCTCGGGATTGCGCATGTTTGCGCTCATTTGGAGTCCTTGGAGTTTTCGGTTGCACGCCTTGCCTCTGAGTCTCTGAACTCTCTTGGTTTTGTGTTTGTTTTAAGCCAAACCTTGGTGCCCCTTTTGCCTGGAGGAAGAAATAGGGCTTGTCGACCACTTTTTCTTCTTGCCAGCCACTTGTGGTGGTCGGTCAGCTAGGGTGGGTGGTCGGCAGCCTGCCACCCTCTTCTTCTCTCTTTGTAGACCCCTTTTCTCCCCTGTCGACCACTTTTCTCCCTTGTCAGCCACTTGATGTGGTCGGTTGACTAGGGGAAGTGGTCGGTCGACCACTTTAAGTGGTCGGCGGCCATTTTCCTATTTTTGTAGATATTTTTGGTGCCAGCTGTTGGGCACAGAATGCATCCTCCCTACATGTGTATGGAGGAATTCTAGCAAGCTCTTGCTTGCATTTCTATAAAAGGGGAGGTGCCTCCCCCTTATTGAGGGTTCAAATTTTTCAGAGCTAAAAAAATCTCCCTCTCTCTCTAGAATTCTCACTCTCTCTCTATATGGTGCTATATTGAGCCTTAAAGTGTATTTTCTTCACACATTTGCACTAAGACACCAAGTCAAACACCTTCACTTTGGAGTTGAGACCCATTGAAGCCTGATTTGAAGTCTTGGAAGTTGGTTTTGGCTCAGAAGTGCTGCTGTGGTTGTTGTGCTTCAAGGGTGAGTCATATATCCTCTTTAAAGCTTTATTTTAGTTGCTTACTTAGCCACCTTTGCATGCTATTTTAGGCCTAGCTTTCAACTACAAAAACCTTTGTTTTTAAGTTTTAAAAATGGTTGTTTGAGGCCTTGTTTGAGTTAGGGGTGTTTCACCCCCTTTTTTGCCTTATTTGCTAAGCTTCTTGCTATCTTTTAAAGCTTTTGAAACCATCTCTTTTTGGCCCTTTAACCACTGAATTCCAGAGGAATTTCAGTGGTAGAAAGCTTGTTTTGAGGTCCCAAATAGGAGGGGGTGGTCCCCTCTCCTCTTGTCTTGCTTGCATGTGTTGATGGCTCACCAAATGAGCATGTATTTCTCCCTTCTTGAGGCTTAGTTTGAGCATGTTTTTGTGACTTTTTGGACCTGCTATAACTCTGTTTTTGGCTAGTTTGGTTATCTCTTGCATGCTTCATGCACTTGTAGTGTAATCCTACTTGTTAGCCTAACATGCTTCATGTCTTAGCCTATAATTCTAGCATGTTTCGGCTCTACTCCAGCATGTTTCTGGCCATTATTTTACATGCTTTAACTCTGATTTTGGCTGGTTTGGTTACGTCTTGCATGCTTCTTGCACTTGTAGTGCAATTTTGTTCACTCTCCTAGCATGTTTGGTGTTTTAGCCTATTGATCTAGCATGTGTATGCTCTACTCCAGCATGTTTTTGGCTATGTTTTAGTATGCTTTAGGTTTGATTTGAGTGGTTATCATATATGCCTTGCCTTGCATGGTTGTAGTGTAAAGGGCCTTGACTAGCTTTGAGTTTCAAAGTCCCTAGCATGCTTTGCTTGTGATGTTTGCATGCCTTAGCCTTATTTCTTACATGATTTCAATATGTATAGTGTGGTCACACTCTCATATGTTCTACTCTTCCAATGCTTTTAAGAGATGTGCCTTATGCCTTGCTCATAAGCCAACTTGCATGCATGTTTGTCTAAGCTTTTGGGCTATCATTTCAGCATGTTTTGGCCTTTGATTTGCCATGATTGAGCTCTATCCAGAGCTGGTTTGGTTGTTTAGGCTATGTATTGCTTGCCTCTTGTGTAAAGCCTTTGACTAGCTTTGTGTTTCAAGTCTCTTGACATGCTTTATTTAAGCTATTTGCATGATATGGCATCATTTGGCATGTAATTTCAGAGCATATAGCCTTGTCATACTCTCATGTATATCACTCTTTAAGTGCTTTTAAGAGTTGTGCCTCATGCTTTGTTGATGAGCCAATGCATGAACATCATTTTCTTGCCTTTCATGCTATCATTTCGAATCATTTTGGCCACTGTTTTAGCATGCATGAGGTCTGTTTAGGGCTGATTTAGTCCATTGAGCATTGTATTGCATGGTCCTAGTGTTGTGTCCTTCACTAGTTTCAATGCTTAAGTCTCATAACATGTTTTGCTTGCATAGTTTGCATACTTTAAGGTCTTTAGCATACCATCTCAGCATTGAACATCTGCAACCTCCCCCATTTCTTCATTTTTCAATTTGATTTGAGGGTTGTTTGGCCTCCAGCTTGTGTTTAAGCATGAAGTAGGGTTTGTGCCAAATGACTTTAACCCTCTCTTGGGGGTTCCTCCTAGTCAAAGGGCATAATCCCTGTCATGTCCTAAATCCCCCTTTTGGTTGACCTCCTCTCCTTAGAGGACTTGCACATTGGACTTAATCAATTAAGAAATGGTTTGGTAATGTAAATGAGTAAACAAGAATTGAGCAAAGTAAAACATGCCAAGATAACATATGTGTGTTGCATTGCATGTGTTTGGATCGGACGTTAATCCAAACACGAGGAATGTGGCACGTTTCATACACAAAGTGATGAAACGTGTTGCGTTTCTCGGTCGCCGACGCCCTTGACTGTGCATGACAGGGTGGAGGCCTTTCGAGTCTTATGTGTGCATTTACTAAAGCTTGCACAAGCTTGATTCTTTAGCCACCATGCATTGAGAATGCTTGGTTGATGGCCCGAGAGTCAAGTGCCATACTCCTTTGAGCTTGAGATATGAAAAGAAGTGTGGAAGTGCATACATTTCCTTGCAAATACATTGACTTGCCTCTGTTTGTGCTCTGTTGCAGCAAAAGGAGGAATTTCAAGGAAGTACTAGCCGGTTACCGCTATTTCTGGCCGATGGCCCCTCAAGGTGTTCTTGAGATTAGAAAGAAGCAATCTGAAAGTTGGCATAATTTTCAGAGGTCTAAGGAGTGCAAACAGAGGCGTCTTGAGGCAAGGCGGTGGATTTCCGGGAGGACGCAACCAAGCATGCATATCTCCCTCGCCCGCGAGGCCATTTATCGCTTTGTTAGCGAGATGTAGTTAATTACATGCTTTTGAAATTAATTAGTTTAAAGTACTTTGTTCTAATTAGCTTAGATTAGCTAGTTATTCAATTTGTGTTGTAATAATTAGTTAGCTAAGTTAGTTAATTAGTTGGTTTGTAATAAGTAGCTTAGCGTATCTAGCTTAGCTCATTTATTCGAACCCTCCTTCGAGAAGGCAAATGTTGTAATAAGTGTGCGTGCGTGTGCGTGTGAATGTCTTCCAACCCCACGTCTTTCTCCTTTTTATTTATCCGCTTTCAATGGCTAGATTAGGGCACGTTTCAATTAGCATACCTTATTCTTGCATGATATGTCTTATTCATACTTAAATTTAATTTCAATGCTGTTGTAATCATTCCATAAATTCATACTGAATATTTCCTTTGTTTGGTGGAGCAAATTCGATGTTTTTTTTTTCTTTCTTTCTGTCTGCTACTTTGAATATTTTTTCTCTCTCTCTCTCTCTCTCTCTCTCTCTCTCTCTTCTTTGGTTGAGAAATGTTATATCTGTTAATGAATGAGATAATGTATATATCCACTTCTTTCAAAGGAAAAATATTTCGTTGAATCTCAATTCCTTCTACCAATTTTGTTCTTTAATCAATCATTTTGTTTTGCATGCACGTGGCTCAGCGCATCATTCAAACTGCATTGTATTTCAATTCCTATTTGAATATATGTATCAAATTGTAGCATTCATATGCCATCATAGATAGTCGAGCCTATTTAGTTACATTTTTTGCATGTGTTGCATTAGGCACCTTGTATAGTTAGGGTCATGCATTGATTTCTAACTAGTTTTTTGTTTTGGCTAGGAGTACACTGTAAGTGTTTACGCTTTAGCATCCTTGCATGTGTGTAAGTGTTGCCATGATAGCATGCTTTCCATGAGGCTATATGCTTAAGTGATTAACTGTATGAATGCATGTGGATGAAGGCTTCATTACTTGAATTGGGACAATTCGACAAAATGTGAGTTTTAAGCCCACTTGGAGTGGCAAATCATCATGTTTTAAGCCCACCTTGTTTGGTGGCAAATCCGCATTTCTAAGCCCACTTGAGGGTGGCAAATTCAAACCATTTTCAAAAATAAACATTGAATTGTTTTGTTCCAATTTAGGCGAGTTAGTCTATACTTGTATGCTATGCGCATCACGTACTAAAGTTAGATTAATAATCGGATAAGAATGCATGTGTTTACAAAAATAACATATCATGTTTAGTAGAGGCCGATCTTTGATCAGGCGAGCGGGGGTGCTCATTTCATGACCTTCCCTCCTCGTACCCAAGTTCCCAAGCCGAGGCAACTTTGGTGATGACGGACATGTGGCCTTTGGCACGAGTTAGGGTTTCCTAAATCCCTAAACCAAAATATTTAGGTGGCGACTCTGTAATCTAGCAAAGCAGTCCAATTTTGGCATTATTTGATTGAAAATCAGTTTTCCAAAAATGATTTGCCGGATTGGACTCTTTGGTGATTTATCAGTCTTACATTGCACTTTGTGAGATTAGATTCAGAACCGTGACAGGAGTCCGAACTGTAATAGCTATGAACCCAATTCGCGTCCTTGCGCGTGGAACGAGTTCGGGCGGTCTACAGTGGGCAGAATTGTCAGTGTTCAAATGAGCAAACAGAGGCATTCAGTAGCAAGGCAGTGGCTTTTTGGGTGGAAACCGAGCATGCATGGGCCTCCCTCGCTTCTTGAGATTAGCTAATTAGTTTAATTAGCAATAGATCAAATACGTGTTATAATTAATTAGTTGTAGCTAGTTAAGAGTTGTAATTAATTAGTTAGTTTAACTAGTTATTCGATTTCATTTTGTAATTAGTTAACTAGAATAGTTAATTAATTCGAGTTTTTTAATAATTAGTTAGCTTAATTAGCGTAGCTACTTGGTTAACTTGTTCATTCGGACCCTCCTTCGCGAGGGCGTAATGTTGTAATAAGTGTGCGTGCGTGCGTGTACGTCTTCCAACCCTACGTCTTTCTCCCTTTTATTTAATCGCTTTTGATGGTTAGATTAGAGACACGTTTCAATTAGCATACCTTATGCCTTATGCTTGACATCTATGCATTCGTATTGCATGCACCGAGGCTCAGCGCATCATTCAAACTGCATTGCCATTTCAATACTTATATGAACACGTGTTTAATCGCATGTTGTTTAATTGTTTCATATGCCACACTATTAGTCGAGCCTATTAATTGCATATTGCATGTGTTGCATTAGACACTTAACATAGCTAGGAATCATGCATATTTTTCAAACTTTGTCTTCTTAGCTTGGAGTACTAGGTAAGTTTTTATGCTTTAGCATACTTGCATGAGTGTGAATGTTGCCATGATTAGCATGCTTACCATAAGGCTGTGTGCTTGAATGTTAAATTGCATGAATGCCTGCGGATGAAGGCTTGTTGTTTGAATTGGAACAATTCAACGATTGTTCGTTTTAAGCCCACTTTGTTGAGTGGCAAATCATGTTTTAAGCCCACTATGTTTGGTGGCGAATCTGCAAACTTTCAGCCCACTTGAGGTGGCAAATTCAAACCATTTTCGCAAACAAACATGAGTTGAATTGTTTCAAATTGAGCAAATTAGTCTATACTTGCTTGTGCGCATCACATAGTAAAGCTAGCTTAATAATTAACAAGAGCACATAATGTTTATAAAAAACTATATCATGATTAGTAGAGACCGATCTTTGATCGGGCGAGCGGGGATGCTCAATTCATGACCTTACCCTCTCGTACCTAAGTTCCCAAGCCGAGGCAACTTCGGTGATGATGGACACGTGGCCTTTGGCACGAGTCATGGGTTTCCTAAATTCCCCCAAAAATAAAATATTTAGGTGGCGACTCTATATCTGGCAAAGCAATACAATTTTGACATTTTTTATTCAAAATCAATTTTCCAAAACAATTTGCCGGATTTGGACTCTTTGGTATTTATCAATTTCACATTGCACTTGTGAGATTAGATTCAGAACCGCGGGAGTCCGAACTGTACGGCTTTCTTTTCGAGCTTCTGAAAGGGAGAGCGAAAAAGCCGAGCTACATTTTGTTAAGCAAAAATGATAAGAAAAATATTTTAGACATTTTCTCTACACTCATATTGAGTTTTGTTAGGAATTTTATGATTGGAAATCTCGTTGAGCAAAATATCATCAAATTATAATCACATTTGTGTTTTTTTTTTTTTGTATTTGCGAGATTGAGAATTGATTAGATGTGAATCCAACTCAGTTTGTCTCTAGCAATCATTAGACAGTTATTCTCCCATGTTAAAGACAATCCAATAAAGTAATATAGTTTGCTTGATTGACTAAATATGCACTCGAGCAACTAAAACATTCTTGTAACTTCTTAGAAGAGAAAAATTCTACATGACCAAAAAATTTGCTCAAGCGACCAAATATGTGCTCGAGCAACCAAGGTGGTTACAATTACTTAAAAATGCATTTTTGGGTCAGATCTAAGATGAGACTCTAATATATTCATTCTTGAAGTGCAAAAAATAGAGAGAGAGAGTGTGTGTGTTCTCTAGTGTGATTTGTATGTGTTGATGAATTAAGAGCGATCTATGGATCAACGCGCTTTATATTGAAAATCATCGAGGAATTATCATTTAAATACACGTTTCTAAAGAGATGTTATTTGGTGGATTTCAGAGAACTTAAGATTGGAAGCTTTGGTGGATTCCGAAGTGGATAATCGTCATGAATTCGATATTAGCGTTGTGGATTCAATGTTGAGTAAAGTAATTCTAAAATGAAGACGGTATTGGAAGAGACACAACAAGTTGGGTACAATTTGGATATCAAAACGTTAACTAATTGAGAGTTCTCTTATGTAATTCCATTGTCTTCTTAGTGAATTATTTTGTGATTTTGGTCTGCGACTTTTATCACAATTAGAGGAATCAAATTGTGATTTTTTTTTTCACGTTAAATTACGGTGTGATCTTATTGTTGCTTTATAGTAGAACAAATTCAATTTCTCTTATAATTGGATTAGATCTATGATTGTTTGATTGAGAATTGTTGTTTATTATTGAAATTTAATCCTAATTACAAATCACAATCTTGAGAATTTTTTGATTTTTTTCAAGTTTAATTATTAAAATACTTATTTTTCATTGGTTTTACTTAACGAAAATAGACTGATAGTTTAGATTGAAAATAAATTAAAGGATTAGGGTTCAAATTAATAAAATTAAATACTCATGTTGTTTTGTTACAAGGTCAAATTATAGAAACAGAGAATGAGGTCTCCTTTAGAAATTAACTATTTTAATTAAAATAAAAAATAATATGACAATTTGTAATAATTTTTGGACCTTTCTAAAAATCAAAGTTCAACTTTGGTGTCTTCTTACCCCAAAAAAATTTTAAAAAAAATGACTTTGCTGTTTGTGTGCGACACCGATGGAAGAAACAAAGAAAAAAAAGAGAAAGTAACTGTTTAGTGTTAGTTTGTAATTTAAATTTGTGATACAATTTATAAATTTTAATAATTAATGTTATAATTTTTTTCTATCAATTAATAATTATTTTTGAAGAATAACACTGATAAATAATTTTTTCAAAAAAAAAAAAGAAAGAAAAGGAATGCGTTAGGTTTTTGTAATTGACAATCCTATTTGACAAAACTCTTTTCAATTATAATTTTATTCGCTTTTTTATTTCAGTGAGGCTATGAGTGTTTAGATGTGAATCCAACCAGAATGGTGACTGTGCAAAGGAGTTTGTGCTGACATTCTGTATCTTGAGCCTTACTTCTTTGTCACTTCGCTAACTATATATGGGAATCAAGCTTGTTAAAGTAGTTTGACCGCTTCAGCGGTCATTTATGTGCTTGAGTGGTAAAGTGGAGTTTCCAGTATTTCAGCCTGTAGTCAGAACTTCTAAACAACTTTTTACTGCTCAAGCGGTGGATGTTGCGCTCGAGCGATTAGCCTATGTGAGTTGCACCGCCTTTACTCACACCGCTCGAGCGGTCAGCGCAGTTTTGTTTTCTATAAAGTGCATCGTTTGTTATTTTTAGGGTTTAATCCATCCAGATTTTTAGAAAGGAGAAAAATACAAAGTGTTCTACATTAGAGGGTATTTTTATATAAGTTTTCTTGTATAGAAGGTGATCGTTTGATCAACGAACTATATAGTATCAAACATCAAGGGTTGTTTAGTTCTTTTATATACATAAAGAGAGAGGTGTTCTTCGGTGGATTCTGAGGAATTTAGGCCTGGATTTTTAGTGAATTCCAGAGTGGCTCATCGTCGTGGATTCAACATTGGCATTGTCGATTCAACGTTGGGCAAAGCAATTCCGAGGTAAAGACGGTGTTGGAAGAGGCACGTTGGGCTTGGTTCAATTCAGACGTGAATTCGCTAGGTAATTGAGGGTACTCATATGTAATACTTTTTTGTCTTATTAGTGGATTGTTTTATGACTTTGGCCCATATATTTTTATCACAATTGGAAGTGCTTCAACTGTGATTTTTACTACGTTATGTTGATTTGTCTTTGATTGTTTGATTGTGATTGATATTCACTATTTTAATTTGAAACATGAGGAATCAATATCTCAAGGTTTATTCAGATTTTTTAGAATGGTGTATGGTGATTTTTTTTTAATTATTTTATAAATATATTTATGTAGATTTTACTCGTACATAACTCATCTTAAATTCAATAAAAATAATATTTTAAAATTTATTTTATTATAAAAATTAAATCTTAAAATAAAAATTAAAAAAATTAATAAAACATCCATCTTTAATTTTGGATAGTAGGAGAGGTCTAATATGTTATTTTTTTATTAGTTAAGGTATCTCAATAATATTATTAGAGAAATTTTAGCCCGTCATTGAAAAATTTCAATTCGTCATTTCTCTGTGAAAAATCGAAAATTTCTCTATAAAAATATTAAGCGATCCCAACTAATATGATATGTTTTTTTTAAACAAACTAATATGAAAATGTTACATATTATTTTATCTTATAAAATTTTAATATTAATGAACTTAAACTAAAAATTTTATAAAAAATTATATTCTTTATTGGTAAATTACACTTACACCCCCTGTCAAACATCAAGGGTTGTTTAGTTCTTCGGTAAATTTCGAGGAACTTAGGCCTGAAGTTTTGGTGAATTTCAGAGTGGCTCATTGTCGTGGTTTCGACATTGATACTGTAGATTCAACGTTGGGCAAAGCAATTCCGAGGTGAAGACGGTGTTGGAAGAGATACATTAGGTTTGGTTCAACTCAAGCGTGGATTCGCTAGGTAATTAAGGGTGTGTGAGTGATTTTCTGACCAAACTGCCCGCTTAGTATCCAGCTGGAGAGCACCGGTAGAATAGATGGCGCCTGACTAACCTGCAACAGAAATATAAGAATCCCGCGGTGGTTCGCCACTCGGGGGTACTCCGACGATCAAGTCAGTACTCAATATCTCTCAAAGATAATCCATTATTCAACTCACAAGCTTGAGCATAAAAAGCATACCTTAGACCCATGGGGGTGCCTCTCTTTTATAGCCAATATAAACCTAGTCCCAATAAAAGCCTAACTTCTATGGACTCAGGATTACTGCTAATCTTGGACTCCCAGTAAGATTAGGATAAACTCTCTAAGAGTCTTATCTTAATACAAACTGAAGTCTTCTCTCATTCTAGGACTCTTGTCCCTCATCCAGGTTGAGTTCCCTTTTCATTCTAGGACTCTTGTCCCTTATCCACTTATCTCGGATTCCGATATCTTCGGAGATAACCTCGGCCTTGCTGAGATCACCTCGGCGTCACGACCAGGACACGTGGCACCTCGGCTGACACGTCGGCGTCACCTTGCCATGTGTTGGTACTCAGAAAATATATCCCCACAACTGCCCTCTAAGTTCTATTACCTCGGCATTCTGAGGTGATGGAACCTACACTGTTCGTTCATCTGTGCCCCTCTGTCCGAGATTAAACTCGCTGACCTCAAAGTTCCCTGGACTTTACTCTCCACTGGTGTCAAGAATCAAGTTTCATGCTTTCCAAGCTGCTTGAAATCGCACCTCCTAGCCGAGGTTCTGGTTCCATTAATTCGTAAACTCCAAGAGCTTTGCAACTGCTCCACTCACACTCTCTGGTGAGTTCCCGATTTCTAGTCATCTATTTGACTCCGGCGATTTTCATATCAGCGTTCATTCCACTTGGTAGGTTCACAAACTCTTTACTTGCTATTAAGCTCAATCTTTTATAACTCCTCTGAATCTGTTTACTTGCCATCTGTTGCCTTCTATTTTCGTCTATCTTCAAGTTTTGAATTGTTTGAATGCCTGGCACTGTTCTTGTCATATCCGCTTTCTGTTGCTAACATCGTGTCTGGGTCATTACTTTCTTGTTCTTCACATACTTACTTAGTGCCTGTGCACTTGGCTTTATCTTTGAACTTTATCGTCTTATTGACTATTTTTCTCTTTTTTCATTCAATCCTCTGGCTTTTTCTCTTTCTAGCTCTTTTGCTTAAATCCGTCATTGTTCCAAGCTTTCAAGCTTCTGCAACTGTCTTCGTTTCTCTCCTCCGGTGAAGTTTACGTCATTCTGTCATTGTCGTCAGACTTCGACAATTCTCATTTCGGCTTCCCTCTTTCTAGTAAACCACTGTTTCCTCCTGGTTTTATTTCTTGTTGCTTTCCAAGAAGCTCTGCTGCATTGTTAATCACCATTGTTGTTTTACCCGTTGTTTCCAAATCATCTTCTGTTGATTTCTGCCACTGTTCTTGGCTTGACACACCTGTGCAATCTTTTTGTCTTGATTTTCTGATAGTTTCATCACCATTCTTGATTACGAATTACATTCTTGTTTCTGTTTTCTATGTCTTTTTCCAGATTCTTACTTTCAATCCTTGCCTTCAAACTCCGAGGTACCAATTGCCGAGAAGAGCCTTGATCAAACTCTTCGGGAGATCGATGCTGAGCTCGAGGCCGAGAAGGCTGCTGAGAAGTCTTCCCAACTGTCTTCTATATCCTACCATTGATGCCGAGTAGTTTTGTTTCCTTCTTCTACTCCTTGTACCTTGTACTTTGTCTGTCTTTGTATGCTTTTAATCCGGCCGACGTGCCATTTTTGTAGTCTGAATAATTTATTTTTCAATATTCAGGTCGAAGTACCTTCTTTCTTCTTTAAATGTATTTCTCTAATTTCTTCTTTGAATGTATGTCTTCTTTTTTCTGCTCTTGTATGATTCTATACTTAGAATAATTTGCATGTCTTCAAAGTACACCTTGACTGTGCAATCTCTTCGAGTAAAATACCTCTATTACAACTTCTAATCTTGCTCATCTCGGCCTTGTCCTAACACTTGAAAATATTGTAACAAATATTTTCACAAGTGTTGCTTAGGACTTGTCACTTTCTCAATGTCTTCTATCAAGACTTCAGTTTTCCATATTTCAAGTTTTGACAACCTCGTAGTCTCGGCAAGTACGCAGATATTGCTTGGGCTTGACTTTAACTTGTAAATTTTTCTCAAAAATTTCAACAAGTGTTTAACCATCATCCTTTATCATAACCTCGGCTTAACTTCAGCTTGTAAATTTTTCTCAAAATTTCAACAAGTGTTAAACCATCTTCCTTTATCAAAACCTCAGTTTAACTATAACTTGTAAATTCACACAGAATTCAACAAGTATTTAAACCAATCTTCTTCCGATACGACCTCGGTTTAACTTCAACTTGTAAATTCACACAGAATTTCAACAAGTGTTAAACATGACCTCAGTTTAACTTCAACTTGTAAATTCATACAGAATTTCAGCAAGTGTTAAACATCATCTCAGTTTAACTTCAACTTGTAAATTCACACAAAATTTCAACAAGTGTTAAACATCACATCGGTTTAACTTCAACTTGTAAATTCACACAGAATTTTAACAAGTGTTAAACATGACCTCGGTTTAACTTCAACTTGTAAATTCACACAAAATTTCAACAAGTGTTAAACATCACATCGGATTAACTTCAACTTGTAAATTCACACAGAATTTCAACAAGTGGTAAACATCATCTCGGTTTAACTTCAACTTGTAAATTCACACAGAATTTCAACAAGTGTTAAACATCATCTCGGTTTAACTTCAACTTGTAAATTCACACGGTTTAACTTCAACTTGTAAATTCACACAGAATTTCAACAAGTGTTAAATATCACATCGGTTTAACTTCAACTTGTAAATTCACACAGAATTTCAACAAGTGTTAAACATGACCTCGATTTAACTTCAACTTGTAAATTCACACAGAATTTTAACAAGTGTTAAACATCATCTCGGTTTAACTTCAACTTGTAAATTCACACAGAATTTCAACAAGTGTTAAACATCATCTCGGTTTAATCAACTTGTAAATTGCTACAAATTTCAACAAGTGGTAAACATCATATCGGTTTAACCAACTTGTAAATTGCTACAAATTTCAACAAGTGGTAAACATCACCTCGATTTAACCAACTTGTAAATTGCTACAAATTTCAACAAGTGATAAACATATTCTTCTTCTCTCTGCCCCCTGCATGGCTTCCACATACTCCTTTGCGAACCTTATAAAAGGTCTTCAACCTGGCTAACTACAGTCCAACCTTGTGTGCTTTCTTTTTTATCTTCTGGGATTTGAGATTTGCTCACTGAGCTCTTCTCTTTTCGGACTTAAGTGCCGAGATCTTGTCTGCTAGAATCTTGGATCTGCTCACTCAGGTTGAGCTCTTCTCTTCTCGGACCTACTCATCTAGGCCGAGATCATGTCTTCTAGGATCCGGGATCTAGAATCCGGGATCTGCTCACTTAGGCTGAGCTCTCGTCTTCTCGGGCCTACTTGTCTAGGCTGAGATCATGTCTTCTCAGATCCGGGATCCAGGATCTGGAATCCGGGATCTGCTCACTCAGGATGAGTTCTTCTATACTTGAATGTTATCTCCTTGGAAGCGCTCATGCCCCCTGTCTTTGCATCCCTTCTGGAAGGGTCTTCGTTCCTCCGCAGGTATCTATCCTTCCATACCTGGAGGTCATCTTTGTTGTAGTATCCGCTTCGATCTGTTGTCTTTGGTGCGTCACCTTCCTGGCCGATGTCTTTCACTCCGTGACTCTGGTCACAAGTTTCTGTGTTGCGGTTGTCCCCTTCAACGTCGAGGTTGATAGGTCTCCCATTCCCAGCAGGAGCGTTGTCTCCAGTCTGATCCTTCCGTCCGTCATTGACCATCCATTCTTCTTTCTTTCATTGGCCATCTATTCTTCTTTCTTTCCCACAGACGGCGCCAAATTGTGTGAGTGATTTTCTGACCAAACTGCCCGCTTAGTATCCAACTGGAGAGCACCGGTAGAATAGATGGCGCCTGACTAACCTGCAACAGAAATATAAGAATCCCGCGGTGGTTCGCCACTCGGGGGTACTCCGACGATCAAGTCAGTACTCAATATCTCTCAAAGATAATCCATTATTCAACTCACAAGCTTGAGCATAAAAAGCATACCTTAGACCCATGGGGGTGCCTCTCTTTTATAGCCAACATAAACCTAGTCCCAATAGAAGCCTAACTTCTATGGACTCAGGATTACTGCTAATCTTGGACTCCCAGTAAGATTAGGATAAACTCTCTAAGAGTCTTATCTTAATACAAACTGAAGTCTTCTCTCATTCTAGGACTCTTGTCCCTCATCCAGGTTGAGTTCCCTTTTCATTCTAGGACTCTTGTCCCTTATCCACTTATCTCGGATTCCGATATCTTCAGAGATAACCTCGACCTTGCTGAGATCACCTCGGCGTCACGACCAGGACACGTGGCACCTCGGCTGACACGTCGGCGTCACCTTGCCATGTGTTGGTACTCAGAAAATATATCCCCACAGAGGGTACTCATGTATAATTCTTTTTTGCCTTCTTAGTGGATTGTTTTGTGATTTTGGCCGATGATTTTTTATTGCGATTAGAGGTGCTTCAATTGTAATTTTTACCACGTTATGTCGATTTATCATTAATTGTTTGATTGCGATTGATATTCACTATTTTAAATTGAAACATAATGAGTAATCAATATCTCAAGGTTTATTTAGATTTTTCAAAATGATATATGATGATTTTTTTAAAAAATTATTTTATAAATATATTTATGTAGATTTTACTCATACATAACTCATCTTAAATTCAATAAAAATAATATTTTAAAATTTATTTTGTTATAAAAATTAAATCTTACAATAAAAATTTTAAAAATTAATGAAACATCCATCTTTAAATTTAGGTAGTAGGAGAGATTTAATATGTTATTTTTTATTAGTTAAGGTATGTCAATAATATTATTAGAGAAATTTCAGCTCGTCATAAAAAAATTTCAATTCGTCATTTCTCTGCGAAAATTTCTCTATAAAAATATTAAGAGATCCCACCTAATATGAATTTTCTTTTTTTAAACAAACTAATATGAAAATGTTACATATTTTTTTATCTTACAAAATTTTAAAAATAAGGAACTTAAACTAAAAATTTATATTCTTTATTGGTAAATTACACTTACACCCCCTAAGATTTGGATTTAATACATATCATCCCTTGACGTTTGAGAAATTACACTAACTCCCTGTCATTGTAATTATTTAGATGAAATGAAGATATTGAATTCATACACTTTTTCTCTTTTCTTATTTTGTTTTGCCTTACTTTCTCTTCTTCTTTTTTTTTTTCCCCTTCTTTGCTTTATTTTTTTTTTTCAATATAATTTTCTTTATTTTTTTAATAAAAATTGTTACCTTTTTATATGAATAAGGAGGTTACTGAAATAAAGCTATTAACCACAAGAATAAGAATATAATTTTCCAAACGTCCAAAGATAAGAAGTAACTAGACCAAACTAGGGATGGCAATTTCAACCCGGCCCCACGGGGACCCAACCCCCCGACCCCGATTTGAGCGGTTTTTCCCCGAAAAATATCCCCAATAGGGCGGGGATGGTATTCAAAAATCAATCCCCGATTAGTTTTGGGCCGGGGACGGGGTAAGTGTCCCAGTCCCGTACCCGGCTGTAGACACCCTATTTTTGACCGTCCTCAAGACTTGGTTGTACTTGCAGATACATCCAGCCACAAGTTCGATTGCTCGTCGAGTACTCGACTGTCGCGGCGGATCGTCACAGGTTTGAGCTTTCCAAACCCTGTATCCTTTCTGCCCCTTTTTTGGACCATGTGTTGGCCCTTCTAGCTTGATCTTCATAGTGCACTGTCGGCCCCCTTTTGGCACTGTCGGCCTTGCTTTTTTCCCTGCCTGCTACTGATGATGCCTGCCGGCCATCAGTGAGCCACTGCCGGCCACAATTGATGGCTGCCAGAACACTTGTCTCAGCAGGTTTTGCTTCAGATCTTTTGAGCCAGTTGGTTTTCACTCATCTTCCCTCCATACACATGTATGGAGAGATGAAGCTCTTGCCAAGCTTGTTTAACAAGCTTTGCATTGCCTCTCTTCTATATAAGGAGAGGCTCCTCCTCCTTTTCAGAGGTTCAAAAAAATAGAGGTTGGAGTGATAGATATAGTCTTGTATCTATATCTCTCTTTTGCTTTGGTTTTGTGCCTTAAAAGTGTAGTTTTGTCTCACTTTTGTACAAAAACACGCACTCAAACACCTTGCTTGTGTTGCTGAGGCTTCTTGAGGTTGTTTTTGGTGTTCTTGGGCTGGTTTGAGCTCAAACAAGTGGCTGGAGTTGCAGTGATAGAGAAGGTCTTCAAGGGTGAGTCTTTAACCTTTAGATCCCTCATTTTTGCTTAAGCTTTTAGCCCTTCTTGCATACGTTTTTGAGCTTAACTCTTAACTGAAAAAAGTTCTATTTTTGCATGCTTGAGAAGTTTGTTTAAGGTCACTTTTTCGTTTGGTGTGATCTTCCCCCCTCTTAGGCCTTGTTAGGCCTTCTTTCGAGCCATCCCTTTAGGCTCTTGTTGAAGCCTTTGCATGACCTTTCTACCACTGAAATTCAGTGGATTTTCAATGGTGGAAAGGTGGTTTTGGAGTCCTAAATAGGAGAGGGTATCCCTCTCCTTGTATTGTGTTTACTAGCTTCATATGCCTCATGTTTGAGCACCTTTGTTAGACTTGTGTTGTCCATATCTTAGCTAGTATTTGTGGTTATTTTGCTGAGGCATGTCACTGTTTTTACTTGCTTTGGTCACTTCATGCATGGTTTATACACTTGTAGTGTAAATTTCATAAACTAGTCTTGTATGCTTCTTGAAGTAGCATGTCATTCTAGCTTGTTTTGTTTATATTTTAGAATGTTTTTGGTGATGTTTTTCCATGTCATGACTCTATTTTGGTTTGGTTTGGTTGGCCCTTGCATACTCCATGCACTTGTAGTGCAATTCCATGAAATAGCCTAACATGCATCATGCTTTGACATGTCATTTTAGCATGCTTTTGGCTTAACTTCAAGAAGCTTTTGTCCATGTTTTAACATACTTTAGCTCTAATTTGTGTTGCTTTGGTCATGCATGCCATGCTTTGTATAGCTATAGTGCATTTTAGCTTGTAAGCTTTGTGCATCGGCTCTACTAGCATGCATTGCTTGGCCTATTTGAATGATTTGGCATCATTTCATATGTGATTTCAGTCCATGTTTCATGGTCACACACTTACATTTATCACCTATTCCATGCTTTGGATAGTTTGTGTTTTATGCCTTAACATGGGTCAATGCGTGTGCCTTCATACCTAAGCTTGCGAGCTATCATTTCAGTGTGTTTTTTAGGTTAATATGCCATGATATAACTCTGATTTTTGTTGCTTAAGTCATCCCATGCTTGGTCCTAATAGGTTAGTGTAACCCACCATATTTGCCTTGTATGCATTGTGCCTTATGCCCTTCATGTTAGCTTGTTTTGGCTTCCTTCCATACATGTTTTAGTATCACTTTAACATGTTTTAGGACTGTTTTGGGTTGCCTTTTCCATATGCTTCATGCTTTGTATAGCTATAGTGCAATTGGCCTTACTAGCTTTGTGTTTTGATTATTCATGCATGCTATCTTTGAGCTATTTAGATGATTTGGCATCGTTTAATACTTCATTTCAGAGCTTATAGCATAGCCATGTTCCCACTTCATTCACTCTTTGAGTGCCTCTAAGGGTCATGCATTGTTGCCTTGTTTGTGGCTTAGCTTGTATGCTTGCATGCCTAGGTCTTTGGAGCCTCCATCTTAGCATGTTTCGGTCATTGTTTTGACCTACTTGAACTTTGTCCATGATTGGTTCATGCATTTACGCAATGTATCGCATCCCCCCCCCCCCCCCCCCTTCGTAGTCCTCTTTATTAGCTTCATGCCTTAAGGACTCTTGCATGCCTTACTTGCTTTGTTTGAATGATTTGACATCATTTCTTACTTAATTTCAGCACTAATGGCCACTAATTTGGGCATAACTGAGATCTATCCATTTTGGTTTAAGTCCATTGAGTATGCCATGTATATTGCATTGAGTATACCATATTGTTCATTGCATGTAGTATGCCATCCTACATTGCATTGTGCATGCCACGTGGTTATTTGCATTGTGTATGCCAAGTTATTTTGCCTTGCATTGAGTATGCATGTCCCTAACATTGCTAATTTGTTCTTGTAGCATTGCATTGTGCATGCATGCATTGGCATTGTTCGCATATCATTAGCTTTGTTAAGTTAATCATATCACATAGCATTGAATATGCCATGTAGTTGCATGTTTGCATGCTTAAGTCATATTGCATGTTTGCCATGCTTGTGTTGCATTGTTGTTTGGATTGAGTATTAATCTGAGCACGAGAAACGAGGGACATTTCATACTTCAAGTGATGAAACGCGCCTCAATTCTCGGTCGCCGACGCTCTTGACAATGCAGGATAGAGTTCTAGGCATTTATGTGTTTTTGTGCATTCATTTTACATTGATTTGCACAAGTTGGATCTTTGGACATCATGCATCGAGATGCGTGATTGATAGTCTTGGATCCGATTATGCCTCTCCCTTGATGTTTCGAGGTGATATGGAGCGGCATAGTGCGTACATACCCTTGGGAGACCCTCCCTTCCCTCTATTTTGTGCTTTGCTGCAGCTTGGTGTCACAGCACACCAGTGGCTGGCAGTTTCTCATTGTTGGCCGGCACCCCCTCATCCTTGGCCAGCAGTGTACCATCTTTGGCTGGCATGGTGGTCGGTAGTAGCTCCTCATGGCCGGCAGGCCACTGGTGCATTCCTCAGCCTGGTTTTGGTAAGATCTAGCAACTAATTCCCAAGGACACCCTGCAGACAGAGCCTCTTGAGAGCAACCGGAAGGTGTTTCAAGGCGAGAAACCGAGCATGCATCTTCTACTTCTTCGAGCAAAGCTGGAGCAGCTTAGTTTAATGCTTACTTGTTAGTTAGCTTCAATTTGTAATATTAATTAGTTAATTTGTTAATTAATTAAGTGTTGTAATAATTAGTAAGTAGATTGCTTATTATTCAATTTGGTTGTGTAATAATTAATTAGCTTGTTAGTTAGTTAATTAGTTGGTTTGTATTATTTATTCGGACCCTCCGTCGAGAGGGAAAATTTTGTAATAAGTGTGCGTGCGTGTGTGCATGTCTTCCAACCCCCATTTCTTTCTCCCTTTTACTTACCTGCTTTCAGTGGTTAGTCTTAGGGCATGTTTCAATTAGCATCCTTATGCTTGCATGCGTGCATCCATTCATCTGTCTTGCACGCACCGGACTCGGCGCATCATACTAACTGCATTGTATTTCAATACATTACTTGAATACGTGTTCAAACATCATGTTATCGAGATGCATTGCATATGCCATCTTAGAATAGCCGAGCCTATTTTAGATGCACTTTCGCATGTGTTGCATTAGCCATCTTAACATGAACTAGGATCATGCATTGATTTCAAACTAGTTCTCTATTTTGGCTTGGAGTACACTGTGAGTGCTTACGCTTTAGCATACTGCATGTGTGTTATTGATTGCCATGAAAGCATACTTGCCATGAGGCTATTTGCTTATGTGATATAACTGCCTGAATGCCTTTGGGTGAAAGTTAGATTGCTTGAATTGGAACAATTCATTGAAATCCTCGATTTAGCCTACTTGCGAGTAGCAAACTTCAAACTATTTTCAAACAAACAAATGTGCAATGTTTTGTTCCAACTTAGGCGATCTAGTCTATACTTGTATGCTGTGCGCATCACGTAGTAATTCTAGCTAATAACTGGAATAAGAACACATGTGTTTTCAAAAACAAGATATCATGTTAGTAGTGGCTGATCTTTGATCGAGCGAGTGGGGGTGCTCATTGCATGACCTTCCCCTCTCGTACCCAAATTCCCGAGCCGAGACAACTTTGGTGATGATGGACACGTGACCTTAGGCACGAGTCAGGGTTTCCTAAATTTCCCTCAAAACAAAATATTTAGGTGGCGACTCTGTATCTGGCAAAGCAGTCCATGTTTGGCACTTCTTTATAAAAATCAGTTTTCCAAAAAGATTTGCCGGATTTGGACTCTTTGGTGATTCATCGGTCTTACATTGCACTTTACGAGATTAGATTCAGAACCGTGACATTGAGTCCGAACTGTAGTAGTAAGCCTAATTCGGGCGCATCTACACCGGCCTGTCCCCATCCCCGTCCCCATTTGTCCCGCGAAGTGAAATTATTATTTTACCCCTCTATATATATATTAAACCCAGACCCTCATCTCAGTGAATGATCTCACTTATCTCTCTCTCTCTCTCTCTCTCTCTCTCTCTCTCTCTCTTCCCTCTACTCTCTCTCACTCTCGCACTCTCGCACCTTTCTTCCTCCGTTGTCCATAGCCTCCGTCGTCGCTGTCACAGTCGTTCGTCGATCGTCCACTTTCGTTCGTCAATCGTCCACTTTCGTTCGTCGCAGTCACCGTCATTCGCCTCACTCGCCATCGCTTCCGTCATCCTTTCTGTCTCTCACAGATACACAGATCTCAAATCTGTTTGTATGTATGTATACATGTATGTGTGTGTGTCCATCTCAGATCTGTGTATATATGTGTATCCATCTCAAATAGATCTCAGATCTGTTTGTATGTATGTATACATGTATGTGTGTGTGTGTGTCCATTTTTGTGTATGTGTGTGTGTCCATCTCAGATCTGTGTATCTATGTGTATCCATCTCAAATCTGTGTATAGATGTATATCTGTCCTTCTTTTTTTTTTGGTAGTGGGTCTATTGACACATCTCAAATCTGTGTATAGATGTATCTGTCCAATTTTTTTTTTTTTTTTTTTTTTGGTAGTGGATCTATTGATGATTTTGTTGATGTTGAAAATGAAACAATTGGGGATGATAATGATTTTGTTGTTGATGGCGTAGTTGAAACAGATTTGGGCCAGGGAATTTTCGGGATCGGGAAAACCCGATCCCTGTTATGGAGCGGGGGGTGGGGACGGTGATACGATCCCCGTAAGGGATCAGGGTTGGGGACGGAGAGATTTTCACAATCAGGGATCGAGGACGGGGAGGGTGATCCCTCGCCCTGCCCTGCCCCGCCCCGTCACCATCCCTGGACCAAACTTTAAAGGGGTGTAATTTACCCATTCTTTATTTTTTGTACTTTTACTTTACGTTTTTGTGTTTTACGGTAAATATGTATACAATGGTGATGTTTAAAGTGATTTGAGTACTTTTTGTCAATTGAATAAGAGTAATGTATATATATATATATATATATATATATATATATATATATATTAATTAGTGTATTAATTAATGTATTAATTGATGATATGGTATAATGGAGATGTTTTTTATATTTATAATTTATATGATAAGTGTGGTCAATAATAATATCATAACTAGTGTTGATACACTGATTAATGCATGTAGCATCACTCACTGAATAATGTTTGAAAATTTTAATTTGAAAACTCTAATATAACTTTAATAATGTGAAAAGTGCCAATATAAAAATAGAACCCACACTTTTCTTTCTATCTCTCTCCTGTTTTATTAGGTAGCGTTTGGTAACATTTACATTTTTTATTTATGTTTACAAAAATTTTATAAACTGGTTTTTGTTTATTTTTAGAAAAACATAAACTACAAACGCGTTTGGTTTGAATAAAATATTTGAAAAATTTTAAAAACATAGACTAAAAAATATGTTTGTTCAGACCTAAAATATTTATATTTATTTTTTATTATTTATGACAATGGGATCATACACATTATAATTGAAAAAAAAATTAATTGGAAAAAAAATTAATTGAAAAAAAAATTAACTGAAAAAAATTAATTGGAAAAAAAATTAATTGAAAAGAAATAATTGAAAAAAAATTAATTGAAAAAAAAATTTGTTTGTCAAATTTTTAAATTTTTGTTTAAAAATCAGTGTAAACTCATGTTTTTAATTTATATTTTTTCTTAAATTTATAAATTGAGACAATTATTTATAAATCAAAAAAAATTATCAAATAAATTTTTATAATTATTTTTTAAAATTTTTTAAATATAAACTGAAAATTAAAAATGAAATAGGGAATGGGTCTGACATAAGATACGTATGTCCAACAATCCAAACAATTTCCCCGAAAGTAACAAATACAGAGCCTTTCCTCGAAAGAAACAAATACAGAGCCTTCGCGTGTTGTACTTATCCAAATCAGATAGAATAATACTCGCTCCGGTGGTGCTAGATGTACGTGGGCCTGTTTTGGAACTTCATCCGTTAAAAAAAGTTCCAAAAAAACATAAATAAATAAAAAAGTCATTATTTTATTTAAATTACATCATCTTATTTAAATTACATTACTTTTTTATCTCATCATTTCAAACTCAACTCATATTTCATAAAAAGTCAAAAAGTGCACTTATTTAGAACATCACAAACAATCCCTTAGTTTTTTTTTAATTTTTTTAGTTAAAAAACTAAAAATCACAAAAATTAGTTTTTTTAGCTAAAAAAATAACAAAAAATTCAAAATTTTAATTTTTAACCAAATTTTCAAAGCATCTCTTAATATATTAATTAGTGTACCAAAACTAGTTGTAACATTATTATTGACCCACTCATTATACATATTATAAATTTTAAAAATCTCTTAAATTATGCAACATTATCAATTGGTACACTAGTTAATATACTAGCTGGTGCATATAACATTATTCTATTCACTCAGGTTGATTTTAGTTTTCAAAAAATACTTTTTAAAAAATTTACTTTTTTATTTTATATTTTTTTTTGTTTTCACTGAATTTTTTAAATATTTTAAGTAATTTTCAAAATTTTTAAACACTTAACATAAATACACTTAAAAATATAATTTTTTTGAAAAAAAATCTTTAAAAAATTCACTAAACACCAAAAAACGAAAATTTAGTACATTTTTCATATTTTTGTGTATTTATTAATTTTTTAAAATATTTATTCACAAATATTTTATTAAGATGTATCTAAAAAAGTAAAAAATTACTTAAAATTTTAAAAATATTTACTAAAAATAAAAAATATGAAAAATAAAAAAAATCAACTTTTAAAAAATTAAAACCAAACACACTTATTAAACCCATTCTTATGAATTTATAATTTATTCTGAATATATACGTGTAGTAACAACTAAATTAATAAAGTGTGCAAGACCTCGTTTGGCATACGAATATTTTAGTTTAAAAGTTAAAAAATTACTCTTGCCACTTTTAAAAAGTGGGTTAAAAGTTATTTTCTAACTTTTAACTCATTTTAAATCATATTCCCTTACATTTTCTATACGTTTTTTCAAAAAAAAAAAAGAGTAAAAAAAACCCAAAAAATAACTTTAATCATCTTCCCAAAAAAAAAAACCTACAATTTTATGCAACACACCAGAGGTCAAATCACGGGGAAATTCTATTTCCACCACCCTAATAAACTCAGTACAAATCTTTTCTCAATACACATCCCTACTAATTTAATTATTAAATAATTATCTCAACCTACATCATTAAAATTACAAATAAACCCTTGTACACACACTTTACCCTCAAAATACACACTTGAATTTCCACCCACTCCCGTGAAGACCAAAGACCCCAATTTACATCTGTACTTCAAACAGGAAGAAAGAAGAAGAAGTTCAAACAAGAAACCAAAAAAAAAATCTGCACTTTCTTCATCTCCATTAAAGATTTGAAGAGCTCCATTAAATATCTACAAAAGACACAACAATAAGTCTACGGATACATAATCGAGCACACAAAACTAAGCACATAAAATAATCTATTTCACTCAGATTGGTTGAAGACATAAAACATACATCCCATTTCATAAATAACATGAACATATTATATACCAGTGAGTCTCTAAAACCTACATTTCACAGAACATTTTGACCTAATGAGTCTCTAGAATCGAAATGCAACGAAGATCAAGAGAAAGTTTACCCCGACATCAAGAATTATTACATCAGGAGACAGAGCCGAAACATCTTCGGACCCTCCGACGACCGAGTTCGACTTGGCTTCCCCACTATCCGACGCACCATCGCCGCCGCCACCTCCGCCACTCCCACGAACCCCTCCGCCGGCGGAGGCGAAGGAAGCAGCAGAACTGGCAACACACTGCAAGCGAGACCTAATTGGAGGCACAGACACCGCAGCACACAAACATCTGAGCGAATTGGAGGAATAAGAGATCGAATTGAATGGCTTGGGACTCTGAAACTCGGTGTTGAATAGTCGTCTGAGTTGAATATGGAGGCGTTGAATTGGGCGAGTTGAGGAGAAATGGCTGTGGAGGCGAGAAATGCAAGTCGAATTCAGGGTTTTAGACATGGTTAAGAGCGTTGCAGTCGTTGCAGATAGCTCCATTAGGGGAAATTCTATTTTTTTTTTTTTTTTCCCAAACAATGTGTATTGAGATATTTTTATTTTAAAAAGATGTGTATTTAGAATTTGTATATATAACATTAAGAGTGTTGCTCAATGGTTATTATAGTAAATTTTAAGTAGGATATAATTGTCATTAATCTAATTTTTCATTAAGTGTGTTGACTGAGTTTATCAGGGTGGTGGAAATAGAATTCCCCCAAATCACGGGATATGTGACACAGCAGAGGTCAAATGACCTTTTTACCCTTCTTTTTGTTTTTTGTTTTTTTAATAAAAAAAGACATATTACATATACCCCTCGAGGTTTAGCTAAATTACAGATACTCCTGAGATTTAAAAAATACAGATTTCCCCCTGAAAGTTATATTTGCATAACAAATTAGGAGACAATTTTTTTATGAAAATATAAACTTCATGGGACAATTTGTTATGAATATATAAACCTCAGGGGAATCTATAATTTCTCAAACCTCAAGGGTATTTGTAATTTAGTTAAATCTTAAGAGAGGTATATGCAATTTTCCCAATAAAAAAATGTTATAAGTTCTAAATTTTCTCTAGATAAATGATCAAATATCTCACAAGTATAGGGTCTACAAAATTACGAACTTTACACCTATATGAGACATTTAATTATTTATTTAATAAAAAATTTAATATCCTTAACATTACTTTTTTTTTTTTAAAATTTATGTCCGAACCCTCCTTTATGTCAATCACGTGGATGTTTTTTTTTTTTTAATTGGTAGACTGCTATCACTAATTTGTACATTTAAGGGTTGTTTGGGATAATCTAAATACGTGTACTTTTTTATTTTTTATGAAAATATGAAATATGAATTGGGTTTAAAGTAATGTGGTAGAGAGATGATATAATTTAAATGAGATGATATGACATAAATAGAATAATAACTTTTTGACTTTTTTATATTATGCCAAACTAGGCCTTAAAAAAACATATATATATTTTTACATACCAAAAATCAGTGAAGGCAAAATTATGCGGCAACAACCCCGAGCAAAGATCTCCCCATTGACTCTCTTACTTGACTCTCTATTAGATGGGTCATTGAGTCCATTTTGGGGTTCAGTTTTGATGATCTAAATTATTCATATTTTAAAATTTGTCATATATATCATACTTATAAAAAATCAAATTGATCAAATATCAGAAGAACTAAAAACCGTTTATTATAAAAAAAATTAATAAATAGTTTTATTGTTTGATAAAACTTTTAGATAACATGGTTTTTGATATCCAATCGATTTGATTTTTTTACAGGTATGATATACATAACAAATTTTAAAATATAAACAGTTCGAATCATCAAAATTGGGCCCAAAAATAGATCCAATCGCCCATCAAATAGGGAGTCATGTAGAAAAGTCAAGGAGGAGATGCTTCCTCCAACAACCCCCATATCACCTAAGCCTATTTAGTTGACATATTGCAATAATATTTGCTGCATCACCCTGACAGCATTAGGGCTGAGTAAGGAATCCGTAAAATCCGTAATCCGATCCAGTCCAGTCCAATCCAGTAGGTTTGGATTGGTTTTTTGAATCCGTGATTCGATTCCAGATTGAAAAATTAAAATCCATAGTTCATGGATTGGTTCTGAATTGAACCCCACGGTTCCGGATTGGAACCGATCCGGACTGTATACAAATAATCTATATTTTTATTATACACCCTCCTACATAGTATATTCTCTTATTTCATATAAAACTTAAATCAACACCTAAACTCGCATAGTATCTTCTTTTATTACTTTTGTTTGCTAGTTTTTAGTGTTAATTTGTAATGGTCTAAATTCTTATGATGGAACCAGTTTTCTTATAGTTGTTTAAATTATAAAACAGTATGTCGCTATTATGAAAAGACATGTTACAATTGTCAAACTAATATGGTGCTATATTTATAATTTTATGAAATTAAAGTGTTATATATATATTTTTTGTTATTTAATTATGTAAATCCGTGATCCTAAACCGATCCAATATGTGTTTAAATAGATTGGTTCGGATTGATTTCACGATTTAAATGGATTAGATTAGTTCCAACTTTTCAAGAACTGTAGATAACAAATTGGTCTTGATTTTATCTCAATCCGATCCAATCTGGACCATGTCCACCCCTAGACAGCATATTAGGTGAAGTCACATGCCTATTGATTGAACAGCAACTTTTTCAAGGTAAAAATGTCTATTTACTTATTTTTATTTTATTTATATTATTTTTTTATATTTTTTCATAAAGAATTTTAAAAAAAAATTAAATATATGAATTTTTTTATATCATCTTTTAATTAAAAAATTAAAAAATTATTTAAAAAACCTGTTTTCAAAGAGACCTCATAAATAAAATAAATTTGAATTATTGATTTTTTTTTTGAATAAATCTTGAATGCATAAGAATAAATTTAGGGCACGTTTGTTTTGCAGGATAACTCATGGGATTGGACTATTAGTCGGGATGGACTAATAGTCCGTTGTGTGGTATGGATTTTTTGGTCCGGATTAACAATCCCCCCGGACTATTAATCCTATATTCATTGGCTTATTGTATCCGGGTGGGGGGGTTGGGACAGAATTCATGGGACAATGTATCCCATGGGATTAACCATTGAATTACATCTTTGACCCTATCTCTTTCTTTTATCTTTTGCCCATCTTGCTTTCACTGCAGGAGCTTCATTTCACTGCAGGAGCTTCATCCAAACACTGCATTAGTGCACCCAAAAAAAAATTGAGATGATGTACAAAAGTAATGATCTCATGGTAGCAAAATTAATTTACTTAATATTCTATTTATGTAAATTAAAATTAATCTCAATTAAAATTAAAATAAATTTATGTAATATTTATTAATATTCTATTTATTTAATATTTTAAAAGTTCTAGTAAACAAATTAAATAAAATTTATAATTCAGATTTAATATTCTTATTATTTAGTAAATAATTCAAAAGGGCAAAATAGTCTTTTGAACATTTATCATTCTCCATAATATCCCAAACAAACATAGGATTCAATAGAATAGTCCAATCCAGACCTCTAATCCCATGTCTAAACAAATATAGGATACAAATCCAGTCCAACCAAATAGTCCCGGGACAATGTATCCCAGGACCAACAGTCCCATGGATTACAATCCCTCCTTATCCAGTCCGTCCAAACAAACACACCCTTATAGTGTTATTAAATCAGGTAGCGTCTTTGAAAGTTTTTACTTTGACTTCGTTTGGAAAGAAGGATTGGATTGGATTGGGTTTGGGACTATTTTACTTACAAAAAGATGAAATAGGCTTTTCAGCTTAATGAGATAAACATCATATCTAATCCATAATCATTACATTCTTTCTCTCACAAAAAATCAAAAAAATCAAAAAGTTCTTCCCAAACGAAACTTTTTAACCCCAGACTAAAATAATCAAAAAACCAAAAAGTCAACCCACTTCCCAAACGAATACTTTAGATGGTGATAACGAAACCTCCTGGTAAGAAGTTAAAAAAGTTCAGAGAGAGAGAGAGAGAGAGAGAGAGAGAGGTGGACTTGTTTGGTTTGTATATCAAGATATAGGGTGTGTTTGGTTTAGCTTTGAGAGAAGTTTTGGAAATTAAAATTGATTGGTTTGAGATTTTTCTCAAAAAATTTTCAAAATCACTCTCTCTCTTACACATCAATCAATCACTTTTTCTTTCTCATCTCTCATTTTCAATCACTTTTTCTCTCACACACATCTACTCAATTACAACAAAATATCAAATCATTCCAAACTCCCAAACTATTTTCAAAATATACAACCAAACAAACTAAAAAAAATTCTAGCCTGCTTTTGGTTGTGTTTTGTAAATGTGATTTGTGAGTATGAGTTGTATTTTGAGTTTATGGGTTGTAGAATTATGATTTGAGTGTAGAAAATTTGTTTGGTTATGATTTTTAAATAGAGTTTTGAATTGTGTTTTGAAGATGTATTTTGAATTAAGTTTTGGAAGTTTGATGTGACATGTGAAAGGTGAAAATTTGTTTGGTGATGTGTTTTGAAAGTAATTTTCAAAACTTAATTCAACCAATAATTTATCATCAAACACACAACTCATATATCGATATCCATATCCATATTTTTTTTCAACAATAATAACCAAATTATTTTTAAAATACTGAAATTAAAAATTGATTTTTTTTGTCAATTATTTTTTTTAGTAATTTTTTTGAATAATGGTTATTTCGAAATAATTTTTTCATTTTAAAATAAACCGATGTCAATTTTTTTCTGCCAATTAATTTTTCTATCAATTCATTTATAAAATACGTTTTAAATTTTTTCTAACATTTTGTTAAAGTCAACAACTTTTAAAAATACATATTAATAAAGAAGGAATAAATATACTAACTTTAATATTTTAAAATACAAATCATAACATTATCAATTTATTTTCCATTTATTACATTTTTTGCAATTTAGTACAGATGTGTAACAGAATTGCAACCTATTATTGTACCCGTTGAGCTCATATAATTGTGGGAATTGACATAGGAAATGACCATTATGCCCCTCTGGACTTAAATGAGAAGTGATTATATAAAATAAAATACAAAGGGTAAGATCGTAATTTCACTTACTTAGTACCTACTCCCTACCATATAATAGCTGTGTTCAACAGTGAGGTAAAGAAAAAGCAGAGGATGCAGCTCAGTACACGCATGTGAAATCATGAAAAAAGTAATAATATTATATTTAACAAATAAAAAGTAAAAAAAAAAAAAAAATTACAAGAACCTTCTGAACCTCACCCTTCTAAACCTCATCCTTCCTATTAAATCTGAATCTCATTCCATATACTCATCCAACTTCACCATCTCGGAAACACCTTCTCCAGTTACATCACAGAACAAAAATTAGACAAATAGAAGATATCCACCATCTGATTAGGTCCTCTTTCTCCACTTCCATAATTTACAGGTTAGTTTTGATCCCAGTTCAGCTTCATATTTGCTTCAGATATTAACTTTAGGCTTCAGAGGAAGTGAGGAAGGGAAAGGGGAGGACGACCAGCTGGTCATCCCGTGGGACATCCGCCCGGTCATCCCGGCCCAGTCAACATCCATCTTTTCCATTTTCATCTATCTGTTCCATTTTCATCTGTTATATTTTCTGATATCTGTTATAATTTTTTCACACTATCATTTATTTTTCTGATTATCAATTTCTAAGTTATAATAAACTGTATGAATCAAACCCCAATGACAAATATCATTCCCTATGATTTTTTTTTTTTATACAAATCTGTTTCTTTGGCATCTGCCTAATTAAATTTTGTCACCAAATCCTTTTATTTTATTTTTTACATAAAAATAAGTTTGTATGCACAAAAAGATACTAATGTTTGATATATTTTTCATACATTTTTCTTACCTCTCATATGTTTTAATATACATTTTTCTTTCACTTTTACAGTCATCATGCCAAGAACAAAACGAACCAGACCCGAACTTGGTGAATCGTCAAACCCTGTACCACCACCACAGCAACAAGATGATGGCTATCCAACTAATGATTTTGCAACATATCATCATGAACAAGCCTATGAACATTTCATTCCTCGACCAATTGTTACGGGGAGAAACGTAAAACTACCTTCTCAATATGATTCACTCTTACTTGGCAAATTAGATACAATGGGATGGTTACCATTAAATAATTTACCAAATAAGATATATCCCCGTCTTCTACGATTATTTTATGTTCACTTGACACCGGGTGACCAACAAAATGAACCGTTCAGTCTTACCTCTTATGTTAAGGGAAAAGATCACACTCTCTCTCCGTCGTTTTGCACAAATTATTGGAGTCGAAACAGGAGATTTACAATGTTATTTTCAAAATGAGTCTGCCTTAGAAAAAATTGTTGATGATGTCACTCAGATTTATACCACAATTTGTGACAACCGATTTAGCGGCACTAATTTAAAAGTCAGCCATTTAAAACCTCACCTTCGTATTCTCCATCGATGGATAGTTGAAAATGTCACCCCCAAAAAAGGACATTATAATACTGTTTCATGTTTTCAAGTTTACTTGTTATATTGTTTTGAAATTGGACAAAAATTAGATTTATGCTTTATATTACTAAAAGAAATGATGGTTGCAAAATTGGATACTCTGAGTGGCCGGTCCCTACCTTTTGGAGCGTTGTTAACCATAATTTTCAAAGCCCATGATGTGAACCTTGAAGGTGAAGGATGGATCAGAATCATGTCACCAATTTCTGAGTATACACTGACCCGAGCTGGTGGTTCTGACACGTTGATGGGCTCTCTTAATCTTCAAAATGAACCAATACCTGATGAGGAAGAACCCAATGACAATGCCATGCCACCAAATGAACAACCCCGTTACTGGACTGATTATTTAGCCTTGGAACAAGAACGGTACAATCAGCGCCTACAATGGGAACAACAAATGGCTAATCAGCTCAATACACTGGGTACTCGTTTGATGAATTTGGTACTCGATTCGATGAAATTGCCACCGCTCAGAACTCACTAATTCATCAATTTGGTGAGTTCCGTGTAGACTCCGAGAGACGTGCTGAACTGACAAGGAACCGCATTGATCTGATTGACCATCGAGTCACTCAGCTGTACCATCAGCATTTCTCGCCACCACCTGACAAGGATGCTTAACTTGTTTAAAAATCATATGGTGGTTATATTTTTCCCCCTTTTTTTTGTTTGGCTTATGTATTTGGTGAGTTTTGTTGTGATTGTTTTACTTTTGTTATTTTGTTATAAACTTTTCTATTCACGTAATGAATAAGAACGAGGGGTTTTTTTTGGAAGCATTTAATTACACAGTTATAATGTTAATAAATAGTACGTCATTGATGTCTACGAAAACCTTCATTTCAATAAAAAAATAAAAATTACACAATTATTAAATAATTTGTGTGCATCAATTAATAGAAAAAATGAAATTAATGTTCTGAAATTAAATACAACAAGTTACTTTTTAATAATAAACATGTGTACCCAAAAAAAATATATTTAATAATAAACATTCTTTTTTTTAATGAAAAGGAAAAAAAAAATTTCATATAACGTTCTATACAAAAAATTAAAGTGAATACCCCAGCGTTTACACAAATTATGCACTCTTACTTGAAGATGTACCCTATGAATTTTTACACATTCTTCATATAAAAAATTATTTTGCTATAAAATCGGGTGATATAAAAAAGTAAAATATAATAATTATTTTATGTTATTTTATTTATTTTATATTATTGTATTATTATTATTATTCTTATTATTATTATTATTATTATTTGTTATTTGTTACACTTTAAATGGTGAACTTATCACCACCACCACCACCCACCTGCCACCACCACCCACCACCCACACCCACCACCCACTGCCACCATCACCCCACCCCACATCCACCACCCATCACCCCACCACCCATCTGCCACCACCACCCATCACCACCCACCACCCACCTGCCACCCACCACCCATCACTACCCACCACCCATCACCACCCACCACCCACCCCACCACCCCCCACCTCCACACCACCCATCACCACCCACCACCATCTGCCACCACCACCACCACCCATCACCCCATCTGCCACCACCCATCCCACCACCACCCACCTGTCACCCCACCCATCACCACACCACCCATCTGCCACCACCACCACCCACCTGCCACACCACCCACCCCCACCACCACCCATTTACCACCATCACCCACCCACCACCCACCATCCACCACCACATTTAATTTAATGACAACATATTTATTTCTGAAAGTTACTAAGAAACACATTGCATATTAATAACAACATATTTAATTGTCTTTGGTAGACTATACATAAATTTGCATATTACACATTGCATGAACAACATATTTAAGTACACATGTACTAAGAAAACCATAATCTTCAGTGCCCATGGTGAACATGATTTTGCCACATAGCAGTAGCAATTGCATCCCTAACGTTCGATTGGGACGTTAACCCATGTTGTGACATGTCAACGTAGTCAGCTTGGTCTCCAACAAGCCCGTCTGCTTCTGCTTCTGCGGCCATTTCATTATCAGCTTCCATAAAGAATGGATCCATAGCTGCATGCAAACGGATCCAATTGTGCACTACACAACATGCAATCACGAGAGGCCCTTGTCGTGTAGACTTGTAATTTGGCATGGACCGCAATATTGGGAAGCGCTTCTTCAAAACACCAAATGTTCTTTCTATGACATTGCGTAATGACGAATGTCGATGGTTAAACAATTCCTTAGGTCCTGCATAACGATGGCCACGAAACTCTTGCAAGTGATACCGTTGAGACCGAAATGGGGCAAGAAATCCAGGCATGTTCGTGAAACCAGCATCAACTAAATAGTACTTGCCTACATGTAAATAATGAATACACAGTTCTGTCAATTGATATGTATAAAAACAGACAAGGAAAAAAGTGTACCGTATGTTATTCAGGGACAGTCACCATTGGGTGGGTGTGGGAACTGTAGATCAGCTCGTGTAATAGAGTCAACCAGAATAGCGTTGTCGTGAGCGCTACCTTCCCATCCAGAATTAATAAATGTGAACAACATATCGAAGTCGCAAGCTGCGAGTACATTTTGCGATACCGTTGCTTTCCGACCGCGGAATGTATTTTGTCTTGAAGCAGGGACCCATGCATCCACCAATGTGCCATCGATAGCACCGACACAATCCTAATTGACAGATATCAGCCTTTGATATTAAAAGCGAAACAAACTTCGATATTACTTTCATAATTAAAAAATAATAATATTTATTAACCCTTATTGATTTGAACAAACTTACAGGACAGTCACACTGTTCGTACCTTGAACCAGGGAAAAAACCGCCTGTCATTTAAAATTTTTCCCGGTATGTCCTCTAGGTTACGTGGTTTGATAACCGATGATGAAAGCTTGCACAATGCCCGCATAACAATTTTTATGTGCCGACAAATTGTTTCCGTGGAGTGTTGAAATCTATCTGCCATTATTCGATGGCGATCATTTTGTGCAAAAGTGTATAAAAAAATTCCAAGCGATTCCTCCACACTTATATGCATATGTTCAGTATCGATAAAGCCATTATGGAGTAAAGTGTCTTTCAATAAAATGAATGTTTGTGCATCCATTCGCATAACGTTCATCATTGTTTCTGGATGGCCATTTAATAGGCCGAAGATGTAATCATCACCTCTGAATGGACACGTTCGCTGCGGTCGGCGACTACTTGACGCGTTGATATGGTCATGCATTAAAGCAATCATCAAAAAATCCATAAAATCATCAACAACCTCATCCTCCTCTGATGAGAGCTCCATTGTATTGTTTTCTCTGTCGGATGACATATGCCTTTGTCTACATCACAGTAAAAGCATAATTATAAAATATGTTATTCATGCAGTAACAGTTAGCATTATTGGTGAAACAGTAAAATTCAGAGGATAACAAAATTTATTTAACACATGGTCATATTATAATAACTTCCATAGTTTTAATATAACAAAAAACACTTAAAAGTTCAAAAAAAAAAAAATAAAAACATACGAACATAGAAAAGGAAAGAGGATATGATGGAATAAAAAAAAATAATAAAAACCAAATTAGGAATAATGAAATCATCAAACAGTTCAGCCAAGAAGATTTGCTAACACAAGCAAAACATTCTCAGTTCACTGCAAGGCGAGGATCATGGCTAGGCGCAAATGGGTAGGAGTGCGCATGAAAAACCTTCGTCATTCCTTATCCTTGAACAGTGTCAGTGCCCTAATGTACTGCAACGGTGGTATGTCCCCAAGCTCAAGCAATGCATCTTGACATGCATCAAGGGAATAATCATCACCACCTGCACTTACAGCCTCAGTCTCATTTTTTCGTGCACATGAATGTCCTGTTTTGGCTTGTACATAGGATGTGAAAGCTGCGCACACATTATCAAACCCACTTGACCATGACTTTTTGGAACGACCACTGTTAGTCTGGCTGGTTGCAGGGCCCCTCTTGTGACTTTTGCCCTTTGCTGGATCCATATACTCATCCCCGAATAAGTCAACAGGAATGGCCTCAGCAGCATTACTCCCACCAGCGTTACTCCCACCAGCATCAGCGTTCCAAAATTTATTTAACATGTCGTCTTCTTCTTCTGAGTCAAGGGGTCCTTGTGTGGATGCACGAGACAGGGCCCCTGTAGCACAACAATTTTCAACAATTTCTGTCATTTCTTGAAAATATTCAAACCCTTTTGTCCTAAACTTCTTCACATTTCTGCTAGCCTACAACAAGTACAAAACAAGAATTAAGCACTGTATATATCATGAAATGTTTAAAATGAAATTAGAAAATAGTACAGATTAATGGAAAACCTTATCCCAAAATTCATCGGGTGCAACAACAGTGCCTATAATAGGATCCCAGCCCAGACCAGTCTGTGCCTGGAGTCGCTTAAATGTCTGGTTATCAGCTTTCAATCGCTGATATTTTTGGCGCACCTTAACACCTGTATACCGAAATCCATATATGTTGTGCAACTGATTTGCATAATGATTCCAATGCCTAATTGTCCACGAAGTAGTACGGCCCGTTGTTTGATTGTTTCTAACCTCATCTCTCAACATATTTATTAATTTCGTTTCAATTCTGGGCGTCCACATTTTGGTGTTCTCATTGTCATCGGAATTATTTCCATCCATCTATAAATATACAAATTATATTTAAACTAGTTTGGGATGAATATACAAGCATAACAGAGTATTTTAAAGTAGACTGCGATGGATATACAACAATAACAGTGCAAAATGATTTGAAGGAGAACACAGATAAAGGAAAAAGAACAGATGATTTTATTTCAAGGAAAAAAAGTACAGATTAATTGAATTTAAATAGCAGAAATATAATCACCCAAAAAAAAAAACATTCAGATAGTAGAAATATAACCACAAATAAATAAATAAAAAAATCAGTTAACATTGTGTTTAAATAGTAGGAAAGAAATCAGTAATTTTTTTTTGAATTAACAATGTGTTTAACATTGAAAATTAGTATTGGTTGTTAACAATGTAAAAAAAAAAAAATACTGAATTAAAAAAAACACAATGTTAACATTCAGTTAACAATGTTTTACAAAAAAAAATTCAGTTAACATTCAATGTTTAACAATGTGTTTAACATTGTGTTATATTGATTTGAATTCAAAACAAATCACTATTGGTTGTTAATTGAAATTACGGAAAAAAAAAATAGTAAAAAAGCCCGGTGGGTTCAAACAGTTCAGGGGAGGACCGGTGGTTCAAACCATTGAGGAATGGAAAGGCGGAAGACAAAACCGGAAGAGAGGTGGGAAGACCGGGTGGTTGACCGGCCGGTCGACCGGCCGGATGACCCGGGGACGACCGGCGGGTGTCCCAGGCACTGCCGCTTCAGGTTCTGATCGAAGAAAGGTTCAAACAGTTCATAATTTCAAATAACAACCGATCTGAAATGGAAAATACGCCTCTACAAATTCTCATAAACCATTTACGAATTGATTTCAACTTCTTCGAAATCATTTATACATAACAGATGAATGATTTACTGACTATTCTTGAAGAACAAAAAGTTGAAACAGTTCAGGAGGAAGGATCGGCTCGTCTGAAATCATTTTCAGATAACAGATTTTCAGATAACAGATGAAGGATGAAGGATGGAGGATTTATTTACCAGATTAGTGGGAGTTGATAGTTATCGCCGGTGATGGAATGTGTATACTGATTGAATGTGCCACTGTTTGCTCGTCGGATTCGACAATAAATTTGATAAATTTGACCTGAAAAAAAAATTAGGATGAATTTCTCAAATAATTTCCCTATAACAAAATATGTAAATAATTTTGTGAGTAATTTCACCTCGCAGTCGTCGTTGTTTGGTTGCCCGTAATAAGAATCGTATGCACAAATCGTAACTCAGTCGATTTGTGAAATATGATACTAGTACAGAGTGGGTTGGGTGGATTCATTATTTATAAAATGAGTCTGACTTGTGAAACTCACCCGTGATGAATCTGAAGTACGAATGTTTGATACAGAGAAGCCACCCGTGATGAATCTGAAGGACTGGTGTAGATGAGGTTCACGTGAAAGTTAGGAGACGATGAAGAAGGCAGAAATGTTGAAAGGGAGATACTTGCTACCAAACAAATTTTCAAAATGTAATTTGAATTAACACGCGGAATCAATTTTTGAACATCGTATCCAAACGTCATCGCGAGAAAATTGATTTCAGTTCACAACCAAACAGAGCCCTAAACTCTCTAAAACTTTTTTTGAAAATCACTCTCTCAAAAGCAAACCAAACACACCCATAATTTTTTTAAAAAAATTCAAAATTTTGTTTGGTTCAAATTTTTTGAAAAAAAAAATCCAAAATCACTTTATCTCTCTTATATATCAATCAATCACTCTTTCTCTTTCCTTCTCAATCACATTTTCTCTTACATGCATCTACTCAACTATAACAAAATATCAAATCATCCCAAACTCTCAAATTATTTTCAAAATTTATTTATTTTTATTTTATTTATATTATTTTTTTCACATCTTTTCGTAAAAAGTTAAAAAATTCTTTCTAAACATACTAATTTTTTTACGTCATATTTTAGTTAAGAAACTAAAAAATTATTAAAAAAAACCTATTACTAAATGAGACCTTACAAATAAAATAAATTTGAATTATTTATTTTTTTCTGAATAAATTTTGAATGGATAAGAATAAATTTATAGTGTTATTAAGGGGTGGTTTGAGATGATCTAAATAAGTGTACTTTTTCACTTTTTATGAAATATGGGTTGGGTATGGGTTGGGTTTGAAGTGATGTATTAGAGAGGTGATGTGACTTAAATAAGATGATGTGACTTAAATAGGATAATGACTTTTTAAATTTTTTAAGTTATGACAAATAAGACGTAAATTAGGTAGCATCTTTGAAAGTTTTTACTTTAGATGGGATAAGGAAACCTCTAGTAAGAAGTTAAAAAAGTTAGAGAGGGAGAGAGAGAGGGGTGGGCTTATTTGATTTGTATTTTGAGATATTTTTGAAAAAAAAAAATTCAAAATCCCTTTCTCTCTCTTACACATCAATCAATCACTCTTTCTCTCTCCTATTTCCTTCTCAATTATATTTTTTTTTACACACATCTACTCAGCTACAACAAAATATCAAATTATCCCAAACTCCCAAACTCCAAAACTATTTTCAAAATATACAACCAAACAAACTCTTCTTAAAATTTTTTTTGAAAATTTATCTCAAAACACAAATCAAGCACATCTTGAGATTCTGAAGGTTGTTTTAAGAAGTACAATATAGTAGAATTACTTAATTATATAGCAGTAAATTATAGATTTACACTAGAATTACTTAATCATATAGCGGTAAATTATAAATTCACATACAAGTGGGAATTTAAATCCACATTCTATTTGCACCCAAACAATCATTAAGTACACTTAATTTCTCAATACATCTCATTAAATTATTTAAGGTTTTAATTTACTCTTAATACACTATATGTTTTTCCTAAATTATCCTTTAGATACACCCAAATAACAAACAAATCAAAAATTTCAAATTACATCACTTTAAAAAATCCTTTCAAAAATTCTTAAATAGATTTCTCACAACTATTTTTTTTATTCACATATAGATTTCTCAATTTCAATTAAACCTATCATTAAATTTTTTTTTTTTTTTTAGAATATAAAGCAGTTATTTTATCGATTTCTGAAAAGGGTTTTTCTGGGAAGTCTCAGCAATTGTGTTTACCATGCCAAGTGCCCATTTGAGAAGATCATTGATGGGTTGCCCAGTTTGTGTTTTTTTTTTTTTTTGAACGATGCTCAGTTCTCTCTTGTCTCTCGAATCTCTCCTTATATATTTCAGTACAATATTTATATCTAAGCTTCTTATAGTTTTTGTTTATCTTAGTCTCGAATCCTTATTTTAATTTTTTCCATCCAAATGCAATTTTAAAGAGTTTTTCTTTTATCTAAATAATACCCTAAACACAAAAATTAATAATTGTAATTTGATATTTATGAGAATACTTACATCATTTTTTATGGGTTGTTTCAAAATATAATTTTGATTATTATTCTCATCAATCATTTAATTTTGTTTAAACTTTCTTCTATTTGCTAGTAACAATACAATAAGAAACAATGGTGCTGATAATGGTGAGTTTTGGTGAGGAAATTGGAGTTTTGAAATGAAGAAGAAAAAGATAAAATAATTGAAACTTGAGGAAAAAGATGAGAGACTTGAATCTAAAGAATACATATAAGTGATTAGGGTGTATTATGAAAAAAAAAAATTACTTTAAGATTTAATATGTGTTGTCCTTATTAGTAAATTTATATTAGGATATAATAGAAATTAAAATTTAAAAAATTAAATTGGACATATTAAGTTATTTTTTAAGTGTAAATAGAATCACCCGTTGAAGGGGCAGCCAACATTTAGCCATAATTCCAGTCCAGAAAAGCCTGTGACCTTGCCTTCTATAAGGTCAAATGTGATAAGCCCAAAAACCAAGTAAAATCCCAAAAAGGCCTATAAAAACTCAATTCAAACCCACTTTCAGGCCCAATATTTCAAACTTTATAAATCCCATATATAAGTCCTTCAATTCCAGCAAGTCAAGATACCAGGTCCTTAAATTCCAGCAAGTCCTTAATTCAAGTATGATAAATTTAGGGGTTGTTTGGGAAGTAGTAGATTAGAATACTTTTTGATTTTTTACAAAAAAAATGTAAAATATGGATTGTTAGCCCCAAGGTTATTCAATTCTAAAATTTGTATTTGATTTTGATTATGAACAAATATTTTGAACCTATTTTGTTATTTGAAGCTTTCAAAATAAAAATATAACAAATTGTGCTTCATAAATTCTAGAAGTCATATGACTCTAAAGGATCTTTTTTAGTGATTTTTGGGGCTTCAAAATATGAACATCAAAACTTGGTTGCAAAACTTTATCTATACTTAAAACAGGTTTAAGGGTTGACACCAAGATGGCAAGGGTCGACACCAGAATGAGGCTCAAAATGCACAAGTGTTCTAGCTGCAAGGGTCGACACCAAGAACTATAAGGGTTGACACTAAATTTCAGAATGCAATTTAGCAGCAAGGGTCGACACCAAGAACTACAAGGGTCGACACCAAATTTCAGAATGCAATTCAACAGCAAGGGTCGACACCAAGAAAGATAAGGGCCGACACCAAAGACATTTGAGACTTAATGCAGAGAAGAGAGAGAAGCAAAGGGTCGACACCCAAATCTGCAGGGGTTGACACTTGTAATATCTGGGTTTAAAAATTCAACCTGCCAAATCAGATCCAAACTGCTACAAATCGTTTCTCAGTCACTTTTTCAGAGTTCTGTGCATAATATGTCATCTTTTCTGACCTCTAAACAGATCTTCTGGAACCATATCCCCTCCAAGAAGTTGACCTATGAAGAAGAGCATTAAATAAAAAGCATGTGCATTAAATGATCCTTCCCTTCCCAAGACCTGTTTACAGTCTGTAACTCACCATACTCTGATCAAATAACAGCTGGAATATATCATGCTTGATCTTCTTAAATGGCCAGAAATTTCAAAACCTCTCTCTCTCCAATGGTGAAGCTATTAATGCTATAAAGATGAAGCTCTTCTTGTTCATTCAACACACTCCTTGAACACAACAAGCCTAATGCATTCAAGAGCAATCAAGAGCTTTTATTATACTCCATTTGTACTTCCACTTTCATATCTGAGTGAGACTTAAATTACTTAAGAGTTTACACTTTCATATCCAACTCTTGTGAGAGAATATTTGTAAAAGAGGATAGTTGTACCTCTTATTCTTGCTTCTTATTTTCTGAGTGACACACTTGTAAGGTGAGGCATTTAGTTGAGAGGTCCTCAACAGATTGAAGTAAGTCCTTGTAAAATCCACAAGCTAGGTAAAGCTTGGTGGTGCATCCATTCATAGTGAAGAAATTCTCAAGAGGTGTCTTGAGGAGTAGACGTAGGCCGGTGAGCCAAACCACTATGAATCCTTGTGTCAAACTCTTATTTCCTTTTCTTTCATTTTCTGTGCATTCATTTATTATCATATTTTTAATCACTTAGTCTTTGCTAATTTATTTTTGGACCAAATTTTTAAATTACCCAATTCACCCCCCCTCTTGGGTTGCCTACCTAAATAACAATTGGTATCAGAGCCTCATCTATAGTATTGTGACTTAACCGTCTTAGAGTGATTTATGGCAACCCCTAGCTCCTCTCTTCCTGAAGGTCAAGCCTCAAACAAACCACCTTTCTTAATGGCACAAATTTCAACTATTGAAAAACCCGCATGATTGTGCATATTCAATCTATCGACTATGAGGTTTGGAAAATCATATGTGATGGTCCTAAAGTCCCCACTAAAACCATAGATGGTATGTTAGTCCCCAAACTTGAAAGTGAGTGAACTAGTGCTGATTACAAAGATATTCAATCCAATGCCAAAGCTGTTAACATGTTATATTGTGCACTTGATACTACTGAGTTTAATAGAATATGCACTTATACAACTGCAAAAGAAATTTGGGATAAACTTGTTGTAACTCATGAGGGAACTACTCAAGTCAAAGAGTCTAGAGTGAGCTTGCTTGTTCACAATTACGAGCTCTTCAAGATGAAACCTGATGAGAATATATCCCAAATGTTCACTCGATTTACAGACATTATAAATTGTCTTAAATCTCTTGGGAAGACTTATACTAATGCAGAGATTGTCAGAAAAGTTCTCCGATCATTGCCAAAAAGTTGGGAGAACAAAGTTATTGCAGTGATAAAAACAAGAGACTTGTCAACATTGAGTCTTGATGAGCTAATGAGATCTCTCGTAACCCATGAAATCATCATGCAAGAAGGAAAAGAAGAAGAAGACAAAAATAACAAGAAAGGGATAGCTTTCAAGTCTACCTCAAAGTTTTAAGAGGAAGAAGAAGATGCTTTAGAGGAAGATGAAGAAATGACTTTCATTACTAAAAGATTCAAAAGGTTTGTAAAGAAGAAACAAGGTGTAAGAAAGTTCTTCAGAAAAGACTTCAACAAAGATCTTCAAAAAGGAGAAAGTCACAAAAAATCTGAAGTTACTTGCTATGAATGTAACAAGCTGGGACACTACAAATCGGAATGTCCAGAGCTCAAAAACCAATTCAAGAAGGATAATAAGAAGGCCATGATCGCAGCTTGGGGAGAAGACAGTGATGACAGCGACTCGAAGATGGATCTTTGCAAAAATGAAGTCGCAAATCTATGCTTGGTGGCACTTGAAGATGAGGTAAATGATGACTCTTTCACTTTTGATGAATTACAAACTAATTTTGATGAATTGCATGCTAAATTTAAAAAATTAAGTATGTAAAGTAATTGTCAAAAGAAAATGATCTCAAGTCTATCTCAAGAAAAGGAATCCTTGACTTCTAAGATCAATACTTTGGAAAATAAAGTCTTGACATTAGAAAAGGAGAAAGAATTTTCAAAGGAAAAAGAATTCTTTATTTTAGAAGAAAAAGTAGATGATTTGCAAAAGGAAAATGAAATTTTGAAAAAGGAGAAAATTGTCTTAAATGAAAACATAGAAGATTTAAAAAAATGTTCTTTCAAAATTTACTCAAGGTAGAGATACCTTAGATAAAATTCTCAAAAGTCAAAATGAAACATTTGGAAGAATGGGAATTGGTTATAAACCTTTTTCAAAAGAAAAAAATTTCCAAAAAAACCTTTGTTTATGCATCATTCAACCATTCTCATCTCACATGCCATTATTGTAGAAGAAAATGTCACATCTCTCCTTCTTGTCCTACTAAAAGAAATTCATTTGATAGAATGAAAAAGAAGTGGGTTCCCAAAAACACTTCAACTCCTAACTCTCATGGACCCAAGAAAGAATGGGTATCAAAAGGTCAACAAAAATCTGATTTTTGCAGGTGTGCTTTAGGTCAAAATCTAGCAACAACCAATGATATCTTGACAATGCATGCTCAAGGCACATGACCGAAGATAGAGCAATGTTCTCAACCCTTAAATCCAAAGAAGGAGGGCACGTGACCTTCGGAGACAATAGTAAAGGAAAAATCATCGGCGAAGGTAGTATTAGTAAAACTTCTTCACCCATCATTGAAAATGTATTGCTTGTTGAAGGATTGAAACATAACTTGCTTAGTATTAGTCAAATGTCTGATAAAGGCAATCATGTCACTTTTGAAAAATCCCACTACACCATTAAAAATTCTGCTGAAAACAAAGTGTTTTTTGTTGGTTATAGGCATGAAAATGTATATATATTTGATTTGCATAGTTTATCTCCTAATCATGATATTAAGTGCTTATCTGCTATGAATGAATCCGGTTGGCTATGGCATAAGAGGCTAGGACATGCTCATACGGATTTGCTTTCAAAACTCTCAAAACTTGATTTAGTTGTAGGCTTACCAAAAATTGATTTTGAAACAGATAGACTTTGTGATGCTTGTCAATAAGGAAAACAAACAAGAGTTTATTTCAAATCTAAAAATATTATTTCCACTTCTAGACCTCTTCAATTGTTGCACATTGACTTGTTTGGACCTTCTAAAACTTGAAGTCTTGGTGGTAAATCTTATTGTCTTGTTTGTGTGGATGACTTTAGTAGATTCACTTGGGTGATTTTCTTGGCACACAAAAGTGACACTTTTTCTACATTTACTGCTCTTTGTAAACGTATTCAAAACATGATTAGTCTTACTATTTGTAGCATTAGAAGTGATCATGGTAGAGAATTTGATAATGATGCATTTATTTTATTTTGTAATGAGCATGGTATTGATCATAATTTTTCTGCTCCCCGAACTCCTCAACAAAATGGTGTGGCAGAAAGAAAAAATAAAGTTATTGAGGAAATGGCTCGAACTATGCTTTGTGAAAATAATTTGTCAAGATATTTTTGGGCAGAAGCCGTAAATACAGCTTGTTATGTTATTAATCATGCCATGATTAGACCCATCCTTAAGAAAACGCCATATGAATTACGGAAGGATAGAAAACCCAACATTGGTCATTTTTGTGCATTTGGATGTAAATGTTTTGTACTTAATAATAATAAAGAAAATCTTGGGAAGTTTGATGCAAAATCTAATGAAGTCGTGTTTCTTGGATATGTAAATTCTAGTAAAGCTTATCGTGTCTTTAATAAAATAAACTTACTTGTTGAAGAATCTGTACACGTTACTTTTGATGAATCTAACTCCTTTACTTCCAAGAATACCGCTAGTGATGATGTTGCAGATTCTAATCCAAGTATTGAAGGCATTTACTTATCGGAAAATGATGAACCTCTTTCTTCGGAACCCAATATTGAAGTCTCTATAGAAGATCTTCAAAAAGAGTATACCCATCCAACAAAGGAAAATGATCTACCCAAAGAATGGAAGTACACTTATGGACATCCCAAAGACCTCATTATAGGAGATGCCACATAAGGAGTAAGAACTCGTTCCTCTATTCATAATGTTTGTGGAAATTTAGCTTTTGTTTCTCAAATTAAGCCAAAAACCTTTTCTGAGGCTGAACACGATGAAAACTGGATTTTTGCTATGCAAGAAGAGTTAAATCAGTTTAAAAGAAATGAAGTTTGGTTTTTGACTCCTTGTCCTATGGATCATCCCGTTATTGGAACTAAATGGGTTTTTCGAAATAAAATGGATGAATCCGGGGTTGTTATCCAAAACAAAGCTTGACTTGTAGCCCAAGGTTATAACCAAGAAGAGGGCATTGATTTTGATGAGACATTTACACCCGTTGCACGCCTTGAAGCTATTCGTATGTTGCTTGCATTTGCTTGTTTTAGAAATCTTAAACTCTTTCAAATGGATGTGAAAAGTACCTTTTTAAATGGGTATATTTCGGAGGAAGTGTATGTTGAACAACCTCCTGGTTTTGAAAACCAAAAACTCCCGGACCACGTTTATAAACTTTCAAAAGCCTTGTATGGTTTGAAACAAGCCCCTAGAGCGTGGTATGAACACTTGAGCAATTTTCTTATTAAAAAAGGTTTTTCTCGTGGAAAAATTGATACCACTCTTTTCATAAAAACTAAAAATGAAGATATGCTTATTGTTCAAATTTATGTTGATGATATTTGTAGACGCGCCCTTGGGCCCCACTACAGTTCGGACTCAATTTGTGTCACGATTCTTAATCTGAACCAAAGAGTCCAAATCCGGCAAATCGTTTTGAGAAAAATAGATTTTTTGAAAGAAGTGCCAAACATGGACTGCTTTGCCAGATACAGAGTCGCCACCTAAATATTTTTTAATGGGGAAATTTAGGAAACCTTGACTCGGTGCCAAAGGCCACGTGTCCGTCATCACCAAAGTTGCCTCAGCTCGGGAACTTGGGTACGATCGGGGAAGGTCAGCTATGAGCACCCCCTTTCGCCCGGTCCGAAGACCGGCCTCTACTAACCGTGATATTTTGTTTTGAAAACATTATATGTCCTTATTCCGGTTATTAGCCTAGAATTACTATGTTATGCGCACAGCAAACAAGTATAGACCAAATCGCCTAAATTGGAACAAAACATTTCATGTTTGTTTCGAAAATGGTTTGCTACTCGTAAGTAGGCTAAAATGCAGGTTTTGCCACCCTCAAGTGGGCTTTGGAAAAGATGATTTTGCCACTATCTAGTGGGCTTAAAACTCGCGTTCAATGCATTGTTCCAATTTAGGTAATTCAACCTCCATCCACAGGCATTCAAGCAGTTATAACACATAAGCAGCTAGCCTCATGGTAATCATGCTATTGTGGCGACACTCACACGTATGCGGTATGTTAAAGCATAAAAGCTTACCTAGTACTCCAAGCCAAAACAGAAACCAGTTAGTAATTATATGCATGATCCTAGTTCATGTTAAGGTGGCTAATGCAACGCATGCAGGATGCAACTACAATAGGCTCGGCTATCCTAAAGATGGCATGTGAAATGCTGCAATTAACAAGTACTCAACTTGGAATTTGAAATACAAGTGCAGTTAGCATGATGTATCGAGCCCGGTACATGTAAAACAAATGTATGGATGCACGCATGCATAGCATAAGGTATGCTAATTTAAATATGTCCTAATACTAACCATCAAAGCAGGTAAGTAAAAGGGAGAAAGAAGTGGGGGTTGGAAGACATGCACACACGCACCCATACTTATTACAAATACGCCCTCACTCGGAGGGACCGAATAATAATACAAACCGAATAAATAATTAACTGCCCTAGCTAATTAAATATTACAAACCCTTAGCTAATTGACAAATTAATTAAACTATTAAAGCAATAAAAGGCCTGGGAAGAGGGCTTAATGCAATGCGCGCTCGGCTCCGCTCGGCTCCGCTCGGAAAGCCACTGCCATGCACAAGTTGCCTCTGTTTTCCCTGCTCTGCTCCTCTGAAAATTGTGCAAGTCCCAGGGATGCTTCCATGAACACTGTGGAGTGCCACCGGCTGAGAGGAATGGCCACCGGCCATGGGGAATACTCACCGGCCATTTATTAATCCATCGGCCACCAATGGATGGCCAGTCGGCACTGTAGATGGCCGGCCGGCCAAAGCTTCCTGCAGAAACCTGTTTGACAGCAGCAGAGGGCAGACAAGGCATGGCAATGCATTTCCAAAGCAATGTTTGCACCACCACCCTCCTTATCATATTCATGACTCAAAGGAGGATGGTTCTTGGCTCTCGAGCCACCAATCACGCATTTCCATGCATGATGGCCAAAGAGTCAAGATGTGCAATTTCAATATGGAATGAAATGCACAAAACAACTAATGGGCCCCAACCTCTATCATAATCAATTCAAGAGGCAAGAGATGCATGCTATGATATGCAACCTAAACATGCAAGCTAAGCATGCAAGCTAAGCATGCAAGATGAGCATGTGAACATGCAATATGCAAACATGTGTCAACATGTGAGGATAGGCAAGCATGTAACAACATGTAACCTAACTAGCATGCAACAACATGCAAAGATGGACTTAAACTAACATGGGTAGCTCTCAAGCATGCCAAAATCAGTGGCCAATATGCTCAAGAATGGAAGCCAAAACACACACAAATAGGCATGCATGCAATGTCCAACACTTAGGCACATAGAGACAACTCTTAAGCACACTTAAAAGAGGAACAACATGGGCATATGGCATGCATTATAAGCTCTGAAATCATGTCATAAATGGTGCCAAACCAAGTAAACAAAACAAGCAAAGCATGCATAGAAGCTTGGAATTAGCCCAAGGACTTAAACCATGATCACATGACACATGAAGCAAATGATCAAAGTGAATCAAAACAGTCCCAAATCATGTCAAAGTAAGCCCCAAAAACCACTTAGATGGCATCTAAATGACCTACACATGGAAGCATACACAAATGTCTAAACATGGAGCATAAGGCACAACCTCTTGAAGCATCAAAGGAGCATCAAATGCAAACATTTAAGCATACCATGAGGACTGAAATGACATTATAAATGACTCCAAATCACTGAAATAGTGCAAATAAAGCATGCTAGAGGGGTCAACACTCAAGGCTCATGAGGGGGATTACATGGTAGCTATACAAAGTAAGTCATGGATGACTCAAATGACCAAAAACAGTCCCTTAGCATACTAAAACAAGCATAAAAGCTTCACAAAGCTAAGCCAAAACAGGTAAGCATAGTGGTCTAAATGCTAGATACATGTTAAGGCAATTTCATGGCATTACAAGACAAGTATGCAAAGCAAGCATGGTGTGTCTAAACCAAGTAAAAAAAGAGGTAATACATGGAAAAATACTACCAAATAACATTTAAGACATGGCCAACATGCACTTAAGGATGGTGCTCACACATGAGGCTAAAATGGCACATATTGAAGACAACAAGGAGAGGGGGTGGCCCTCTCCTTCTTAGGACCTTAAACCACCATCCTCACCACTGAAATCCCTCAAGATTTCAGTGGTGAGGAGGCCCAAACAAGGTGGTCCCGAAGCTCACCCAAAACACACAAAAATGGGGCCAAACAAGGCCTAAGAGAGGGATAACAACCCCAAACACAAAAGTGTCCTTAATTAAATATCTTAAACACAAAAAAATAGAACTTTTTTATGTTATACACAAAGCTCAAATCAGCAAGCAAGACAGGCTAAAAGTGTATGCAAAAACGAAGAATAAAAGAGGGTTAAAGGCTCACCCTTGTAGACCAACGAAACCAGTAGCTTCTTGGGCAAAAAAACAGTCCCTTAGCCTCTAAAAATGGCTTCCAAGATCCTTAGGTTGATGATGGAGGTGTGTGCTTAGGAGTTGTGGTGCAAAGGGGCCAAGAATCACTCACTTTGGAACACCCTAACACATACAAATGTAGAGAGAGAGATATATATAGAGAGAGAGTGATATATATTCTATATATCAGATTTTTCCAACCTCTATCATGGGAGGAGAGGCCCTCTTTATATAGACAAGGTAATGGCTCAAAGCTTCTAAGAGAAGCTAACATAAAAAGGGTCAAAGGGGGCAAGCTTCTCTTAGAAGCTTGGAGCAAAAAGGCCAAGAAGGCCAAGCTTCTTGGAGAAGCTAGACAAAAGAGCCAAGCTTCTTGAAGAAGCTAGGAAAAAGGTTCAAGAGGTGCAAGCTTCTCTTGGAAGCTTAGAAGGGTTCAAGCTTCTTGGAGAAGCTAGGCAAAGGTGCAAAAGGTTCAAGCTTCTAGGAGAAGCTAAACCAAGGTGCAAAAGGTTCAAGCTTCTTGGAGAAGCTAAACCAAGGGTTCAAAAGGTTCAAGCTTCTTCAAGAAGCTAAAACCAAGGGTTCAAAAGGTTCAAGCTTCCTCAAGAAGCTAAAACCAAGGGTTCAAAAGGTTCAAGCTTCCTCAAGAAGCTAAAACTAAGGGTTCAAAAGGTTCAAACCCCCTCAAGAAGAGCTCTCGACCAGAAAAGGAGTCGATCGGCCAAATTAATGGTCGGCCGACCAAACAAAGTGCCGACCGGCCATCACCAATGGCTGGTGGCAAGAAAAGAGGGCCGGTGGCCTCAAGCCATGGCCGGTGAGGTGCTGGGGTGGCCAACAAGCCATTCCCTGCCCTCAAAAGCAAAAACACAAGTCGAGAGGTCTTGAGGCAAGGCACGTAACCGAAACCTCCGAGAACTCAAGACGAACACGAACAGGGATGATCACCGAGTGTTCAAACGGTGATGTCCAAGTCTTGAGGACGGTCAAAAATGGGGTGTCTACAATATTATATTCGGAGCTACTAATGAATCTTTGTTCGAGGAATTTGGTAAGGATATGCAGGGCGAATTTGAAATGAGTATGATGGGAGAATTAACGTACTTTCTCGGATTGCAAATAAAACAAATCCAAGATGGCATTCATCTATCTCAAGCCAAATATATCAAAGATCTCCTCAAAAGATTTGAAATGGATTTGTCCAAACCTGCAGCAACTCCTATGAGCACTTTGATTAAAATTGACAAAGATGAGCAAGGTAAGTCGGTAGACGAAAAGAAATATCGAGGTACGATTGGTTCCTTACTCTATCTAAACGACTAGTAGACCCGATATCATGTTTAGTGTTTGCATGTGCGCTCGTTTTCAATCATCTCCAAAAGAATCACACGTCACCGCAGTAAAACGCATTTTTATATATCTCGTTGGCACTCAACTTTTGGGGCTTTGGTACCCTAAGACAAATATTTTTTATCTTTATGGTTATTCGGATGCCGACTTTACGGGATGTAGATTTGACCGTAAAAGCACTAGTGGCACTTGTCATTTTCTTGGAAATTCACTCACATCTTGGTTTTGTAAAAAACAAAATTCTGTAGCTTTATCTACAGCTGAAGCGGAATATATTGCCGCCGCTAGTTGTTGTGCTCAAATGATTTGGATGAAACAACAACTTCTTGATTTTGGACTTCACTTTGATCACATACCTATTAAATGTGATAACACTAGTGCCATTAATCTTTCAAAAAATCTCATACAACACTCACGCACTAAACACGTTGAAATAAGACATCACTTTCTACGAGATCATGTACTTAAAGGTGACATTGAACTCGAATTTGTGTCTACAAGTCAACAATTAGCTGATATTTTTACAAAGCCTCTCAATAAGGAACATTTCTACTTTATACGGACTAAGCTTGGTATGTTAAATATTCCCATGTGATATTAACTATGTGTTATTATGCTTATTTGAGAAATTTGATGAGAAAAACACTAGTTTTTGCCTTCCAAGACCCTAAGGGTCGACCCCCTACTCTATAGGGTCGACACCTTGTGAACTAAGCTTGTGTTTTTTTGTTGCTTAAGGTCGACACCTCTCTTCTAAGGTGTTGACACCTGATGAATCTGTGGACACTGCTTTTTAGTGTCGACTCCCTTCCCTTAAGGGTCGACACCTACCTTTTGAGTAAAATGTTTGCCGCGCAATCTGCTCATATTCTAAGGGTTGACACCCTCTCAAGGGTACTTATACCCCGTGACCCTTCCTTTCTCTCTCTCGACACCTCCTAAAATCTAGCCCTAGCCCCCTTTTTCAGTTCAGGCGACTCTCTCTGACGATCCACATTCCGATCATCTTCCATCTCTCTCTCAATCTCTATCCTTCTTTTCCATGGAATCTCAAGCCCCTCCTCCTATTGCAACATGAAAGCGACCTCGAAGCTCCTCCACTTCCACCACAATCACTGCTTCTCCTCCTATTCTCCGATTCAAGAACCTAGAATGTCGATCTGCCTTCAACAAGGACTTTAATCTTCGAAAGGTAATTTCTAGTCGTATGATTGATCTCGCATTTTTTGAAAAACATTCTATACCCGTAAAAACATGGTTCAATAATGAAAAGTGGTCATCCCTTTTGAAACTCGACTGTGATATTTACCCTACACTCATCAAAGAGTTTTTTGCAAATCTATCTTGTGATGAGGACACATCTCCACACACCCTTGACTGTTTTGTAAAAACTGTCCCTTTCACTCTAACATCCTCTGTTATTAACTCTATTTTGAAAATCTCCAATGATGGATATCGGGTAAATCCATCTGTAACTCTCAAACCACCTCAATACTATCATCTCACTGGTCTCCACCTCCTCACAAACAACCCTGATTTAGATCACCTAGTCACAGTCTCTGGGAAAGATCTCTCCCTAGAACTGAGACTGTTACATCATATCATCACTCATAACATCATTCCTCGTTCCGGCCATTTTGATGCCGTCACATACGACCACATTTATCTCATTTGGGCCTTAACCACTGGTTTCCCCACTGATTTTGGTTTTTTGGTTATCTATTGTATCAAAAATGCCCACAAACAGAACAATCAAGCTCTTCCCTATAGAATGGTCTTCACTAAAATCTTCAAACATTTCAAAATTGATTTGAAGGGGGAAGAAAAAGTCCCTAGAGACCCCTCATGTTATAGGGCTAAAACTCTTCGAAACATGGGATATTCTCTTGTTAACCATGTTTGGACCAAGACCAAGAAACCTCTGTCTTCCCCTTGCCTCTCTACCTCTGGGTCTTCTCTTTACAATCCTCCACTTCCCTTCTCCACCCCTGGTCCTTCTTCTCCATCACCTTCTTTTGACCTCTCCTATTTCTCTTAAAAAATCAACCATCTTGACTTTATGGTTCAGGGTCCCCTGATGGATGGGATTGCTTCGATTAATTCTAGGCTTAACAATCTCAACCTAGATTCTCACTCCATCCCTGCCATTGACATTCCATCATCTTCTCACTCTATTCCTGCATCATCCTTCTTTGCCCTGGAAGAAAAAATAGATGAGTTGAGCGCCCTGGTTCTCTAACTTGTCTCTCAGCAAACTGAAATGCAGCATGATATTGATCACATGAAACTGCAACAAGACCAAGTCATCGCAGCTGCTAAAGAAAGTGTTGAAAGTATGGTGGTCACCGTCTATGGGATCAAGGCCTCCAATGAAGAATCTCGTCAAATCTTTCAACAACGCTGGGATGATGATTTGCGGGAACAGATTAGGAAATTTATGCTATGGTTTGGTCAAGGTTGGTGCGAAGCTGCTCCTCACTGGCCGCGTTCTCCTCCACCTCTACCTCTTTTTAATGATGACAAAGGGAGAGAAAGTTGTAGTTGTTGCGCTGTAGTTTTTTTTTAAGTTGTCTTACTTGTACTTGGTTACTTATTAGATGTGGATGCTTAGCTTAGATGTGGATGCTTTGAAACATTTACTTTTGGACACACAAACATTTGAAAAATTGAAGTTCTTGATATTTTGAAAACACAAATATATTATGGTATGGAAACATTCTGTTATTAATTGCGATTGATTATGAATGCTTGTGATGTGTTGTGAATATCTATATTTGAAGCATTATGGAATCTATGTTAAATGCTTGTGATTTCATTCAATGAAAATAAATTGTAGAAATTGATTTCACTAATAATTACTTCAGTACATGCTGACAAGGGGAGCTTAATCTATTGTCTTGTTATATTTATTTCTCATCTTCTTTGATTTGGTCATAAAGCCCTTTTTATAGGGGGAGTTTTTGATCTCATGTTTCAAATCCCTTATCATACAAAAATTCCTTAAAACAACTCTTCTTAATGCTTTTACTCATTCTTTGAAAATTTTAAATATTTGTCATCATCAAAAAGGGAGAGATTGTTAGCCCCAAGGTAATTCAATTCTAAATTTGTATTGATTTTGATTATGAACAAATAATTTGAACCTATTTTGTTATTTGAAGTTTTCAAAATAAAAATATAACAAATTGTGCTTCATAAATTCTAGAAGTCATATGACTCTAAAGTATCTTTTTTAGTGATTTTTGGGGCTTCAAAACATGAGCATCAAAACTTGGTTGCAAAACTCTATCTATACTTAAAACAGGTCTAAGGGTCAACACCAAGATGGCAAGGGTCTACACCAGAATGAGGTTCAAAATGCACAAGTGTTCTAGCTGCAAGGGTCGACACCAAATTTCAGAATGCAATTCAGCAGCAAGGGTCGACACCAAGAACTACAAGGGTCGACACCAAATTTCATAATACAATTCAGCAGCAAGGGTCGACACTAAGAATTGCAATAGTCGACACCAAATTTCAGAATGCAATTCAGCAGCAAAGGTCGACACCAAGAAAGATAAGGGTTGACACTAAAGACATTTGAGACTCAATGCAGAGAAGAAAGAGAAGCAAAGGGTTGACACCCAAATCTGCAGGGGTCGACACCTATAATATCTGGGTTTAAAAATTCAACCTGCCAAATCAGATCCAAACTGCTGCAGATCGTTTCTCAGTCACTTTTTCAGAGTTCTGTGCATAATATGTCATCTTTTCTGACCTTTGAACAAATCTTCTAGAACCATATCCGCTCCAAGAAGTTGACCTATGAAGAAAAGCATTAAATAAAAAGCATGTGCATTAAATGATCCTTCCCTTCCCAAGACCTATCCACAATCTGCAACTCACCCTACTCTGATCAAATAACAGCTGGAATATATCATGCTTGATCTTCTTCAACAGCTAGAACTTTCAAAACCTCTCTCTCTCCAATGGTGAAGCCATTAATGCTATAAAGATGAAGCTCTTCCTGTTCATTCAACACACTCATTGAACACAACAAGCCTAGTGCATTCAAGAGCAATCAAGAGCTTTTATTATACTCCATTTGTACTTCCACTTTCATATTTGAGTGAGACTTAAATTACTTGAGAGCTTACACTTTCATATCCATCTCTTGTGAGGGAATATTTGTAAAAGAGGACAGTTGTACCTCTTATTCTTGCTTCTTATTTTCTGAGTGACACACCTGTAAGGTGAGGCATTTAGTTGAGAGGTCCTCAAAAGATTGAAGTGAGTCCTTGTAAAATCCACAAGCTAGGTGAAGCTTGGTGGTGCATCTATTCATAGTGAAGAAATTCTCAAGAAGGTGTCTTGAGGAGTAGACGTAGGCCGGTGAGCCGAACCACTATAAATCCTTATGTCAAGCTCTTATTTCCTTTTTTTTTTCATTTTTTGTGCATTCATTTATTATCATGTTTTTAATCACTTAGTCTTTGCTAATTTATTCTTGGACCAAAATTTTAAATTACGCAATTCACCCCCCCCCCTCTTGGGTTGCCTACCTAAATAACATTGATTGGGTTTGAAATGATGTGGTAGCGAAGTGATGTGACTCAAATAAGATGATTATGATCCAAATATGATAATGTGCTAAAATAGCATGTATTATTTTAACACATTATAACACATGCCAATCAATGCCTTAATTTGTCAAATTTCAACTATTGATCCCAAAGTTTGAATTGATTCCGTTTCAAACTTGTTTCTTGATTTGGATATTTGGGGTTGGTTGGCCTCTTAGGAGAAGCAACCAAGGTGGTCTCTTGTTTTCGATACCCAAATTTTAATAAATTTAGGGGCTCCTATTTTAGGTGAGTATCGTGACGTGTTATTTTGAGTTTGTGTATCTTAATACTAATTCAATTCGTTTATTTTTCATGTTATGGTATTATGTTAAAAGGGTGCATATGATATGCACTTTATGCAAGAAGTATAGTTTTTATCACAAAAGTCTAACTTCTTTATTCACAAAAAATATAACTTTTATAAAATAAATAAATAAAACATAACTTTTAGGGGTGCACATAATAACTTCACCATTCATAATTTTCATCACAAAAATTCATAACTTCTATCTGTTAGTAAAATTTTTGTTAGGCTTAGATCGACAAAGCCTTAACCAAAATCTCACCAAATAACACAATGATCAAGCAATTGTGTTGAGGTTCTATGCCTTGAAAGTTCAAGGACTTCCTTGGAGTAAAAATAATGGCAATACAAACAAGAAAAAGAGAAAGAGAGAAGAAGATGATGATGTAAATGATTGAATGAATAATCAAATACAAGTAAAGTACATTAAATAACTACTATCTAAATTTAAACTACTCCTATGTAAATTAGATCTACTCCTAGGATAGAAAAGAAATGAAAATGAAGTTATGTATTGATTTGTTGATGATCTTTACAATAGAGCCATTAATGGCAATTTATACAAAAAAAAAAAAAAAAAAAAAAATGTAGGAAAAAACTTCTATTAACCATCATCTAACCACCCATATAACTTCCACCTTCTTACATTGCCACTTGTCCTCCATCTATTGAATCTTCAAAACTTCACTTAACTTCTCTTAACTTTCAAGATTTTCCTATATAATAATAATAATAAGTAATAGAAAGTTTAAACCTAGTTATAATAGACATAAATTTTATTTATGGTACGAACAATGCCCCCCAACTCTTTAAGAATGAGTATTCGAATTCTTGAAGAGTTGTTTAAACATAATTATATAATAGAGATTATGAAAATTATAATCGATTGGCCATATATATAGTGTTTTGTTGTTGTAGCCACATCGAAATACTCTCCTATTACTGTTATATAAAAAATAGAAATACAATTCAGAATTTCTTTTTGTAAACCACTTTATCAAAATAAATTTTTGATGTGAACCACAAAGCCATTGTAGTTGTTGGATGACAAAAATCATAATGTCAATTGACTTTATAAAATTAAATTTTTTGACAAAATTAATAATGTCAAAAAATTAAAATTCATCAATGTGGATTGTTCATAATTTTTAGTCATGCTTGGCTTAAAATCATACCCCCTAATTGTATTTTAACCATCATTTTGTGATATTTTTTCATCAAATTTAGCCATATTTGGCTTAAAACCATGCCCTCCAATTAGATTTTCATCATCATTTTGTGATGGTTATTCATCAAATTTAGCCATGTTTGGCTTAAAATCATACTCTCCAATTGAATGTTCACCATCATTTTGTAATGGTTGTTTAACATTCTTTGTTATATTTGACTTAAAACCATATCCTCCAATTGGATTAAAATGCTCAATAGCTTTTGGCAAAAGAAGTTTGTCTTCTTTTTCAATTAATGGCTTAAAAAATTACCCCCCAGGCATGCCATTTTCAAAATTTAATTTTTCCTTGGCCATGATTTTTGTGGAGAGAAAGTTTTGCTTGGAAAAACATCTTAGAAACACATAAATTTTGTACTTTTTAAGATTCTCTAATTTTTTACTCCAATGTTGAATTTCTCCATCAACTTGATAAAATTGATAACTAAGTTGACAAATTTTTCATCAGTAATTTATATCTTTTTGCATCAAATAATATGACAGTGATGAAATTATTTACAATTTTTTCCAATCAAGAGAATTAATTTCTTCTTGTAGAGCCAAAATTTTACTCTTATGCCAATAAATTTCATCCTCATAACATCGAGTTATTCTTTCCATATCATTTGTCATGCCATTATCTTGGCAATAGACGGTAGAATTATTGTTATAATATTGACAATCATTATACATGGAAGATGAGGCATTCCAATAATAATTCATACCCATTGGAACATTGCCACTCCATTAGTAGTTTGCATCCATGGGGGCACAAGATGCAAACATGCCACTTGATGACATAATTTCTTGATATTTTGTTCGTATCATTCCCCCCCCCCCCCCAAGTTAGGACGATGTCTCACTGGGGCGTGCCAAAAATGTTAGTAAAATTTTTGTTAGGCGTAGATCGACGGAGCCTTAACCAAAATCTCACCAAACAACACAATTATCAAGCAATTGTGTTAAGGTTCTATGCCTTGAAAGTTCAAGGACTTCCTTAGAGTAAAAATAATGGCAATGCAAACAAGAAAAAGAGAAATAGAGAATAAGATGATAATTTAAATGATTGAATGAATAATCAAATACAAGTAAAGTACATTAAGACTACTCTTATTTAAGTTTAAACTACTCCTATATAGATTAGATCTACTCCTAGGATAGAAAACAAATGAAAATCAAGTCATGTATTGATTTGTTGGTGATTTTTACAATAGAGCCATCAATGACAATTCATACAAAAATGTAGAAAAAAGCTTCTATTAATCATCCGCTAACCACTCATATAACTTCCATCTTCTTACATTGCCACTTGTCCTCCATTCCTTGAATCTTCAAAACTTGACTTAACTTTTCTTAATTTTCAAGATTTTCCTGCATAATCATGATAACAACAACAACAACAACAACAACAACAACAACAACAATAATAATAAGTAATAAAAAGTTTAAACCTAGTTATAATCGACAGAAATTTTATTTATAGTGCAAACACTATCACAGAAATCATGGCTGTGTTTGGTGGGGCTTTGTAATCAAATTTTCACCCACTAATTTGAATGGTACATTTGGTTTTAGTTTTCAAAAATCAATTCTATACTCGCGTTTGAAAAATCGTCTACCTGGTTGACCAGAACAGTTTTTTTTTTTTTTTTTTGGCACCTATTATTTTTATATTTTAAATAAAAATATTTTCGATTTTTTTTTAAAATTTTTTTATGAGCTTTGAATGGAATTTTGGGTTGTGTGTTTGGTTATAAGTTGCAAGTTTTTGAATCAACTATCATATGTCACATCAAAAATTTCAAACTATATTCAAAACTCTTTTCAAAACTCATAACCAAACAAATTTTCCTCACTCAAATCATAATTCCAAAACTCACAAACTCAAAATACAACTCTATTTTCAAATCATAATTTTAAAACTCTACCAAATGCTACCATAATTTTTCTTACAAAGTGCAAATCCACATTATAGCATTTCTAAATGTGGTATCAACAAATGTTGTGGAACATGAATAAGGGTCAAAGTTCAACAACAAGAAGCGGAAGCATGATGGCAATAGTCCCAAACAAGGATCCACTAGTAAGATCAACAAAGGGATCAACAACTGGTACAACAAGAGGTTCAAAGGCAAGTGTTTTGTGTTCAGCAAAGATGGACACCATGCTAAGGATTGTCATGTTCGCAAGGACAGAGGGAGTTCAAGCAAAAAGCCAAAGAAAGCCAACATAACCGAGGATTTTTATCTTTCCGATGAAGTGGCAGACATCAATCTTGCTGCAGTAGTCTTTGAAGCAAATTTGGTGGGCAATCCCAAGGAGTGGTGAGTGGATACTGGAGCAGTCTGCCATATCTGTGCAGATAAGAAGATGTTCACAACCTACAAAGTGGTGGAAAGTGGAGAACAACTTTTTATGGGAAACTCCTCTACATTAACTGTAGAAAGACAAGGAAAGATTGTGCTAAAAATGACCTTGGAGAAAGAACTCACGCTCAACAATGTACTCCATGTGCCAGAAATTCACAAGAATTTGATTTCTGAATCATTGTTGATTAAGAATGGGTTTAGATTAGTCTTTGAATCTAATAAAGTTGTACTCTCCAAGAATGGAATGTATGTGGGGCGAGGTTACATGAGCGATGGGTTCTTTAAGCTCAATGTAATAACTGCTATACCTAATTTGGCTATTAATAATAAAAACACATCTTCTGTTTATATTGTTGAGTCTTCTTTTTTATGGCATGATAGATTAGGATATGTTAATTTTAATTCTTTGTATAGACTTGTTTCTTTAGCATGTTTGCCAAACTTAGAGTTTGATCTTAATCATAAATGTGAGATTTGTGTTGAGGCAAAACTCACTAAGGCGTCATTTAATAATGTAGAAAGAAGTACTAAACCTCTAAGTTTAATTCACACAGATATTTGTGATTTAAAATTTGTTTAAACTAGATGAGATAAGAAGTACTTTATTACTTTTATTGATGATTGCACTCAATATTGCTATGTTTACTTATTGAGAAGTAAGATGAAGCCTTAGAAGTTTTTAAGCAATATAAACTTGAGGTTGAAAATCAACTTGGTAAAACTATTAAGATAGTGAGGAGTGGCAGAGGTGGTTAGTATGATGCACCATTTGAGGAATTTTGTTCTGAACGTGGTATTATTCACCAAACCACTGCACCCTATTCTCCTCAGCAAATGGAGTTATTGAGAGAAAAAATTGAACTCTTAAAGAGATGATGAATGTCATGTTAATTAGTTCAAGGTTACCTCAGAACTTATGGGGGGAGGCGATTTTGTCTGCTAACTTTATCCTTAACAGGGTACCCCACAAAAAAATTAATCAAACACCTTATGAATTATGGAAAGGTCGACGACCTTCCCACAATTACCTCAAAGGGTGGAGGTGTTTGGCCAAGGTGGCAATCCCTAGTCCCAAAACGATTAAGATAGGACCAAAAACCGTTAATTGTGTGTTCATTGGTTATACAAATAATAGTAAATGCATATAGATTTTTAGTTCATAGATATGAAAATCTTGATATATATGAAAACACTATTATTGAGTTAAGGAATACGTTGTTTTTTTAACACATTTTTCCTTACAAGGAAACTGAAGAGACAAGTTCAAATAAAAAAACTTTTGATACTGCTATGGGTAACAGTGAAGACCACAATGATAATAAAGCAGATGAACCTAGACGTAGCAAGAGGGCTAGGATCTCTAAATCATTTGGTCCAGATTTTTTGACATACCTATTAGAAAATGAGCCTCAAAACTTCAAGAAAGCAATGTCAAGTCCTGAAGCTCCATTGTGGAAAGAGCCTGCGAATAGTGAAATTGAATTAATATTGCAAAATCATACTTGGGAATTAGTGAATCTTCTACCAAGGTGTAAACCTCTTGGATATAAGTGGATATTCAAGAGAAAGATAAAAGCAGATGGTTCAATTGATAAATACAAGGCTAGGTTTGTTGTTAAGGGATACAAGCAGAAGGAAGGCCTTGATTATTTTGACACTTATTCACCAGTGACAAGAATAACATCTATTCGCATGCTAATTGCGATTGCAGCTTTGTATAATCTAGAGATACATCAAATGGATGTTAAAACAACCTTTTTGAATGGCGAGTTAGATGAGGAAATCTATATGGAACAACCAGAAGGGTTTCAAGTTCCCAACCAAGAGAAAAAGGTTTGTAAGCTTGTCAAATCCCTTTATGGATTAAAACAAGCTCCAAAACAATGGCATGAAAAAATTGATCACGCTATGCTCTCTGATGGCTTTAAGATAAACAAATGTGACAAATGCGTCTATGTTAAAAACACAGACAAAGGCTATGTCATAGTTTGTCTTTATGTGGATGACATGCTCATTAGTGGAAGCAATAATGACATGATTAAATCCACAAAGAAAATGTTGAACAAAAAGTTTGACATAAAATATCTGGGAATAGCAGATGTAATTCTAGGAATAAAAATTACTAGAACATCTGAAGGATATGCTTTATCTTAGTCTCATTACGTTGAGGAGATTTTGGAGAAATTTGGAAAGCATGACGACCGTCCTACTAAAACACCTGTTGACATTAGTCTTCATTTGTCAAAAAAATACAAGTGCAGGCATATCAGAATTAGAGTACTCTTGGATAATTGGAAGCTTAATGTACTTAATGAATTGCACTAGGCCAGATATAGCCTATGCTGTAAGCAAATTGAGTAGGTACACAAGTAATCCAGGGTCTGATCATTGGAAAGCGATAATCAGGGTACTTAGGTATCTAAGACATACCCAGAATTATGGCTTACATTATACCAAATATCTAGCAGTACTCGAGGGGTACAGTGATGCAAACTGGATATCGGATACTGAAGACTCAAAATCCACTAGTGGATACGTCTTTACCATGGGAGGTGCTACAGTCTCTTGGAAATCCTCCAAGCAGACATGCATAGCAAGGTCGACAATGGAATCTGAGTTTATTACATTAGATAAAACAGGAGAAAAAGCAGAATGGCTTCGTAATTTCTCAGAAGACATTCCAATATAGCCTAAACCTATGCCAGCTATATTATGATAGTGAAGCAGCAATAGGACGGGCACATAATCGTACGTATAATGGTAAGTCTCGATACATTCGTCGAAGACATAATACCGTTAGGCATTTGCTCTCACATGGAATAATATCCATAGAATATATAAAGTCAAGGAAGAATATTGTGGATCCATTGACTAAAGGGCTAGCCAGAGAGCAAGTGTACCATTTATCGAAGGGAATAAGATTAAAGCCTATTACTTAAAAGTCGCCATAATGGCAACCCAACCTAGTTGACTGGAGATCCCAAGATCTAGGTTCAAAGGGACAACTGAATTATGGATGACTTCACGTATCACTAAGGAGGTTTACTCCTACCTATTTTTATGATAAGAAGAGTGATACTTGTAGCGTTAGTAGGATAAACTTTGCTTTTAATGATTCTTATAATTTGGACATCCAAGTGGGATATAACAGGATATTCTTAATAAGAAGTCACCTACATGAGTGTGAATGGGGCCAGTTATGTGAGAATTGAGAAGACTAAATTTTCTAGAGCACTCATGAATTACCAAGTGTTGTTCAGGGCCAAAATGAACACAACTGTAAGAACCAAACTGTATCTGCAGATACACTATGTGTAATCTATTGTCTTGGCTTACACAAACAGCTAAACAGTTCAAGGCATCGCGTCCACTAGTTAGCCAGAAAGTCCAATAGGCTTTCACTAAAGGAGGTTCAAAGCCAAAAACTACCTATTTGGATCTGGTGTATCTTCTTAATGTACTCTTTCTTTGTTTGCATCTTGTTGCATGTTCGTTATCGTGAATTCCATTCATGTGGGGGATTGTTGGAAAATGGATTTGATGTTTTGGAAAAAAAACCTTATTTTTTGCTAACTTTGAACATTAATTAAGGTGGGACCCAAGCGTTATTTTTAACGTTACTAATTTAGTTTATGTTTAATGTCGCGTAGTGAATAAAATCGTCTATTTGGTTGTTCAAAACCATTTCGGATGAATGAGAATTTAACGCGCGTTTTTGAGTTCGTGAAAATGGCTTTAGTTGGGTTTCCTACACATTTGTGATATGTGCTTGTCCTACATCAGAAAGACTTAAGGTTTTGAATAGGTTTATATACTCTAGCTTGCGATATTTGGGATGGGCCCCAAGGAGTACCCAAGCTTGTGGAAGGGTGAGGTTATGGTTAAAGTGGGCTAGACCCATTGGACCCAAAACAAAAATCACGCGTGCGTTGCCGCCGCCGCCGTCATCTGTCGCTCCGGTCGGTCGGGCGTCCTGGGCTTGGGCCTGGGCGCGGGTGCGTGGTATGAGGTGAGGTTGGGTTGGGCTTGTCCGGCCCAATACTTATCTTTTTGGGCCAAAACATTTGTAATGTATTTATTTATTTTTAATTTTGGTTTGAAAATTCAAAATAAATTGGTCCAATTTTTTTTTCCTTCACCCAAACACATCTGAACAAGTTCATAAGGTCCACATCCGAACAGGTTCAGAAAGTCCAACCGAACAGGTGCAATTTCCACTCGAATAGATTTGTTTCTATTCTGAACAGGTTTGTTCTTGTTCTGAACAAGTTTTTCCTGTTGGTACCTGTTCGGCAAAGCCATCATTTCTCCTATATAAAGCCTGCCATTCTAGCAATTCTTGACATCTAATTTTTCCCTCAGAATTTCGTCCTTCTTCTTCTGTTTCTCCAGTGCTCCTGCATCTGTTTTGCATTTAATTTTTAGGAAGAAAAAGAGAGAGTCACAGCAGAGTTTTGGTTTGCCAGACTTGATTTTCTAGTGCTGCAAATCAAGTGTTAGTCGTTGCATCCTGGGAAGTAGATGCCATTAAAACTCGAAGTGCCGGAGCGATGGTGAAATCTACTTTAAGGAGATTGTGTTCAACACAAGCCTCGACTTTAATTTCTGTAAGCATTTAATTCGGAATTTAATTTATATAATTATTTTCTGAATTATTTTGTTTTATTTTTATTTTATTTACACATTTAATTTATACACACATCCACTGTGAAAATAACATGGACAACGATTGCAAAGAGGCTTTGAGTGAAAATTAAGAATTTTATTCAGCTTGCCAACAAGTTATCGAAACAAAACTAATTTTTGACTCGTGCTATGCAAGACTTGTGTGTGAAAAATTCATTTATATTTAAATAATTATATAGTAAAAAAATAAATAGAAAAAAAATACTTATAAAAGAGGTTAAAGAATAAAAACTTATAAAAATAAATTAAAATAGAATTTATATTCTCAATTAAAATTAAAATTAAAATTAAAATTGAAATTTTGATTAAAAAAAACTGTACAAAATTATCCTACTAATCTATCCAAACATTTTTTTTTTTTTTGCAAATCATTTTAAAATAAGACGTCAAGAATAGTTAAATTGGATTTGAAAATATGTATTAATTGACATATTAATTCAAATATTTTTAAAAATAATATAATATTATATTGTGTATATATCTATATATCTATTTTAAATTTAAACTCATTGTAATGTAAATTTGATATTTTTTTATGTTTGCAATTATTGTAATGTCTTTTCATAGTAAAGATGTTAATTTGATTTTGTAAAACGATTTATGTATTTAGGGTTCGTTTGGAAAGTGGGTTAGCATTTTGATTTTTTGGCTATTTTAACCTAGGGTTAAAAAATTTCGTTTGGGAAGGGCTTTTTAACTTTTTTGACTTTTTATGAGAGAAAAAATATAATAATTATAAGTTAAATGTGATTTTTTGTCTTTTTGTAATTAAAATAGCTCCAAACTCACCCTCAATCCATCTTCCCAAACATAGGCTTAAAAGCTCATAATAACCAAACAAAATTAAAAATTAGTGCATGCTTGGGTTTTACATATGTAAAATTTCTAATGGCATAAAGAAATTTTCTTAAAATGAGCGCAATTTAAATTAAGAGTAAATTACCAATAGGTCATAATAATTGGATTTAAATTTCATCATGTCCTATTGAAAATAAGACCTAATAAAATCATTGTTAAAAATAATTTTTTTGGACGATTTTTTACATATGTCGCTATAAATTGACAATTAGTGATTTTTTTATCGTAATTTTTATAAATTGTCGCTAAAATTTACAATTAATGATGCTTTCCTGTGACGAATTTTTCAAATTATCGCTGAAAGTTGAAAATTAGTGATTTTTTTGTGACATTTTTTTAAATTGTCGCTAAAACTTATAATTAGTGATATTTTTTGTAATAAAATTTTTAAACTGTTACTGAAAATTAATAATTAGTGACTTTTTTTAATAGAGTTTGATAAAAAAAAATGTCATTATTATCATGTATTGGACAATAAGTCTACTTATTAAGATTTATATGTATGTCCTCCTAAATTATAACTCTAAATAATTTAGTAGAGAATACTAAAAAATTAAACGTGCTGAATAATTTTTTAGGTACAAATAGAATGATCCATAGTTTCGCTCATGTCCACCACAACTTCCATGTCGTTGCCACCACCATCACCACTGTATTGGCCCAAAAATTGGATATTATTGTCAATATAGGGCTGGCCCTAGATAGATAGTGACTCATAAAAGGGGCCCAAAAAATGGGTAGCTTTGTAAATTGGGCTGGGCCTAGATAAAATGGTGACCCATAAAAGGGGCCCAAAAAATGTATTAGCTTTGTCAATATAGCTGCCCTGGATAAAATGTAACACAGCAAGGACAGAAAGATGGGTGATTCTATATTGTTTTGATTTCAGTTTTCTGAATTTAGTTTTTTAAAAATTAATTTTTTTATTTTTAGTGAATATTTTTAAAATTTTAAGAAATTTTTTTTTTTAGATGTACCTTACTTAAATCTATCTAAATAGTAAATTATTTGTGAAAAAATATTTAAAAAAATTAATAGATACACAAAAATATAAAAAATATATTGAATTTTCATAATTTTTTTTTTGTATTTTTGATATTTAGTGAATTTTTTAAATATTTTTTTCACAAATATTATACTTTCTAAGTATATTTATGTTAAATGTGTCTAAAAATAAAAAATTGCATAAATATTATAAAAAAATAGTAAAAACAAAAAAATACAGAAAACCAAAAAGTAAAATTTTCTGAAAAGTGAATTTTGAAAACTAGAAATAAACAGAGTGTTGCACTCAAATAATAACTATTATGTCTAATTTAAAATTTTAATTCATATTATATTTTAATGTAAATTTACTAATAAGGATAATACAAATTAAACCCTAAATAAAATATATATTTTTTCTCATAGTACACCCAAACCATTTATACGTAGTCTTCATATTCAAGTCTCTTCATCTACTTTTCTAAGTTTCAATTATTTTCTCTTCATCTTCTTTCTCACTCCAAAACTTTAATCCACACCACCAAAATTCACTATTATCATCAATATCATTATTTCTTATTGTGTTATTACTTGTAAATACAAGAAAATTTGAATAAAATTGTAATAGCTAAAAAAACATGGACAAATCAAAGCCCCAAATCAACCGTTCTAATTTATTTTTTTTTAATTTAGTGATGTTTTGAAAAGTTGATAAAAAAATTGACTTTTTAACTTTTTTATGACTTTTTTATTTTTTTTCTGTTAAAAAGCGAACCTTTTTGTGACTTTTTTATAACTAAAAAAATTAAAAAATCAAAAAATTGACTTTTTTGAAATGTTCCCAAAACACCACTTAAAGTTAAACTTTTCAATTTGTTTTCGTTGGTTGAATTTCAAGTTTGCACAAAGTTTAAAACATTAACCGTTGTCAAATAGATGCCATAGCATTCACTATCAAAAACACATACTAGTCGCCATGACCAATGCCCAAGGAGGTTGATAAAGATAATTCCAATGATACCAACACAACCCCAGAGCCAGGGCCGGCGTGACAATTGTGAGGCGGTGAATTATAAAAATGGACCTTATATATATATTTAATAAAAAATTTAGGGATATTTATCAATAAATTCCATCCTACAAACAGTTTTACCCTTTGGTCCCAATTTTATTCTATTGTTCTCATTAGTCCTACCAATGAGGAAATGTATTCATGGTTGATCCTATTTATTTGTTTTGCTTCATTTAGTGGGACAATTATACCCTTCCTTTCTTGCAGGACCGATTTCCATAGGATTACTTGCACACATTTGGTATTTTCGTATATTTCTATTAGGTAACTTCAGGTTGTTACGTTAGGGTTTTGGGGAGGCGTGAGAGGTTGTGTGTTTATTTTGTTTGTGTGACACGCTGACAAACTAATCAAGTATGTCGTCGGTAACGCCGAGTTGCAATGGCATGTTTATGTGTTTATGTTCTTCTGTGTTTGTGTGGTTGGTGATTTCTTGTTTTGTTTTGTAATGGCGTTGTTGTTATAATGTAAAACACGGGTAACCACAACCAAGTTTCTCAAATATACATTGGGCAAAATGAAATTGTGGTCCTTGGTTTGGTGTGTGTATCTTGATATGTGGGTTGGTGTGTGTCTGTTGACCATTTTGCTTTGTACTGAGTGTGAAGAACTGTTGTGTGACATGGTAATTATGTGTCTGTCTGTTTCTTTCAGTTATGTACCGTGTTCATACATTAAAGTCGGTATCCGTGGTCACCGCAGTTTTCCGGCGTCACATAGTCCTTTTTTTGGCAGGTGTGGACACGCATATTATGTTGGTCTGTTGTTATCGCAACATGAACGCTGCAATCAAGTTGTATTTCCCGTATCTATTTGACAATCTTCTCAATTGTGTGTGGGGGAAATTTGATGGTCTAATAGATGCTCATGTGTCCATGTTTTTCAAGATGCCGGGATACAATAATTTCACATTACAGAATGATATCGATAAGGACAACATGGTTTGCCTTGCACGGTCTTTCCAATTAGACCACATTGATGTCATCATTCAATCTCGGATAACGCAAGGTGCAGTTGACATTGGTGACGCAACTCGAAGCCCACGGGCCGATACGTGTAACTTGCTTGTGCTTGAAGATGAGTCAGATATTGATGATGACCAACAAGATTTGCTTCCCAAATTTTGTCCCCATGCCGATAAGGTTTTCTTGTCTGCCCAATGGGCTCATGGTATCACACACATTGGGCAAAGTTTCGAGGGGAAAGCCAATGAATTTCGATGTGTCCTTTGCAAATATGCGGTTGAGTGTGGATTTCGATTCAAATTTCTGAAAAATGACTCCGTTCGGATTACAGTAGTATGCATGATGAGGGAATCGAAAAGATGCATGTGGTCTATACATGCACGAGTCCTATGTGCTGATGAGTTTTTCTACATTCGCAAGTGGAATAGGGAGCACAGTTGCGGTGTTGCCGTCCGCATAGCAAAAAACCCAAGGGCTGGGTCTAAGTTAGTGTATGATGTTATATCCGAACGGGTACATGATAGACCGCTTACACGTCCTACCGATGTGATGTACGACTTAAAGAAAGATTATGGATTAGAAATTAGCTACCGGGTCGCATGGTTGGGCGTTGAGAAAGCGCATGGCGAAATGTTTGGTGCACATTCTATTTCATTCGATCAGTTGCGGTGGTATAGTAATGCCGTTATGGACAACAATCCAGGCAGCTACATAAACATTGATTACGATGAAGAAAATCACCGGTTTGAACGGTTTTTCATATCATTCAAAGCATGTATTGATGGGTTCAACCATTGTCGCCCTTTATTATTTTTGGATGGTACTTTTTTGAAAGGTAAATTTAAGGGCAACTTGCTAGCTGCCAGTGCGAAGGATGGCAACCAAGGTTGGATTTTCCTTTTGCACACGTAATACATTTTTTTTTTCCACAAGTTCTATGGGTTTGTGGCATAATAATGTCATGCTTGTATGAGTGTTGTATGGGTTTGTGTCATACCACTGTCATGTTTGTCATTCTTGCTGACTAACAGCTTCTCACACAGGTTTATTTCCATTGGCAATAGCAATTGTGGATTCTGAAAACACTGCAAACTGGTTGTGGTTCTTACAACACCTCGCCAACGTTGTTAGCAACGACAGGACACTTACATTCTTGTCCGACCGTCACACAGGCCTCATCGACTCAATACCCAAAATATTCCCAACAGCCCACCACGCGTTTTGCTTACAACATTTGCAACGGAATCTGCAGGACAAGATGAGGTACGTAAACAGTGCGTACCGAGCGAGATTGCTAAGTAAATTTCGGCAATACGCATATGCACCTACTGTAACAGGATTCAATGCTAGCATCGAGAGATTCAACAAGTCTGGAAGGAATGTGGCAACGTCTTTTCTGAAAGATATACCCCCACAGCATTGGGCAAATGCTTATTTCAGGTACACACACTGTAATTATACATAACCAGTTGCAAATACTACAAAAGTTACAACATAACGGTTTTGATCTATGTAACAGGGGTGCACGTTACGGCGAGATGTGTTCTAACACCGCTGAGTCATTCAACTCATGGATCCGTGAGGCACGACATCTTCCCATCACCCAAATGGTTGATAGTATTCGGACAAAAATCATGAACCAAATGTCGAAACGCAGACGCAAGTCAGCAGCATGGCCCGGAGTTCTTTGTCCCAAGATGGAGGCTCGATTGGTGAAAGCATATAACAAAGGAAGGGCATGGATTGTAAGCCAATCAAATGATAATGTGTACGAGGTCTATTCTGTATCCATCAGTGTTAGTTGATGTTGACAGGCGTACGTGCTCATGTTTTCAATGGCAAATTAATCAGTTACCATGTGCACACGCGATGGTTGCAATACGTAACAACGGTAGAGATTTGTATGATTTGGTTGAGCCATTTCACCATGCAGCTACATATCGACTGTCATACGCTTCAAGCATAACCCCTATTCCTACAGTTGAGAAACCATCATTCCAACTCGACGACTTCGTCATACACCCACCGGTTGTAAAACGTCCGCCAGGGAGGCCAAAGAAAAAATGTATGCTTTCTAGGGGAGAAGAAGTGCAGCTAATTCGTTGTGGACGTTGTCAACGCATGGGGAACCGCAACAGGAAGACATACAAAGAACCAATTTAGCATTCCCAACGTTGGCAGAGCTTTTAATTTTTGGGATTTATAACTACTTATCGCAGTCTAAACGGTTTCACCCTTAATAATGTTGTGCCACATCAACAGCACCTTCCACATTGTTATGTGTTTGTTTTTCGTTTACATGTTTCACTTTTATGAACATTGCAAATAAAGGTGTGTCACACATACCCTACCCGTCCTTTACTTACAAACATTTGCAAATAAAGTGTGCATCACACACACTACTCGTCCCGTTATTCGCAATAATGTCTTGTTCTAAATTACAACCAATTCTCAATTTTCACATAAAAAATCCAAATGCTTATTTTCTGATCGCTTCAATCCCAATGCTTATTTCAGGTCATTACATTTTGTTTTTTTACAGTTTTTTGATGTTTCCTATTTTACTTATAAACGTAATTTGCCTTGGCAATTTTATATCATACAAGGCAAACTTCCCTACAGTACTTCGTCATTGTCACACGTTTTGTTACACAACAATGAAAAAAAAAAAACATTATGTGTTTGTTTGTCAGTTTACATGTTTCATTTTAAAGATATTTTGCAAACAAAAGTGTGCAACACATAGCCTACCCGTTCATATACCTATGAACATTTTGCAAATAATGCGTGCATCATACACCCTAATTGTCCCGTTCTTCGCAATAATGACTTATTCTAAATTACAAACAATTCTCAAATTTTCACATAACATTTACATCCAAAATCTAATTTCAAGTCGTTTCAATCCAAATGTTTATTTCAGGTCGTTCCACTTTGTGGTTGTGCGTTTCTTGATCCTTCCCATTTCATTTCCAAACGTATTTTGCCTTGTTAACTTCCTGCCATACAATGCAAACTCCCCTACAGTACTTCATCATTGTCGCATGTTTCATTACACAATAATGAAAAACCTATCAAACCATATGTATCGACCAATTGACCCACAATTACTCTCTCCACAATAGCAACACCCCAATCCTACCACAAAGAAAAAAAAAGTTTGCATATTCACGCAAGTCATCTACAAATAAAACAATACGCTATTTGACGTAAACACATCCCACACCTACACCAACCCACACAACAAAAATAATATCCAACCAAAAAAACACTTTTTGTTCCACTTCTTCAACACCATAGTCACCGACACACAGCTGGACCATGATAACCACAAAATCGATAAGCATGTCCACCGCGTATCAACGTCATAAATAACACTAACTATAAGATGGAAACATCTGGTGCACATAACACAAAAAAAGTGCATAATCAAACTTCTAAAACAAAAAATAGATTGTTCGATATTAATATTAACTTCCTACTTTCAATGAGGCATTGTTATAGTAGCTTCACATCTTCAATCTTTCAGCCCCATGACCAGATCGTTGATGAACCCCTTAATCATATTCGCTCGTAGAACGCAGCCATTGTTACCTTGCAATGAACGGCCCACGTCCACATGGTACACATACTGCCTCATAATAGCACAAACAATGACTATACAATCTAGCCTGCGCAGGGTGGGGGGGTGGTTGGAGGGGGGAAGCAAGTAATACATAGTCATTATGACAACCATCAAATTAATTAACCCAACATACAAAAAAAAAAAAAAAACGTCCAGTTGCTGTGACAAAATTAAAGATACTTACGAGTCCACTTTCTGTTGGGGGCAATTTGCAACAGCCTCCAAAGGGTGGTTGAAAGCTTCCGCAATGCTCATCTCGTCCATCCCGTCCTTACATAATGATCCTTTCATGACATTTGAGACACACTCTTTCTGTCACACATCAAAATCACCAAACAAATTACATACATACATATTTTTCTTCAACAATCATTCCCAAACAACAAAATTCACAAATAAAATGCAAGGTTCACATTACCAAAAGAAGTGCTTCATTGTAATACACATATGTTCTACCAGATGAACGTTGTCTCATCGGATTAAAATGTTGCCAACTTCCATCCTCCGTGTCATACACCACAAGTGTCCAGTGTGTATTATGGTACACGGGGAAATGTATGTACCAACACTCCTTTGATGCTGAAAAATTTGTAAGCACATACTTCTCCACCGTCTTCATGTTGCGGTTCCTCAACATGTCCTGCAACACAACCAATGCAAATGCATTTAACACTTCGTACCATACAACACTATTTACCAATAAGACAAAATAACTAACCATGCACACACTGCTGAAAAAGTATGATTTGTCAACCACCTCTTCCCCACCATCACCTTGTGATTGGTTTGTAAATAACATTTCTGCATATGCATCAATCACCTGCCATACCATCTCACCATGTTCAATGCACATTGACCCCAATATCACGGTAATGTAATACCACGAATATAGGTTATATACATACAAAAAAATAATAATAAATAAAAATAAAAAAACAAAACAAACCATCAAACCCAACTTACATTGCCACGCACGCTGTCCCCCCGTACAAGATCTTTAACATCAGTAAAGTAAACAACAACACCACTCACATTGCCAGCCCACATTACAGCCCTACGCACAAACCACACAACAAATCAACATAATAACATTAACAAAAATTAAACACACAAACGTGGCTATAAACAAATGCATACCCATCACCATCCTGCTCATATGCTTTGGTTATTTTTGCTTTTTCTTCGGCTGTCATCATTTTCCAAGCTCCAAACCAGTTGTTCATGTCAAACCCAGACCACTTCTTCTTAGGAACCACAACGGTTTCCACATCAACGACAACATCATTTACACTGCATTTGTCACTGACCCCAATTGCATCCACGTGCGTGCCCGACTTTCTCACACGTCCACAAGCCAAAGGATACTCATAGTCTGACAATTTTCGTTCTTTTCTGACTTTGTTCTTGATGTTGCGAACAAACGAATTGTGTATACCTATACCTCGGATGCCTTCCACCATGTACGGTACAACTTCCATTTCAGTATCTGACACATCTACAGCAGTTGGTCCATAAACATTTACCGGGCCAGAATCTGACAATGTTTGCACGAAAACATGTTCTTCTTCAGTTTTTTCAGTTCTGGCTGCTGCAATCGGTGTCACATCGTGAACCACCGTCCCATCACCCACACTTCCACCAACAAAGTTAACCCCATCATCATAACCAGCATTAACGTTACAGTACGCTTATGTAATGCTGTGAACATGTTGATCAGCCAACTAATCTTCAAGTGCTGATATTGTCTCCCTCAATTCCTTATTTTCAGTTGTCAACTTATGTATTTCGTCATCCTTCACCTTCAACACGCACCCGAACCCGCCAACAATGTTCACAGCTTGTATCTCTAATTTTTTTTGCAAACTTCCAACTTCTTCCTCCAGTTTTGCTATTGCAACATCTTTGTTTTTATTTTGCATTTCGAGTGCTGCATTTGCATTCAACGCTTCCTCCAACAATGTTGCACACCCACCATCCCCCTTCAGAGAAGGTAAACTGCCACGCACATCCCCAGCCTGCCCCCCCATTACAGTCCCCACCGCATACCTCACACCAACCCCACCACCACTACCACCAACAACATCATCATTTGCCTTCTTCATGCCCTCATTTTCCCTCCTTTTCACTGTTTCAACTTCACCACAAACAAGACCATTGTTTAAAGTAGTGTCATCTATGTCTTCTCTATCCCTGGTCTGTATTCAATGTCTATCACCAACATGTCACGCTCAAACTCCAACGACCTCAACCGGTCGACATGTACCTGTCCAGATCATACCACACATAAATTACAACCCAAAACAAAAGCACACAACCCAATACATATATCTATACACAAACAACAAGCAACAGTTCGGGGATGGAGACCCTGTAACCTACAACGCTTACAGCCACACAATACACCCCTCAAACACACCACTACTCACCAATCGACATTTCAACTATGTATTACATACCTCAAATTTTCCTGGTGCAGCAAAATCGAAACCCCGCGACCTGGATAACAAATTCCCTATATCCCATTTCAGGAATCGAGGGAACATATTCTTCGTTTCGGGTTTAACTATTGTCGAATGTTCACAAAACTAGTACTGCATGACAAACAAACAAATTAACAGACCAGTTATCTACATACAATAACCCACAATATAATTAAACGATTTTATGCATACATTTAGGGATGACGGACATACCAACAATGCGACCACACATCCGGTGACCTTCTCTGGCGTACGGTAGAAATCTTTGATCGAACTCATCAGTGTTTGCAATATTGCACCGGTCCAATTATATGTTCGTATATGATGCAAGCCATCAATATATCGCACAAAAGCCCAACTTATCGTCTCACCTAAATTGGAAAAAAACAATTTTCCACACACATACAGCACCAACAATTTCACCGTGTCCTCTTCATCCACCCGACTCCGACCACACACAGCTTCTTTAAACAACGTTTTCACCAGCTTCGAGGATATACAAACGGCGTTACGGCATCTACGTTGTACAAAATCCGATACTGGCCTTTGGCAAGGAGACAGATCAAGGCGCCTAATCCCGCATTGTATTCCGAATAATAGCCTTATGTCGCTCCTACCAATTTTCACATACTTCCCACCAACCTTGAATGCGTTAAACTGTTCATCATATGTCCGAATAATCTTTGAAACAAGCTCATCGTACTTTCTAAAACCATTATGATTGAGCTTGTTAACACGAATTGCCTCGATCATTATCCAAAAAGGGGTTCTTCTCAATTGTTCAAAATGACTTGCCCTCAACGAGGACATTGTGACAATCTTCACAATTCCCGCGATATTCGAATGAAAATTAATACGTGCTGGCATAGTGCGTGACACAACAACTGCAAGTTTGCCATTTCCTTCGCTGACGGCATTATTAATGACCTTCGTTTGCTTAAACAATATGCGACCCTACATCTTGTTTTCCCCCAGGTTGTTCAACTTCGCCCCCCCCAGCCCCATCAGTTCACTTTCGCTCACATGAACGTGTCCACGGGCTTCGCTAAATGCCGCTATCTGCAATACAATCAAACAAAAAAAAAAACCCAGTCAACATAACACATCACACTTCACCAAACCGTGAAACACACACATTACCCCACAACGTCACCCATTCATGCCTTACCATAACACCCATCTCAGCGAGTGTCACAACCAAAAACAAACCAACACCCAAAATAACTGCGCGACCAGTCACAACTGTGTAACCACATAAACAGACAGACACAACATAAATGTGTCACACAACAGTAATTCAGACTCATTACAAATCAACACGATTAACAGACACACACCAGGATACAAACACCAACACAAGGACCACAATTCCATGTTTCCCCAATGCGTATTATAACAACAACTACTGCACCCCAACACAAGAAAACAAAAACAAATTACAATATTACTGCTTACAACCGCAATCGTGGAAACAGAGGACCATCACACAACCACAACTAAAGAATCAACATACAAACCCTAATCATGCCGACCAAAAGTGACGCGTAACATCCAATACGCAAACTACAAACGACAAACCAAACATGGTAAAACATAATAATTGTGTCACGATGTACATATACACACATTCAAATCGTAAAAACCCCCAAATTTTTTACCCTAACATACAAAAACATATGAACAAATAAACAACAATGGGTGATATAGTACTTGTCGCCTTCATCGTTCCACCAACGACTACTAACAACGACACGCCAAAAAACCCTAGTATGGTGTGGTCCCCTTGCAGCACCTTCTCCGAAAACCAAAATCAAAATGTGGCACCGTAACACGAGATTCACACGATCCTTCCCTTCACTGACTCACATCTAATTCTTGAATCAATGACGACATCGAAGCTCAATTTTGGAATTTCGCAGATTTGAGGGGAATCGATAATGTAAATCCCAACAAAATAGGGTTACAAACAAAAACCCACCTTCAAAAGGGGAACGGCTCACATACGCGTACCACTTTCTGCGCGTGTTTATGGGTCGGATTCGGATAAAATGGGATCCAATGTGTTGTGTATCACGCGCATCTTACCAGCCCAGTAAAACAAAAACAATTATAAAAGAATAGAAACCCTTAGTATACTTTTGCACTGTGTCACAAAACCACATGCACACCGTTGCACTTTCTGATCAAACTCGGGCTAAAACATAATGTACAATGCAGCTGTCAAACTAATCAGCACAAACCAGGGGCACTTCCGTATTTTTCCAATATAAAGGACCAAATGGATCACAAGAAAATTTTTGGGACTAAATGGAACACAAGTACAACATTTAGGATTTATGGGTAACTTCCCCAATTTATGCATAAAATGTTAAGTATTAATAAGTTTTTTATTTAAATTTACTTACACATATAATAATTAAAATTTATTTTTATATATTAAAATAGGAAAAAAATCATTACAAATACTTAAAAATATTAAAAACTGAGCCAAAACAACTTGTTTGTATATATTTTAATTTCAATTGGACTAAACCACACTTATAAATAAAATTTTCTTTTCATATGGGCCCAATAGAATTTTTTGGGCCTTTTAGATTGGCCTAAAATAACAAAAATAAATTGAGCCTATTTGAATTTGTAATATATATAATATAAAATACTACTAAATTTGGAGATTCTATTTTAGACCAATTTTTTTGGGGCCTAAGGTATAGGCCTCAATGGCCTTAACCCAAGGCTGGTTTTGCCCAAAGCCAACAACAACAACAACACTTTGCAGCAGCAGCAGCATCCCATCAACACTAGTCGGTGGTCAGTGAATGTGAATGTGAATGTGAATGTCAAGCTTGAATGCGATGGGGACCAACGACAAGGGGTTCAGGTTTGCTGACGTCATTCTCCTTTGCAATCGCTGCATGTGAACAAAAGGAAAGTACTTTTCAAAATTCGGGACTTTTGATTTGTTTATTATTTGGGTATAACTTAAAGAGTAATTTGAAAGAAAAAAAAAAAACATAGAGTGTATTGAGATTAAATTATAGGGGATTTTTTTTAAGGTCCCTGGTATTAAGATTTTATAACATAAAGGATACCAAATATTTTCATAATGTCTAAGGTCCTTCAATTTGATCCAAAGAAATTTCATCCAGAGAATTTCTCTAGACTTACTAGAGAATTTCTTTTCTAGAGAAATAATTTCTCTCTAGAGAAATTTTGGAAATTTCTTTGGAATTTCTCTGGACCTCTGAGAGAATTTCTCTCCAGAGAACTAGAATTTCTCTGGGAGGTTTCTCTCCAAAGAAATAGAATTTCTCTGGACCTCCCAGAGAATTTCTCAGAAAAAATTTACATAACCAGAGAAAATTGAGGAAGAATTTCTCTAGATCACTTTAAGCCAGAGAAATTCTCCAGGGAAATTCTCTCAAAATCAGTGAAATTCCCAGAGAAACCTTTCCAGAGAAATTCTCTCTAACCCAGAGAAATTCCATTTTCTGTTATTTTCAATGGCAGGTCTCTACTTATCTCTCAAACTATTTTAGAAAAAAGGAAGTGCCAAGACAATTGAAGATCTTGAAAGTATGTTCTTATTAGTAAAGGTCTCTTTCCCATTGTTTGTTTTCAGAGTAGTTATTACAGGACAAACAAAAGTGTGCACCATGAATTGGAGCATGGGCATGCATAATGCACACGGTCTTCTTTTTAGTTAAAGAAATTCAAGTCTAGAGAAATTCACTTCAACCCAGAGAAATTCTCTCAAACCCAGAGAAATTTCATTTTCTGTAATTTCCAATGGCAGGTCTCTACTTATCTCTTACATCCACTTAGCAATCAACCATGTATATATATATATATATATATAAAGAGAGAGAGAGATAGAGAGAGAGAGAGAGAGCAAACCAGGGCATGAGAGCTGTTTGTGGATGACATGGGAGGCTTTGTTGATCACCATTTTTTCCTTTTCATCACCATGAAACTTTGCTGCCCTCATCTTTCAACTTTCAACAAAACTGAGCTATACTTGTGACCACCACAATTCTGATCTGTTGGGCTTGAAAAGGACTCATCGTCATCAACTTTGATACTTTTCATTTCATAACTATTAGTATTGTTTCTAGGTTGAGATTGTGAAGTTTCGTTCTTTTCAGATGATCGCGAGGAAGAGGAGAGACCAGTGAGCCTCTGCACCAGGGCCATGAAGAGCTTAAATTGTTTGTTGAGTGGGCCATGTTTGTCCTCCGAGGGGTCCTCCACCTTTAGCTTCACCGGCACTATTTTCATGCTCTAAGACTCCGATTCTGGCGGAGATTTCCCAGAATTCATCAACTGAACCATCAATCTCTCTCGATCAGCTGCGAATTTGACCCCAAAGACCTCCAAAAGTAGAAATCTAAAGGAAAAGAGAGTTGATCAGGAGAATCTAAGAGAAAGAAACCCTAGAAATCGAAGCCCAACAAGTCTTTATGAAATTGACAGAGATAGAGAGAGCTCACTGAACTATATAAATTGATCTCACGCGCTTTGGGAAGCATCTCACTGAGGGACTGTAAGAACCTAAATTTTTAGACAACTAATTAGTTTATTAATAATAATATTAAGTCAGTCAATAGTGATTATTAAACTATTAAATTATGATATTAAAAGCACCATAATCAATACCAATATTAAATTCTTTTAAATTATTTATCTTGATGTGATTAAATTTCTGTATCAAATGCAGTGGTGGAAACTAAATGGATTAAATTGATAGTAAATAAGCTAGTTAGAATTTAGTAGGAAGAAAACCATCCAGTTGAAAATAATAATATTGAATAAGTAAACAAATAAATAAATTAATTAATTATATATACATATTGACACCAATTTCAATACAATTCAATCCAATTCAAAAGTTAAAAAAAAAAAAAAAGGATGTGATCTAGTGCAAGGAGAGTGGCTGGCTGCCACTTCCTTTTCTTTTTATCTAGGTGACTTGGCTGCATGCTTGTTTTCTTCCCCAAGTCCACACTCAACCACCCTAAGAGAAGTAGGCATGCAATGGCATTCCAAGCCTTGATAAGGCAGCCACGGCAGCAACCTGCAAGCTACCAGCTAACATCTAAAGCATTGGATGAGAAAGAAGAAGAAATCAGAATTTTTGGCTGCCTTCTTCCCAATAAAGCTGTTGCCAAGGCATGCTATGGCATGCAAGCATACTCTAAACCCCTAGCCCATACTTGTAGATGACAATTCCAAGCAAAGAAGAGAATATAAAAATAAAATAAATCCTCCAAGCTCTCCTACATATAGAACACAATCCAGCCCCTTTGCTTTGTTCTCCACGGCTGAGAAAAGAGAAAGAGGGAGAGAAAGCAAGAGGGAAGGGAGAGAAGGGAAGGGAAGGAGGGCCAACACTTGGGATTTGTTTTACCTCACTAAGGTAAGAATACATCACCTCTATCCTCCCTTAGATACCTCTAATTGAATTTATATATACAAGACTAAGTATGGTTAAGTCACATATTGCAAAATAGTGCCATGCATGCTTAAACTTTTGAATAGAATGATGGTTTCATTATGTTATAATTTTCATGTTCCTCCTTGATATAAATATATGGCTTAGCTATTGTTGTTTTTATGTATTTAATATTCTCCATTGTTGATATAATCTTGCAAAAGAGTAAAATGAGATGAGAATGGTTTCCCTTTACCTGAAACTTGATTCTTTCTCACTGTTTCAGACTTATCGGGTGAAAAGAGGGCTCTAATAAATTGAAAATAATTGATGTTAAAAATCTGTGTATACTGGAAGTATATATAGGTGTTATACACTGTGTAAAATTTTTATAAAATCATTGGACACCATTTTCTTACCGAAACAAATATTTTCCCTAAGTGTCACTTACAACACAGCAGAAGCAGTAGCTTCAAACAGGTCCCATTTTCTCTACAAATGGTATTTTTCTGCACGACCACTTGGAAAAGTAATATTTTTAAGTTACCTTTCAAACGCCACTAGTTTCATAATTTTTTATTAAGTATTGGGAGAGAAACGCCAAATTTTCCAAAAGGTGACAGAATCTGTCCAGTTTTCTTATAAAAATTATTTGAGCTCCTTCGACTGGTTTTCAGTCTTCATACTCTTCTGGAAATATGTTTTAAACTCAAAAATTTAGCAAACGGTTCTGACCATACCTCTTTTCGACACCATTTGAGGATCCTTTTTATTTTCCGAACACAGAACACCTGTGCTGACGTTTTCATGGCCTGAATATATTTTTAACTTCATTGCTGTTTGGAGGCAGCAGCAATGCTGACTTTACCAGGTCACCGTTTATTCCACAGAATGAATTTTCAGGTGATTCAAATTGGAAAAGTTATATTTTTAAGCTACCTTTCAAACGCCGCTGGTTTCATAAATTTTTACTAAGTATTGAGAGAGAAACACCAATTTTTCCAAAAGGTGACAGAATCTGTCCAGTTTTCTTATAAAAATCATTTGACCATCTTCGGTTGATTTTCAGCCCACACACTCTTCTGGAAATATGTTCTAAACTCAAAAATTTAGCAAAATGTTCTGACCGTGCCTATTTTTGACATTGTTTGAGGCCCCTTTTTATTCTTCAAACCCGGATCACCTGTGCTAGAGGTGAATGTAACTCACTGTCCCAGCAAACCAGTTTTCTTCCAAAAATTATTCCTCCATTTTAAAATCGTTTTTAGCCCTGGTATTCTTCTCGAAATATTTTCCTAACTTGATGAACTAGCACCAGTTAAAATATTATAATGGTTGAACATCGTTTGGTATGTGAATTCTTAAGAAATTCAGTGATGAATCCTAAGAAACTCTATCACATTTATTTTGGTTGCCATATATGATTGTGTTGTGCTATATAAACATTATATCACTGTGCTTCTCGAACTAAAACTCACACAAGCATAAAAATGTGAATTCAACAAAGTAAAGAAACACAAAATTGAACCGATGATACATTAAAAATTTAAAAGTAATGGGGTGAGCCCGGTTTAGAATTTTGCGCGATGAGTTGCGAACCCTAACATGGCACGGGAAGGTATTTTGGCTCTTATCGATGTAGGCGATATAAGGTTGGTGGTGCGGGTGTCACAACATAGACCGTTCCCTTGGGGCAGACCGTGATGTCACGACTCGGGTACGTAACCCTGGTGCGTGGGCATCATTGGTAGTTACAGCAAGTAACATTTGAATATTTGACCAAGGGGGAGTCAGAATTGCCCGTGGCCATTGCTTAGCGGTTGAGTGGAAGTAGTGCTCCGCGGGGAGTTACTTAAATTTATCTGATAAACTGAATCTATGTGACTTTAAAAAGAAGAGCATGCATTTTCCTTATGATGAATCACTATTTCCGTTTGCCATTTTATTTATTTATTTATTTACCTATTGTTATTATTTTAACTGTTATGCTTATTGAATGCTGCTTATTATTCTGTTATTACACAATATTTATTATTTATGAGTATTATTATCTGGGTGGGTATTTTCGGGTTGTAGTATATTACTGAGCTCGTCGCTCATTGGCATTCTCGTTGCCCTGGCGTTTTATGCCAGGTACCGAAGAAAACGAAGGAAACACTGAGGCCTTGCAAGGTGACATTCAGCCTTGGCTAGCTTGAAGAGTACTCAAATTCCACGAACCATTTCCTATATTTCCTAGCTTTCTCTAGTTTTTCTTTCGCAGTTGTTTTAATTTCTTTTTGTGTAACGAGACTAAGTTTTAAGTTTTATTGGAATTGTAATTTGAAAACTTTAAATTTTGGGTTGTTAATGTCTGGATAATAGTGATGGTAAATTTGGTGGCAACATTGATGAGGATTCTTAATTACGAAAATTGATTTTAAGTTTTAAACCTTATTATGATGTCCTTAAATTTTGGGGCGTCACAGGGACCTTAGAAATCACACCATAATATTGTGGATCTCTTTCACTACTAAAAATGGAAGAGGGACCTTAGACTAATTTTTTTAAAATTATAATCCTAAATAATTTAATAGAGTGTACTGAGAAATTAGACATACTTAATAATATTTTGGTTGCAAATAGAATCTCCACAGAAAGACACATCTAAAATTTTAGTGAGGATAAGGGCTTGTTTGGTATAATTTATTGTGAGTTGACAACAAAAAATAGAAGTCAAAAATGCCCCTCCTCTCTTGTTTCTATGTAATCAATTTTTTCAGCTTTTTAAATTATTTTTACCTTACAAACTATAAATAGAAATCGTACCAAATAATCTAACATAGAGTTTTCAAGTTTTAAAAATAAAAAAAAATAAAAAAAAAGCTTAGGTAAGCTGCATCAAAATAACCCCTAAATGTGAACTTACCAATATTGTCATGTATCAGCCAATTAATATACTTACCAAATTCCACCAAGGGTTGGTTCAGTAGTAAAGCTTTCGAAATCGTCGCTCAAATCCTGAGTTCGAGTATCCATAATCCCTTGTTGTGATTAAATATACTTCGTAGCACCCAGAGCATGAGAGGGGCCTTAGTTTCGGTCCCGACACAGATATATTGGGATTCCCTACAAATGCACTGCAGATGCTAAGGGATAATCCTCCCGTCAGGTATATGGAGTAGCCTATCTACCTATCTATATTTTTTACCAAATAAATAATATCAATATAATAGGCCAAGTGAACTACCCTTTCATACTATTGGCCCAATAAACTATAGTTGGTCAGCACATTGGAATTTTTCAAGTTCAAGTTCAAATTTTTCAGTGTTTTTCAAGTTCAAATTCACTTATATGTTCAGTATGAATTGGAATTTTTTTTTTTTATCTTTTTATTTTTCAAAACCGAATATACAATTGGATGGTATATTGGGCTAGATATGGTACAGCTTTATTCAAGCAAAAAATTCAGCCAATTTCAGCTTACAAATCATTTTTCAAACACAGATTAAAAAATTAGAATTTTTCTCGTACAAAAGGGAAAATTGGTTGTCTTAAAAATTCACCTTTTTCAAATTTTTTATTTTTATTTTTGAGAGGATAGTGGTGAATTCCGAAGTAGCTCATCGTCGTAGATTCGACATTGGTATTGTGGATTCAATGTTGGACAAAGCAATTCCGAGATGAAGACCGTGTTGGAAGAGACACATTGTGTTTGGTTCAATTCAGGTGTGGATTCGCTTGGTAATTAAAGGCACTCATGTGTAATTCTTTTTTGTCTTCTTAGTGGATTGTTTGTGGCTTTGACCCGTGATTTTTTTTTATTTTTTTTTTTTATCAATTAGAGGTGCTTTAATTGTGATTTTTACTAGGTTATGTCGATTTGTCGTTGATTGTTTAATTGTGATTGTGATTGATATTCACTATTTTAAATTGAAACATAATCAGGAATCAATATCTCAAGGTTTATTTAGATTTTTCAGAATGATGGCTTCGTTTGGGAAGAGTGGGTTGGGTGGGTTTGGAACTATTTTAGCCACAAAAAGACAAAATAGGATTTTTAGCCCAATAAGACAAAATATTACATACAACCCATAATCATTACATTCTTTGGGGGTGTTTGGGAAGAAGACAAAATAGACTAAAATAGCCAATAAAACAAAATATCACATCAAACCCATAATCATTTTACTTTTTATTTTACAAACATCACATCCAACTACAAAAAAAATCTAACTATCTTCCCGAACACAAGAATTTTAGCCTCCGAAAATAGCAACTTCCCTAACACCTACTCACAAAAAGTCAAAAAACTCTTCCCAAACGAGACTTTTTAGCCCCAGACTAAAATAGCCAAAAAGGTAAAAGGCCAATTCATTTCCCAAACGAACCCGATGTACGGTGATTTTTAAAAAAAATTATGTTATATAATATAAATATTATATATATATATATATATATAGATTTTACTCGTACATAACTCATCCTAAATTCAATAAAAATTAATATTTTAAAATTTATTTTATTATAAAATTAAATCTTAAAATAAAAATTAAAAAAATTAATGAAGCATCCATCTTTAACTTTGGATAGTAAGAAAGGTTCAATATGTTGTTTTTTTTATTAGTTAAGGTATCTCAATAACATTATTAGAGAAATTTCAGTTTGTTACAGAAAAATTTCAATTCGTCATTTCTCTGAGAAAAATCAAAAATTTCTCTATAAAAATATTAAGAGATCCCAACTAATATGAATTTTGTTTTTAAATAAACTAATTTGAAAATGTTACATATTTTTTTATCTTATAAAATTTTAATATTAAGGAACTTAAACTAAAAATTTTATAAAAATTTAGGCTGTGTTTGGTTGTACTTTTGAAATGTGATTCTACATGCTAGTTTCAGCTCCATGTTTGGTAAGAGTTTTGGAATTAATTTTCCAAAACTCTGCCAAAAGTTCTGTCCATTTTGCGCGTTTGTTGTATTTTTTTTGCCCAGGGGAAGACCACCCGGTCGTCCCTAGGGACTACCACCCGGACGTCCTTGAGGACATCCACCCGGTGGATGTCCTCTGCTGTACAAAATTTTTTTTTTTTTTTTTTTTTTTGCAATTGATTTATATAATTGGGAAAAATATTTTCTGAAATTTTTTAAATTTTTAATGTGCTTTCAAATAATTTTGAGTTGTATGTTTAATTATGAGTTGTAAATTTTTGTATCACATATCAAATATCACATCAATAATTCCCCACTCAAATCAAACATCTTTTCCAAAAGTATTTTCAAAATTCTTTACCAAACAAATTTTCTACACTCAAATCATAATTCTACAACACATAAACTCAAAATACAACTCATACTCTCAAATCACATTTACAAAACACAACCAAACGCAACCTTATATTCTTTATTAATAAATTACGTTTACACAGCCTGAGATTTGGATTTAATACATATCACTCCTTGACGTTTGAAAAATTACACTAACTCCCTGTTATTGTAATTATTTAGACGAAATAAAGACATTGAACTCATGCACTCTCTCTTTTCTTGTTTTGCTTTACTTCTTTTTTTTTTTTTCTTCCCTTTTCTTTGTTTTTTTTTTTCAATGTAATTTTTTTTATTTTTTATTAAGAATTATTACCTTTTATATAAATAAAGAGGTTTGAAAAATAAAATTATTAAACACAAAAATATAAATATAAATTTTAAAATATCAAAAGCCATGATATAATTAGACTAAACCTTAACGGAGGTAATTTACCCATTCTTTATTTTTTACACTTCAACAATGATTTAGACCACTGAAAAATACATCACTAATAGCATCAATACATTGAAAATAGCAAAAAAAATAAAAATAAAATAAAAACAAGGCATAAAAAGTGAACGGAGCTCACTACCACATCATTAATGCTCTCTCTAGTAATCCCTTTTTAATACTCTCAAACATTTTTCTTTATACTTTACTTTAGGTTTTTGTGTTTTACGGTACATATGTATGTGATAGTGATGTTTAAAGTGATGGAGTACTTCGGAAAAAGAAAAAAGTTAAATTACAAATATACTTCTATATGTTTGCTAAAATATGAATTGTGTCTTATGACTTGAATAGTTAAAAATATTTTTTTTGTCAGAATTTTTTATTTTACAGAATTAATTAAGAAGGTGAAGTTTCTAACTGTTTACTTATATAATAATAAAATTATCTAAATTATTATTTGAAATAAAATTTTAACATTATTAAATACTATTAATTAATTTAATAATTTATTAATAAAATGACCTATTTATTATGAAAACCTTAAGAGGCATAATGTAATTTTTAAAATTATAAAAAATAATTTATAATTTTATAATTTACCTAATAAAAAAGTGATGGTGTACTTTTATCAATTGATGTTCTGACAAAATATACGTATGTCCAACGCAAACAATTTCCTCGAAAGCAACAAATACAGAGCCTTCACGTGTTGTACTTATCCAAATCAGCTAGAATATTATTCACTCGGTTTAGGTGTGGTTTTTAGAAATTATCTTTTTAAAATAATTTATTTTTTTTATTTTTTTGTTTTTATTAAATTTTTTTAATATTTTAAATAATTTTTAAAATTTTTAGACATATCTAACATAAATACATTTAAAAAATATAATTTTTGTAAAAAAATCTTTAAAAAATTCACTAAGTGCCAAAAATACAAAAAATTCAATACATTTTTCATATTTTTATATATTTATTAATTTTTTAAAATATTTTTTACAAATATTTTATTTTTTAGATATATCTATATAAGGTGCATCTAATAAAAGTTAAAAAAATTACTTAAAATTTTTAAAAATATTCACTAAAAATAAAAAATTTAATTTTAAAAAAATTGAATTCAAAAAATTAAAATCAAACACACTGATTAGAATCCATTCTTATAAATTTATAATTTATTTTGAATATATTTATGTGGTAACAATTAAATTGATAAAATGTGTGATTCATAAATAAAATAAATTTAAACTATTTATTTTTTCTGAATAAATTTTGAACGGATAAGAATAAATTTATAGTGTTAACATCTTTGAAAGTTATAACGTTATTGAATGGATAAAAATAAATTTATAACGTTATTGACTCAGATAGCATCTTAGAAAGTTTTTTACTTTACATGGTTGTTGGCTACATATTTTGTATAAGTCAATTACAGTTTAACACGTGGCAGGATGAGTGCAATACGGAAAGACAATTCAAATCTTCAATCATAATCACACACGTGGTAGTTAGTATTGGTTATTATGGATCTATATAGTATTGAATCAGCAAAGAGATGCAAGATAACATGATTTTAACAGTTACTCATATATTCAAATTCAAAATCAGGAGGGAAGCCTAACTGCAGACATAGCGTAGTGGAGCTAACTGTGAGGAAACATGATCAGCGATCATAGAGGGATAATTCGACAGTTAGAAACTCATTTCGACGGTTATCATTAAGAAGTATAAATAGCAGAGAAGGCCCTAGAAAGAGCCCTCAGGCTCATATTCAGAAACCAGTTTTTATCTACTTTATTTTCCTTCCAGTTTTTACATTTCTTATTTTTTACATTTCTGTACTTCAAATTCATGTACTGCACTTCATTCATAGGAGTACTTTCAAGTAGTTTGTTGCTGTAAACCTCTACGAGACTGAATTAGATCATTGTAAGTTTATTTCATTTTTACTTAATGAAATGCTACAACTGTTCTTCATTTAATTGTTGTTTGCTAAATTCTCCTAAACAAAGCCACCAGTAAAAGTCCTCTTCATTGAGACTGAAAGAACTGAAACACAATCATCTGATAATTGGTTGGCACTTAATCTTCTGTAAGAACTGATTGATCCTTGCTAGCACACTTAAAATTACAATACTAACCTTCGAAAGCCAAAAAAGTCAACATATATTTTTGGCACACCCAGTGGGACTTCTTGAAATGGCTAGACGTAGGAGACAAGGAGAAAATGAACGCTTGGAAGAAGGCGTGGAAGGAGAGGTAGAAATACTTAATCTAGAGGATAATGTAATAACACATCTTGTGGAAGCACCTGTCTTATCAGAACCTATGGTCGAACAGACCAGCACTTCGGAACAAGTACCACATGTTCAAAATATTGGACGAGGCCATGGAGTTAGACCATCCTCTATTCCATCTACTCAACCAATGAATCCATGGGGAGGCCTAGTACATGCCATGGGACAACAGTTAATGAACTCAATGGAAAGATGGGCGATATCCTTTATGGATCGAATATATACCCATCAACCAACTAATACAAGGCATATAGAGGAAATTTCAAATGTCCCTCAGCAAAGATTTGCTAGAGATAAACAGCCTATGCAAAATAATGGACATACTAATGGTCAAACTAGTAATCAAAACTATGAAAAACCATCACCTCAGTCTTGGTATGAACCTCTTCGAGGCTTGTGACAAATCAAAATGCCTCATTACTTAACAGTGAAGCCATGCAAATTGGTGGATCTGGGCCAACACAAGAAAATGGCATAAGGATGTTTCCAAATCCCATGTTCGAAGCCATACCTGGTACGAAGGGGTTCACTAATCCTTTATTCGAATTTGTACCCGGGAGGTTGGAAGGGTTTCTTGCGGCTGGAAGAAACACAACACCTGTTCTAGCACCTTTCGCAAGTCCTTTTGCAGGACAGGCTCAGAGAGGTCAACCATACCCTCAATAGTAGCCAGTACCACAAGGACAGCTAATCCCAAATATACTTCCCTATGGACTAAGAGGACCTCAGGCACAAGGTTTTCCACCAAATCCTGTGTTTGCTTCTCCAGTGGTGGTTCAACAAGCACAAAAATATGGTCCCTAGAGACCAAATTGCTGATATTGTTAGAGAAATATGTGGACTTATGGCTCGGGGGGTTCAAACTCCTGTATATAGGAAACCATACCCAGAATGGGTAGATAGGGTACATGAATACCCAAGAGGGTTTAGAATACCAGACTTTGCTCTTTTTTATGGGAACGGAAGCCAGTCCACAGTATAACACATTGCTAGGTTCGCTGCCCAATGTGGTAAGTTTACCAATAATGATTACATGAAATTAAGACTTTTCCCAAATTTTCTAACTGGGACAGCTTTTGTATAGTATATTAACCTTACACCTGGCTTTATACAAACTTGGCAACAGATGGATGAGGCATTTCATGCCCAATTCTTCCAAACGGAGCCAGAAGTTTCCATGGAAGACTTGGCAAGGTTGAGTCAAAGGCCTGATGAGATGGCTGTTCAATTTATTGCTAGATTTAAAAGAGCATGAAACAAGTGTATAGTCATTCTTCCAGAGCCTGAATTTGTGAGATTGACTCAAAATAGCTTAGAGTTTAGGCTTCGAAAGAAGTTTGATTCAACTGAGTTTCGAGACTTAGTGGAGTTAACCTATAAGGTGTCTAGGTATGAATCATTACTAGAGGAAGAACAAGACCGAAGTAATGCATCATACAAGACATATTATAGAGATCCTAATTATGAGATTGATGCAGTAGAGATCATAGGGAAAGAGACTATGATCTATGAGGCATTCCTTCATAAAGACACTACAATAGACCAGCAATTTAAAAAGAAAGACCTTCATAGGAAATATTCTTTTGATTTAACAAAGGCAGATGACATTTTTGATCATTTGCTTGCGGCAAACTTCCTAAAGTTACCAAAAGAAGTCAAAATTCCTTCTCCAGAGGAACTTAAAGGAAAAGTGTATTGTAAATGGCATAATTCTTGGTCTCACTCAACTAAAAACTGTATTGTTTTTTGGAACAGGATCCAAGAACAGATTCGAAAGGGGAGTTTAAAATTCCTAACTAAAGCGGAAAAGGCTATGGGGATTGACACTAATTCATTCCCAGAAATTGGAGAAGTTGCAGCCAATGTTATTGTGCCAGACATCCAGAACTTATCCCTGAAGGAATTGGAAGAGGTTAATGTGCAAATGCATGTTGCTAGCCAGACTACTGTCAAGAAAGAGGCTAGAAGCTCACCAGCTGATGGACAGGGCTTTGCAGACCAAAGGGAAGACTCTGATGAGGAGGCACTAGATGATGACTCTTTGGAGGCAATTATCATGCAAAGAATGTGTCTCAGGTGCAAGGTGAGCTACAAGTGGTTGAAAGGGCTCCCGATTAATGGGAAGCAGTGTTACAGGGATGTGCAAAAGCATCCTAAACCAACCAGTGCCTATAACAAAAGGCCATATCCAACTGGTCCTAGGCAGCAACCATTCCTGGCTGGGCCAATAGCCACGAGAATGCACTCCAAGGGCAGGTCACCCAGCTATTACAGAATGGAGGGCAATTGTCCTGAGAGGAGACTTGAAATGGGCTCAAGTTATCGGATCAAAGCCAGAGATTGGCCCCCTAGATCAGCCTCACACAAAATGGAAAGTGGCCACCTTCATGGAAGGCATGAATTAGGCCCAAAATAGGGAATCGGGGCCAAGCAGTGCCCTTCACAGGCAGTTTTGAAACTGGCTTCGAAAGAAGAAAGAGACAGTTCGATAACCGAACTAGTGGATTCATGGGTGCCTAGGGCTCTAGATTGGTTTGTCATGCAGAGCAAACCTAAGGAAATACCTACGCAAAGGAGTGTTGTTGGAAACCAGGGTAGGATGGTTAAACTTCTCTTGGTGGCTCCAAATAATTGGGTGTTACTAAAGCATCCAAAAACAAAGGAACCAAACATGGTCCCAGTGATTTCTAGATCCCAAAGGAGGAAGATCCAGCGAAGGTACACTCAGTACCAGAAGGATTAGAAAGAAAGTAGGGGAAACTCTTCGTTGGTCTAGCCAAAGGGCCAGACAGAGAGAAGGAAGAGTCTAAAGTTAGATCATAGTCCAAAATCAACTCCTCAAGACAAAAGGAGTTGCGGCAAAGAGCAGTTGGCCAAAGTTCACTGCGAACTGAAAGCCAAAGAAAGATCTAGTTTAGTAGGATTGGAAAGGGCTTTGATGGAGAGCGATAGTGAGACAGAGAGAGAAGTTGGCCTAGGCCAAAGGAAAGAGATGATTGAGGAGGAAATGTTCGAAGCGTTCATGGCTGAACAAACATTTTTGGTTGGAAAACCAGCAGAAATAGACCATTCAAAGGAAGCCATTGGTTCTGAAGTGCCAGAATGTAGCATGGAAGATGTTTCTGAAGTAATTGAACAAGTTGTCCTGGAAAAGAAGCAGGTACAACCAGTGGTCCAATTTGGCTCGTTTCCTCTAGTGTCAATAAATATGGTGCATATACTACCACAAGAGTTCCAGGTTGAAGAAGAGAACCAAGAAGGTCAGGAGATTGACCCAATTCCAGTTTCTAGTGAAGACTCACAGGTTAGTATGGTGCAAGACGAATCCGAAGTGGCCACACCAATGGAAACTGAAGACGAGAGTGAGGAAGAGGTGAGTGTTAATCTCTCATACCCTTTTGAGTATCCTACATCATCCATGACACAGCATGTCAAACCCTTGTATATCAAGGCCTTCTTCGATGGGATACAGATGAACCGAGTATTGGTGGATAATAGGGCAGCAGTAAACCTGATTCCGAAATCTTCTTTGAAGAAACTAGGGGAAAAAAACCCCAGATTAATCCCAACCAGCACAACCATTGCTGGTTTCGCTAGAGACAAACAGATGGCTCAGGGTATTTTGCCCATCAACCTGAGTGTGGGAACCAGGGATTGCATGACGGCATTCTTCGTTATACAGCAATGCTAAGTATAATGCTCTACTTGGTAGGGATTGGATTCACACCAATAAATGTGTGCCTTCCTCTCTACATCAAAAGATAATGATGGCCTTGGATAATAGAGAGACAGAGGAGATCAATGCAGACCTTCTACCCTTTATAGCTTGTGTAGACTTTGCAGAGGCCAAATTGTACACCACTCAGTATACTCAGAAAACCTGATGGATTAGCCGAAGTGACGACTGATGAGGAATTAGCACACCTGAAGCACTTAGTCCAGGAAAGTGCTGATGAAGAATTTGTCGCCAAGGATGACAATGATGCTTGGTTGTAGGCAAAAAGATGGAGCCCAGGAGGCCAGATCTTTGGCTTTAATTAAATTCTCAGTATTGGACATAGAATCAATAGTCCAAAAGGTGCAAGAGCAAGAGAAAGAAGCCATGGTAGTTGGCTGTAGACAGGAGTAGCAACAAGTCAGGTTTTTGGCCTTTGATAAATATTGTGCGTTGGACATCGAAACAAAAGTCCAGGAGATACAAGAAGAAGAAGCCTTATGGACAGACTTTGTCTATAAGGAGGAGGGCAAAGATGTTGAATCAAAGGAATTGGGAGTAGAACAAAGCAAAGAAATTGCTTCGAAGACAGAAGAAATAAAAAAAGAAGCATTAATAAGTTCTCAGATACAAGACCCCTTAGAAGAGGTTAACTTAGGGGAAGGTTCTGCACAGTAACCCACCTACATTAGTGCTTGGCTAAGTGCTCTTACTAGGGACCAGTTGTTGGTAGTCTTAAGGAGATATAAAGATTGCTTTGCATGGTCTTATAATGAACTGCCAGGATTGGATAGGTCATTAGTAGAACATAGGCTCTCTATGAAGCCTAATTTCAAGCCATACAAGAAAAAACCAAGAAGGATGAGTCCTGAAGTGATTCAGAAAGTCAAGGAAGAAATTCTTAGGCTCCTTAAAGTAGGCTTCATTAGGACAGCCAGGTATGTTGAATGGCTGTCCAATATTGTGCCTGTAGTTAAGAAGAATGGTAAAATGAGGATATGCATCGATTTTAGAAACCTGAATTTAGCAACTCCAAAGATGAGTACTCCATGCCCATAGTAGATTTATTAGTAGATAGTTCAGCAGGGCACAAGGTTTTATCAATGATGGATGGGCACTCTGGTTATAACTAGATCTGCATTGCAGAAGAGGATATCCATAAGACAACATTCAGATGTCCTGGGAATATTGGCACCTTCGAATGGGTTAAAATGCCATTTGGCCTGAAGAATGCTGGGGCTACATATCAAAGGGCTATGAACACTATCTTTTATGACCTTATTGGAGGGTATTTGGAGTGTTACATTGATGACATTGTAGTAAAGTCCCAATCCATGGAGGAACATTTGAAAGCAGCTTTTGAAAGAATGAGACAGTTCAAATTGAAGCTCAATCCTCTCAAATGTGTTTTTGGCGTATCAGCTGGAAACTTCGTGGGCTATGTAGTACACAAGAAGGGAATACAGATTGATCAAAACAAAGCCAAATCTATCATTGAAGCCAGGTCTCCTTCAAGTAAGAAAGAAGTACAAAAGTTCCTTGGATAGGTTAATTTTCTTCAAAGATTTATTTCTAATACTGGAGGGAAAACTAAAGTATTTTCTTCCTTATTAAGGTTGAGAGATGAAGAGGAGTTTGGGTGGACAGCAGAGCATCAAGCTGCTTTTGAGGGAATCAAAACTTACTTGGCCAAGCCTCCAGTGTTGATGCCACCAAAGGGTGATAAGCCCTTGAAGTTGTATATTGCTGCAGCAGAAGATTCACTGGGAGTTTTCTTAGCGCAGGACAATGAAGAAGGCAAAGAGTAAGCAGTTTATTACCTTAGTAGGTTCTTAAATTCTTGTGAATGTAAATATTCACCTGTGGAAAAGCTGTGCCTTGCATTATATTTTGCTGCAATGAAACTAAGATACTATCTTTTGCCTACAACTGTCTTGGTAATTGCAACCACAGATTTGGTTAAATATATGTTGTCTAGACCTATGTTGAGAGGAAGAATTGGCAAATGGATACTAGCTTTATCATAATTTCATCTAGAATATGTCCCCCAAAAAGTAGAAAAATGACAAGTTTTAGCTAATTTCTTGGCAGATCATCCATATTAGACAGAAAGCCAAGAGACAATGGATCTTGGTATGGTTAGTATTGAACCATGGCAAATGTGGTTCGATGGATCAAAAGCCAACGGTCTAACTGGAATTGGTGCAGTGATTAAATCACCACAGGGGGTAAAAACCACACATGGTTTCAGAGTGGATGAAGTTACTTGTTCCAATAATCAAGCTGAATATGAAGCTTTAATAGTGGGACTAGAAATACTTATTGGATTGCAAGCTCATGCAGTTGATATATTTGGGGATTCTCAATTGGTGGTTAACCAAGTGAAAGGAATCTTCAAATATCAAAGTGCAAGCATGTTGCCTTACTATGTTGTTGCATTACATTTGCTTTCTCAATTCCAGATAGCAAATGTGACTTATGTCCCAAGATTTATGAATAACAAAGCTAATGATATGGCTTTGAAAGCTTCGAATTTCAAGAGAAGGGATGGCACTCAAATGAACATAAGTCAAACAACATATCAGAAAGTAATCCCACCCTTAACTAAGAGGAATGTGGTGTTAGAAGTCAATCATAATGACTTACAAGAACAAGATTGGAGGCATCCAATAATGCAATACCTAACTGGCCCATCTTCAAAAGCCAGCAGAAGAGTCAAATTACAATCTATGCAATACATAGTGTATGGTAATGCTCTTTACAAAAGGGGAGCAGATGGGTTATTATTGAAATGTTTAGGGGCAAAGGAGGCATTAACAGCCATGGCTGAAGTTCATGAAGGCATCTGTGGTGCTCACCAGCCTGGTGTGAAGATGGGATGACTACTTCGAAAATATTCTTACTATTGATCAACCATTCTTAAAGATTGCATAGAATATGCTAGAGGTTGCCAAGCATGCCAAAAGCATGGCGTAATAAGACATGTGTCAATAACTGACTTACATGCAGTTGTGAAACCTTGGCATTTAGAGGCTAGGCTACAGACATGATAGGGAAAATACATCCACCCTATTCGAAGCACCATTGTTTCATCTTAGTGGCCACCAATTACTTCACTAAATGGGTCGAAGCTAAGCCATATAAGTCTGTAGATCAGACTGAAGTTATTGGATTCATTAAAGATCTAATCTACAGATTTGGCATCCCTCAGACTATAACTGTTGATAATGGAACTATCTTTGATGGGAAGATGGTAAAGTCTTTTGTGGCAGAATTTGGAATTAGCCTTGTTAATTCTACCTCCTATTATGCACAAGCAAATGGTTAAGTAGAATCATCCAATAAATCCTTGAAAAAAGGAATTCAGAGAGTTGTGGAATACAATCCCAGGGATTGACATAACTTACTATTGGATGTATTATGGGCTTACAGGACTTCTCCAAGGTCAAGTACAGGAGTTATTCCTTATGCTTTGGTATGTGGGCATGATGCAGTGTTACCTGTAGAAATTAACATCAAGTCCTTGAGGGTGAGAGGCCAGGATTAGTTAGTTCCTGAGCAGTACCATCAGAGTATGTGCTTGGAATTAGAAAATGTGGATGAAGCTAGAATTTTGGCATTAAATAGCATTCTTTTCCAAAAGAAGAAAGCAACCAAAAACTATAATAAGAAAGTCAAGCACATTAGCTTTGATGAAGGTGATTTAGTATGGAAGACAATACTTCCAATAGGTATTAAAAGCCATAAGTTTGGCAAATGGTCACCTAATTGGGAAGAACCATATCAAGTTTATAGAGTTTTGCCTTGGGGAGCATATTATTTGAGAAGCTTGAATGGATATGTACACCCTAAGAAAATTAATGGCAGATATTTGAAGTCTTACTATCCAACTGTGTGGGAAACACAAAGAGTATAATAAGTGCTAAACAAAAGAGCATGAAAACACTCAAATAATAAATAAAGATTTTTATTTCATAATGAGTTAAATACATGCAGCCATAGATTGGCCCAAAAATCAGTACAGTGTTTCAGTTATTCCTTTACAATTGATTCTCTACTCTTGAGAGATGGGAACAACTGAATGGCCGTAGTCATTTCCTACTTTCGATCAGCTAGACCTTGGTTGGTAATTTGTAGCTTGGTGGCAGTTCGATCCAAAGCTAGGTTGACTGCTGATAATTCTTCTTTTAGCTGAGCTTTCTTCTCCAGTAGTTAAACTCGAAATTGGGAGACAGAGGAATGTTGTTCTTTCAAATCTGACACTTTAGCATGTATTTGAGAAACAAATCTCTAGTCTCTCAACAATTTCTCCTCCGCAGCTTTGGCAACATGGCAGATGATATAAAAGTCAATAGTAGCTGTTGCCTGAGATAAATGACTTAAGATAGTCATACTGGATTGCTCAACAACCTTGCAGCACTGGAGGAAACCATTCTTTATAATAGGCCTTTGCAAGGCTTCGAAAGGAATCCTCGATAAGAGTGTCAGCAACTCCAAATAGCTATTCAAGTCTAATGAAGGCATGGAAGTCCTACTGGTGGAGGAAGAGCTCTAAAAAATTTCTAAAAGAGAATCAGCTAGGGCTAATGGCTCAATTTCATTACTAGCTGTTGGAATAGTGGTAGGCATGTCAAAAAGACTAGCTAGCTTACCCTCGAAGATGTCCACCTCTTCCGTTGACATGGAGGGTGCAGAAAGGATTTTGGTAGAATGAATAGATGACTGCATAGGAATAGGAGAGGAAAGTGAAGCATCCTTAGCAGTCTCTATAGTTTTGGCTACCAGTAAATCCAGAGAAGAGGGATTGGAGTTAGATAGGGATGGTGGACAAGGAACTGGTGAACTACCAGTGCCTTTTCTATAGGAATCAGCTATCACTAGAGATGAAGTAATAGGTGGAATTTCCTCAGGGGGGGGGGAAGAAGCAGCAAGGCTTGAAGGGAGAATAATTTGGTTAGAATTGAAGGATAAAAGAGGATAGTATGGAGTTAAGCCAAAAGATAGGAATGCAGGAATGCTTTGCCTCAAGAAAGGTATGGAAAACATAGGACCAGAGAGTGGGAATATTGCTTGAATTGGCTCCACATTTCGAGGTCTTTCAACTTTAGATAAAACTGTAGGACCAGGAAGTGGGAATATTGCTTGGATTGGCTCTACATTTTGAGGTCTTTCAACCTCAGATGAAACTGAAGGAGTCCTCATTGGAGGAGAAGGCAGAGTAGCTGTTGCTGCAAAAGAAGAAATACAAAGTAATGTAAGTCTCAGTATCAAGAATTTGAGAAAGGAGAATAGAGACACGAAAGGAAATTACTGGTTTCAGAAGTGGTGGCAATGATGGGAGAACTACGAAGGGAATAATGCTCAGCAGTGTGTTGCCTTCTTGCAGTTTCTCTTTGGGTTGTATCAGCAGCAGCAGCTTTATCCCTTAGTTGTTGCTGTTGCCGTCTTTTTTCAGCCCTCTGGAAAACAATTATTTCTTTAGAGTGTTCCTTTTCCACTATTTTGGCAGCTGCGTCATGAGTGGGATCTTCGGCCAAGTCAGAAGAAGAGACGGTTGTTTTCTTTTTCTTTTTCCTCTACAGTGGTATTTCCTGCTCTTTCTTTGTCTCTTCCTCTGCAATCTGAGACTCAGACTCTTCAGGAGTGAGTAGTAGTTTTCTTTTCTTTCTCTGCTGGCGTTTGTCTTTGAGAACAGCCAGAGCTTCAGCTCTCTTGGGAGATTCTTCTTGTGGAGACCTTATACCAAGTAGTATGAATATGAAGAAAACAAATAGAAAATTTTGAAAGGAAGGAAACCTAAAAGTGCATACCCTTCTTCGAAGCAGCTCTGGTAACTTTGGAAGGAGGGAGTAAAACTGCAGGAATAGTCTTGGTAGCTGTAGGAGGAGAAGAGATGGTCCCAGTTTCTTTTGGTTGAGCCTTAGAAGGCACACCTAGCCCTATTAGTAAATCATGGGGATGTATTGCTAGATGCACTTCCACATTGACTGTCCACCAATTTTAAAATCTTTTTAAAACTGAGCTAGAGGAGAGGAAGGGTGTAAATTTAAACTCACTCAAATCTTTCGACCGTTTAAATGTTGCCTCCTCTAGCTTAGGTTTGAGTACTCTCAGGTCTCTAGCTGTGAGATGGATGTTCGAGAGACTGCAGAGTGAAACGGGAATTCCTTGGGTAAGTCCAAATTGCCTGGCAAACTGGAAGGGGTAGTATACCTCAGATATGCACTTATAAGCTCGAGGGTTTAAAGTACCAATGAAAAGCTTCCTTGGCAACAAGATAAAAGCCCACATATCCTTGTGTAATGGGTTGGAACACTGTCTATCAGCCAAGAATGTCTTTAGCCAAGTCGGTCCTCTATTGGCATCGAAGGGGTAAAAGAAGGTGGCAGATAGGGAAACAAGAAGCTGGTGAAAAAAAGTAAGATAGTAGGCGAAAGAAGCAGGATAAAGGGAAATTCTAGCATACTTTTCTTCATAAGTGCTAGGTTCTTGAACTAAGAACTTTAAACACTTGGGATGTAAATTAGTGAAGTATGCAAAGAGCCAGAGTTGAAGCACCCAGAGGGGACCTCCCTGGTTGACATCAAGAGGTTTCTCACAGAATTGGGAGCAGGCTCTATAGACATGGCCTAAAAGATAAGGGGCCAAGGCTACTCGCTTCTTCAAAACAAGGGCCTTTGCAAGTACGGCAAACTCAGGCATGATTCGTTGGGATGATGTACAAAAGAGAAATTTACACAACCAATACAAAATAAAGGAGAAGAGCTCTCAATCACTCACAAGGCCCTTCTTTTTATTCTTAGCTTTTACGAAGTCACTGAAGGAAGAATTCAAAGGTGGAAGAGAAAAATCAACCGAAAGGTCTGGATAACTAGGTGTAAAGGGAGTACCAAGTGGTGAAAGCCCTAAGAGGTGGCAGATATCAAGAACGGTAGAGGCCATCATACCACATCGAAACTGAAAAAAATTAAAGGCCATATTCCAAAAACAAAGAGCGGCAGGAATTAGAAAAGGGTCTTCAGGAATGATAAACTTGGAAAGACGAAGGGCATCGAAAATACAGAGCTCTTGTAGGTCCCATTCTCTAGCAGGCACGACCCTGCCATACCACTCCTCCCACTCAACCCTTAATGTTGGCCAGCAATGGTGAGGTCAATTCACCCTCCAATTTCCCCAGTCAAGCCCCCCTTCATAAAGAAGAAAATGGTCCTCCAAACGAGGGTACAAAGCGGGAAGTTGAACAGGAACCTCTTGAAAGATAAGACCTAGGACATATTCTTGTTTTTCGTTGTGGTGAGAAATAAAGAGGCGTAAGTCTATGGCACTCGGTCCACCAGCTTTAAATTTAGTAATTTCTTTCTCAATACATCTTTTCAAAGCCATTGTTGGGCTTATATGTTCACCGGCTGGTACTTTTGAGAAAGAAGACTCCATTGGTAAGAGGCAACAAGAAAGAGAAGGTCAATAGAGATGAAGGGTTTGTGTGTTAGGCAAACGAGTGAATTAAAAGCACGAAATAAAGGGTTTTAAACCTTTTGGCCTGAAAACATACCCAATCGCTTTAATGGGTTGAATTCATAAAGAAGTGCTAAAGGTATAGATACAAAAGGTTTCCCTCAATGTTGTTAATTTTGGAGAGAAACGTATCTCAAATACTGATATTGGCTTCGAGATCAAATGTTTGGCTTCGAAGCCAAGCTTTGGCGCCAAAATCAGGTGACAAACAGCTTCGAAAACAGGAAGTTGACTTCGAAGCACATTTCACACCTAAGGATGTAGGAATGCACAGGTATTTGTTTACTTCAAAAGAATTGAAGACCTGCTTTTAGGGTTTCTTGATGAGAGTAAAATCCTTCGAAGCAAAGTTTGAAATACCTTACGGTTAGAATTTGTTTGTTCTAGGTTTCAAACCAATAGTTGGTTTAGTAGTATACAAAAGGAGTCATTTTCAGAATAAAACAGTGCAATCCTTAGAAGAGGTTTCCATATTTTGGAAAGTGTAGACTGTTTGTTCGAAGCAAAATTAGTTGAATTGAAACTACTTGATTGTATTAACCATATGTTGGGGAATTGAATATGATCAAATCAAGTTTCTCAAGGCAAGATTGGTGAATTCAAAGCTCTGATTCTGAAAGGAGACCTCCATATGTTGGAAAAGTTCGAATTGGGTTTCCAGTACTCCATTGGGTGTCAAGTTTCGAAGGACAAAATTGGTGAATTTGAAGCCCTAATTTTGTTTTTTTTTGACAAATGGAGTAAAATCAGACCATGCCAAATAAAGAGAAAACATCTAAGCTTTATTAAGACAAAAGCAATTACATCAGAAGCCTTTCTTGGCTACATATTCAAGTTCATAAAAATAAGGAACAGAGTAAACGACAAGGTCATGGAATTTGGTCCAACTATGGTTAATAAACTTCTATTCCTTTTTTATTCTATCTTCTATCTTTTCCAGGCTAGGCTGCTGAAGTTGATATGCTCTTACTTGATAAAAAAAGCTTTTCAGCCTTTATCTTAAACTCTGTTTCTTTCAACCCTTGTTCCATCTCATCCATGTCCAAGTCATCCCAGTATGCAGAGTCTTTATTCTTGAAATCATTATATTTATCGACAAGGTTCTCTGCTTCATACCGGGTATGAACTCAACGGGCTGAGATTTGGTCCAAAGATCGGGTAGTGGCCATAGAAATTTGATGCCAATGAAGAAGTAGTGGGAGTTGGTCCAAAAACATCTGGAGCTCTGCTTGGGCGATGGGGTTGAGGACATGACCCCAGGTCATAACATCACAAGCCCATCAAAAGTTCTTAAGAGGAACATCATCCTCGAGAACGTTGAAGGGCAAGTGAGAAAAAGTCGCAAGCAGAAGTTGGGCTCCATGTCGCTGAGATATAGTAGAAGGAGATGGAGGGCTATAAGAGCAGAGGAACTGGTCCTCAAAAAGAGTAAGTCTCAGTTCCTCCATCCAGTGAGGGTTTTGCAGAAAAGGAGGTGTAGGAGCTTCCATCTCGAAAGAATGAGGGAACTGGGGGTTGTTGACGCAATCAAGCTAGTCAGAAGAGCAAAGTTTTTCCTTCTGGGCTAAGAACGATGGGCTATACCCTTGTGCCTCTTCTGGACGGCGAGTGGCTTGTACTATCTTCGTAGGCATGGAGGATGTGTATTATGCTACGAATAAATTATCTTCCAAACTGCGTCGGCGGTCTATTGGTACATATAGGTAAACCACCGAGCTCCGAGCAGAGAGAGGGAAAGTTAGAGGATCAACAAATTCGAAAAAATGATGATTGACTCGCTTTCTTAACTTGGACTCCTCAGGTTCTAGCCAGCTTCTCCAACCAGAAGCCCCAGAAGAAGAAGAAGAAGCTGCAGCCTCATCCCACGCAGAAGGTTTTGGGTCAGAAGAAGAGCTTTCAATATCCATGTTTGCAAAATTTTGGGTTAAAGAATTGTGGACAATAGGTTCGTAATCCAAAGGTTGATAGTTTGCAAAAGCTTCCATGACTTGAATATAGGAAGGAGGGTAAAGGTGGCTAATTAATGCATGAAGGTTCTTTCGAGGACGAACAGCATTATCAAACAACTCTTCATATGCTTGATCGAGGTAAGAAAAGGTTTGTTTGGCCATGAAAGCTGTACTAGTCTTTTCGTATACTAAGATAGGGGGAATGTTCAAGGAATAGAAGAAAATTTAATGCAAATGTTTCATTGATGAAAGACGGTTGCATTTTTGGAAAAAGAATGCAAAGCCCATGCACGTTCTAAAACGTGGATAAACTACCTTGATCCACTAATATCACCAAGTATTGGGCATATTAGTACGGGGGGTAATGTTCGCTACATATTTTGTATAGGCCAATCACAGTTCAACACGTGGCAGGATGAGGGCAATACGGGAAGACAATTCAAATCTTCAATCGTAATCACACACGTGGCAGTTAGTATTGGTTATTGTGGATCTGTGTAGTACTGGATCAGCAAAAAGATGCAAGATGACGTGGCTTTAACAGTTACTCATAAATTCAAATTCAAAATTAGGAGAGAAACCTAACTGCAGACATGGCGTAGTGGAGCTAACTGTGAGGAAATATGATCAGCGATCATGGAGGGGTGATCCGACGGTTAGAAACTCATTTCGACAGTTATCATCAAGAAGTATAAATAGCAGAGAAGGCCCCAGAAAGAGCCCCCAGACTCAGATCTAGAAACCAATTTTTATCTACTTTATTTTCCTTCCAGTTTTTACATTTCTTGTTCTTTACATTTTTGTACTTCAAATTCCTGCATTGCACTTCATTTATAAGAGTAGTTCCAAGTAGCTTGTTGCTGTAAACCTCTACGAGGCTGAATTAGATCATTGTAAGTTTATTTCATTTTTACTTAATGAAATGTTACAACTGTTCTTCATTTAATTGTTGTTTGCTAAATTCTCCTAAACAAAGCGACCGGTAAAAGTCCTCTTCATTGAGGCTGAAAGAACTGAAACACAATCAACTGATAATTGGTTAGCACTAATCTTCTGTAAGGATTGATTGATCCTTGCTGGCACGCTTAAAATTACAATACTAACCTTCGAAAGCCAAAAAAACCAACAATAGTGATAAGGAAACCTCCTGGTAAGAAGTTCAAAAAGTTGAGAGAGAAAGATAGATGATGTTCGAAAATAGATCTTAGGTCTTGTTTGTCAAAACTTAAAAAAGTTAAAAAGTCAAAAAGTCACTATCATGTTTAAGTCACATCATCTTATTTAAATCACATCACCTCTTTATCACATCACTTCAAACCCAACCCATACCCAACGTATATTTCATAAAAAGTCAAAAAGTGCATTTATTTAGATCATCTCAAACAACCCCTTTATTTGGAAAGAATATTTGGATCAAAATAGTCATATAAAATAAAATAAATTATTTTAGTCAAATAAAATAAAATATCACATTTAACTCACAATCATTTTATTTTTTCTCTCACAAAACTTTAAAAAAAACTCTTAAGAAGTTGAGATTCTGAAGGTTGTTTTAAAGAGTACAATATAGTGGAATTATTTAATTATATAGCAATAAATTATAGATTTGCACTAGAATTACTAAATCATATAGCGGCAAATTATAAATTCACATACAAGTGGAAATTTGAATCCACATGTTTTATAATAATATACGGTTAGTTTAAACTTAAAAAATTCGTTCTACCAACTAGGCTTGTTTAGAATGGATTAAATAAGACCATCTTTTTATCTTTTTTAGGTCATATCAATCAACATATTCTTTTTATTTTTTTACACATCTTTTTATAAAAAGTCAAAAAGTACACTTATGATATCCGCTAAATAACTAACTCTGAAAAAAATCAAACCTAAGATCTAGATTTTTATATCCTTATCAAGTCGGCTACACCATTGGTTCCCAACAGTAAGTTGTTTGTGACAAAAAAAGAGGGAGCTGATTTCAAGCTTTTACATTTTATATCCTTATCAAGTCGGCTACACCAATGGTCCCAGCAGTAAGATTTTTGTTGTGACAAAGAAAGGGGGAGTTGATTTCAAACTCTTACACCATACAAAGGCCTCGTTTGAAAACCTAAGATCTCAATTTTTATATCCTTATCAAGTTGGCTACACCATTGGTTTTTAGTAGTGAGTTACACCATACAAGGCCTCGTTTGGAAAGTTAGCTATTTCAATAGATTATTTTAATCTTTGACTATTTTAAAAGGTTAAAATTTTTGTATTTGAAAAGATGGTTAGATTTTTTTATAGTTGGATGTGATGTTTGTAAGAGAAAAAGTAAAATAATTGTAAATTTGATGTAACATTTTATCTTATTAACTATTTTATCATTTTTGTAAATTTTAATAAAAAAAAAAAGCTAAAAACCCACTTGCCAAATAAGGCCGAAAAGTAAAAACTTTAAAAGCCATGAAGTTTAGCCCATTGAAGGCCCAAAACTAGTTAAAATAAATGGCCCAAAAAATATAATTTAATAAAAAAAAAAAAAAAACCCACAGCACATAAAGATCAATTAGGTCTCAAGGTTTTGAAGGGCAGCCAACATTTAGGGGTTGTTTGAGGTGTTTTAAATAAGTGTATTTTTTTATTTTTTGGACTAAAAAGTTAAGGAAAAAAAGATGGATAACTTTTTGACTTTTTACGAAAAAATGAGTATTAAAAAATTGTATAAATTAGTATGTAGGAAAAGTTTTAACTTTTTGACTGTATGGTGGCAGGTTTGGTTTGTTGTGTGGTGTAATAGGAAATGGTTGCCTCCTTTTCCGGCAACCATTTGGACGGTACTCTTTGGCCTGTAGGGGTCACCATGGGTCCCGTTTTGCTAATTGGAACTGTTCAATGTATACAACTTGTCGAGTATTATATATTTGTAAAAAAATCACGTTAATCGAATATTTATAACTATCTGATCGGATTAGTTTTTTTTGTCCACCGTTAACTATAACACCATCCATTTTTTTGTACAAAACTGATTTGATCATGTAGTTAACGATATCCGATCAACGTGAATTTTTACAAGCATATAGTACTGGACGAGTTCTACACATTGAACGGTTCAGATTATCAAAACGGAACCCATGGTGGGCCCCCACGGGCCCAACATTACCGTCCAACTTAGTGAATATATATATGTATTTTTTTTTGTTCCTTTCACAGTACTGAAGCCATCAATTTAGTCCTGAAAACAGTGTAAAGTTGATTTGTATTAAAATATTATGTATATTAATTTTTTTATATTTTTAATTTATGAATAGTAATAACTTTTTTTTTTTCTTTTTTTTTTTTTTTTTGTAACTTTTTTACTTTTTTTTGATTTCTTGAAACATCCCAAATCAGGCCTTAGCCATAATTCCAATCTAGAAAAGCCCGTGAGCTTGCCTTTTATGAGCTCAAATGTGATAAAGCACAAAAACCAAGTAAAATCCAAAACGATCATGCTACGTAGCTCGAATTCGAGGCTCGAATCGCGGCTCGACACCAAAACGACGTCGTTTTGGTGTCGAGTTCTGTTTTTTTTTTTTTTTTTTTTTTTCTTTCTTCCTGGTTTTGCAGAAGAAGAAGAAGAAGAAGAAGAAGGGAGAAGAAGAGGAGGAGGAGGAGGAGGAGGAGGAGGAGGGAGGGAGGGGAGGGGAGGGGGCCATAAAAACCGGTTTGAGGAGGAGGGGAGGCTGGGCGGTGGTGCTGCGACATCGGCGGAGCTGCGACGGAGGAGGAAGCAGAGGCGGCGGCGGGAGCAACGATCGACGGCGGGAGCTACGACGACGGCCGCCGACCTTCTTCCTCTCCCTCCCTTCTCTCCCTCCCTTCTCTTTCTCCTCTCCCTCTCTTTCGAGCCGTTTCGAGCTCGACGAATTCGAGCTCTGAGGCATTTCCGAATCCAAAAAGGCCTAAAAAAACTCAACTCAAACCGACTTTCGGACCTCGTTTGGGAAGTAATATTTTTAACTTAAAAATTAAAAAGTCATTAAAAAAATTAAAAAGTTAATAATTTATATCAAAAAGTTAAATATTACATTTTCTTTATACTTTTTGTACATCTTTTCGTAAAAAATTAAAAAATATTCCTAAACATACTAATTTTTTTACGTCATATTTTAACTAAAAAATCAAAAAAATTACCAAAAAACTCTGTTATCAAACGAGGCCTCCAAATCTTCAGACTTTATAAAGCCTAGATATAAGTCCTTAAGGGCATGTTTGATTGGGTGGATTAGAGCATGGGATTGGGATTATTAATCCGTGAGCCTAATTATCCCATGTTTGTTTTAACATTTTGGTTTAGGATTATTAATCCAATGGATAATTAATCCAACAAATTTGTAGGATTATTAGTAATGGAGTAGGGGTGAGATTATTAATCCAATGGATATTAATCCAATTAGATAGTGAATACTACACTAATTTAATAGAATTATTAATACTTCACTATTAGTCTTTTGAATCAAACATGACCTAAATTCCAACAAGTAAAGCTACCAGGTCCTTAAATTCCAGCAAGTCCTTAATTCAAGTATGATAAATGTAGGGGTTGTTTGGGAAGTGTTAGATTATTATAATTTTTGATTTTTTATAAAAAAAAAAAGAAAAATATGAAATATGAGTTAAGTTTGAAGCGATGTGATAGAGAAGTGATGTAATTTAAATAAGATAATTGTGATCTAAATAAGATAATGTGCCAAAATAATATACGTTATTTTAGCACATACCAAATGAAGCCTTAATTTATCAAATTTCAAATGTTGATCCCAAAGTTTGAATTGATTCCGTTTCAAAGATTCGGATATTTAGGGTTAGTTGGCTTCTTGGGAGACGTGACCAAGGTGGTTGGCTGTCTTCGACTCCTAAATTTTAATAAATTTAGGGCTCCTATTTTAGGTGGGAATTGTGACATGTTATTTTGAGTTTGTGTTCAAATTATCTTAGTACTAATTAAATTCATTTATTTTTCATGTTATGGTATTGTGTTAAAAGGGTACATATGATATGCACTTTATACATATAAAAAAAAAAAAGAAAAGAGGTAGCGTTGGGTAAATCTTTCTAAATATGATTTGAGAATATGACTTATATTTTGAGTTTGTGAGTTTTATAAGTGGGGAATTTTTGATGTGACATATGATTTTGATACAAAAACTTACAATTCATAACCAAACATACAACTCAAAATTTTATTAAAGCTCATAAAAAAATTTAAAAAATTCAGAAAATATTTTGTTGAATATATAAAAATTAACATGTGTCAATTGCAAAAAAAAAAATAAATAAATAAAAAATTTGCACTTTCCAGTCAACCGGAACGACTGATTAGCCCAAATTTTCTCACCTTCGACCGAGTTTTCAAAAGTGAGTGTGGAATTAATTTTTGAAAATTGCAAACAAACACCACGTGAGAACCAATGACTGGAACTAAAGTTCTAAAGCTCTACCAAATAGAGCCTATAATTTTTATCACAAAAATCTAACTTCTTCATTTACAAAAAATATAACTTTTATAAAATAAAATTAAAAAAAAAAACATAATTTCAATATTATACATAACTTTTAGGGGTGCACGTAATAACTTTACCATTCATAAGTTTCATCACAAAAATTCATAACTTTAATCACAGAAATCATAATTTTTCTTACAAAGTGCAAAAGCACATTATAGCATTTCTAAATGTGGCATCAACACATCTAACTATACATAATTCTATTTTTTCACTCCATTTTCTCATTCTAGACAAAAATACACGTAACACTCAGCTCATTTAGCCTTCGTTTGGCAATTGGGGTTGGATTGGATTTGTGGTTATTTTAGTCAGAAAAAGATAAAATAAGTTTTTTAACTTAATAAGACAAAACATTACATCTAACCCATAATCATTACATTCTTTCTCATAAAAAGTCAAAAAAATCAAAAAACTTATTCCAAACGCACTACAACAAAAAACACATTTGGCAACCAAAATTGGCGACTAAAAAAAATTTAGTCGCCAAAAGTTATAGAATTGGCGACCAACATTTTTTTAGTCGCCAAAAGTAAAATATTTAGCTACTAATTTTTTTTAGTCGGGGTATATTCATTATTGGCGACTAAAAAAAATTTAGTCACTAAAAATACCAGAATTGGCGACAAAAAAAAAAAACTTAGCCGCTGTATATTGACTTTTGTCTACTAAAATATTTAGTCGCGGAATGGAAAATAAAAAAATTATTTTTTCTCTTTGGTGACTAAAGTTTTAATCGCCAAAAACTTACTTTCAGCGACAAAAAAAAAAAAAATTTAGTCGCCGCATATTGATTTTTGGCTACTAAAATATTTAGTCTCCGAATGGAAAATAAAAAAATTATTTTTTCTCTTTGGCAACTAAAGTTTTAGTCACCAAAAACTTACTTTCAGCGACAAAAAAAAATTTAGTCACCGTATATTGATTTTTGGCTACTAAAATATTTAGTCGCCGAGTGGAAAATAAAAAAATTATTTTTTCTCTTTAGCGACTAAAGTTTTAGTCGCCAAAAACTTACTTTCAGCGACAAAAAATTATTTTAGGCGCCTTTAGCTAACTTTTTCCGACTAAAATGTTTAGTTGCCAATTATAATTAAAATTTCAAAGAAAGAATTTAGTGGGAAATATTTCAAGACTAAAATTTCGTCACCAAATATGTTTAAAAATTTAGTGGGAAATATTTCATATTGGCGCCTAAATTTTTGCTCAAATCTGTTAGTCTTCACACAGTTCCATTCTATCTCTCTCTTGCTCTCCCTCTCTCTCTCTCTCTCTCTCTCACAGAGAATCGATCACCACCGCCCCTCATCTCAACGTCGTAGACGACCACAGTGTCCGTCAGTCTTCCACTATCAAACAACGCCACCGCAGCTCACCATTGGTTTTTTTTTTTTGATGCTGTAGGATTTTGATTTCTATGTTTCGAGTAAATAGGTTTTGATTTTTGTTCTAGATTTAGGGTTTTTTTGAACTGATTATCGAGTAAATGGGTCTCTTTGCTTCAAATCTATTGATTCTTTTGCCATTTTTTTATATTTATTTTTGGGGATTGATTTGTACAATCTGATAAACCATTTGAGCTTGTTTGGGGAAAATTTCTAAATGAGGCTATCTTGGTTGTTTCTTCTACGCATGATGCTTGACTTCTACCTAAAGCTTTGGTGATTACATTAATGGAGGGACAATTGAAAAGGTAGAAGATATATTTCTTTATGTGTTTGTGTGTAACACATGCATTTATAAATAGAGTTCCCCCCCCCATCTAACAGGAAAATAAATAAATAAATTGGATTTAGCAAAAGGCACTAACAAAACAAAAGGCAACAATTTAAACCTGATCTACTTTAGCTGATCTATCCAGAAATGGATCAGCTTTCATAATATATCTATGACAAAATATTGTTGATTTTCAAGAAGTTATCACTCTGTCCTATCACATTACTAACTATGACAAATTCAGTCCATGGCTTGCATTGCAGGCTTTCCTTCTTCATCACCATTTCTTTACTAGCTTTATTTGACTTCTAACTTTTTTTTGCATGGGTTATTATACAAGACACCTTAGATATATGCATGAGTAACACTATCACATGAAGCATTCTAAGTAGTGAAGCTAATGTAAACTTCATTTTTTGTAATGAAGAGGGGGAAGACTTAAACCATCCGTTGCTCTTTTGTCCTTTTATCTAGAAGGTTTGGTCTCATATTATCAGATGGTGAGGCTTGCAATGGGTACTACCTGGCTCTGTGAATTACTTACTACAATGGTGGGCTGGTATTAAATTTAAAAAATAGAATAACATCATCTGGAGGGCCATTCCTTTGGCTATGCTCTGGTCTATTTGGAAATAGAGGAATAATTGCATTTTTAAGGGGTCACAGCCATATATAGGGGAGCTATGTGAGACTATTAAATTAAGGATTGCAATGTGGATCAAAGTATTTTGCCCCTCTTTGGATTTTTCAATCAATGATATTATTTTCAACTTGCAAAAAGTCAAAGTTTGCATTGGGGGGATTGGTTAGCAGGCCTGGGGTACAGTATTTAGGCTGGCGATTTTTCTTTAGGTTTGTGCTGACATTACTTGTATTTGCTATACAATCTTTTGTACCATTTATTAATTCCATGTTTCCATACCCATTTAGGCTTTAGTTATTTTAAACTTTGTGTCAATCACTTCTACACCTATATAAGCTTATATTAAACAATCTGAATTTTTTTATATGGTTGGGATTGTTTGTCTTATTTTTGGTTGAATTTGGATTGAAGGTTTACCGAGCATGATAGCAATAGGGACTTCAACATGCAACGGTTTCATGACAAAAGGAAATCTACCCAGAAGGTTGAAGACTTTGGAGTGAATCTTGTTTTAGCCTCTTATGATGATAAAGAAGCCTTGAGAAGTAAGTTGATGATGCCACTTATGATTATAAAGATGCCTTCCAAAAATGATATTGATTTTTCCTTTTAGTCTTTTTGTTTGTGATTCTAGCCTTCTTGATGTAAAAGCAGTTGTGATTTATTATGTTCTGTAGTCATTGGGAAGTCAGCTTTTATGTCACACATATATAATGCTAAATCTTTTAAAATGTTGTGGAATTTTTTATTATTTATTATTGGTTTTTGGAGGAATATATGTTGGAGGTTGGAAAATGACTGCACTGATGGAGAATGCATATGCTTCATTTTATCTCATTTCCCCTTTTCCTGAACTCTGATCTGCCCATGTTGCTTATTGTTTGATTTCTTTGGAGAACATGCATATGCTTTATTTTATCTCACTGCTTTGAAATTCAAAAATGTCAGCTTGTCTCTTATGGTTTTCAGTTGGATTGTTGCCACATGCTGAATAAGCGTGCTATACTCTTATTTCTTAACTTTTTTTATTTGTGGTTTGCTCAATATCATTCTAGGCATGTACAAGCAAGAGTTTATTTTCTGTGAGCAAGTGAACGAGAGGTTGCGTAGTTCAGATGATTACCAGGCATTCTTGAAGTGTCTTCATATTTACAGCACAAAAATAATCACAAAAAAGTATTTACAAAGTTTGGTATGTGAGATCCTTGATATCTATCCTGGTGGCGATTTTATTCTTTTGCATCTATAGAACTACTAACTGTTCCATTTACAAACAAGAACTTGGGTTAACAACCCTTATTGAATTTGCACTATTGATTTCATATGGTGTTCAGTTGTAAATTTTTATCAAAAAATTAGTTGTCCAAGTACTGTAAATGTTTTTAATATATAAAAGAAGTAGAAATATTAATTTGGTTTATAATTTTTTTTCTTCATAATAATAATAGTAACAGTTTCTTTTTTCTCCAGTTGCTCGTCAAACTTGCCATTCTAAAGTGCAGAATTTATTTCATGATTTATAATTGTGAATGGAGGAGCAGAACTATTTAATTCTTTTACTTTTTAACTGCATGGTTTAAGTAAAGTAAAATTTTTAAGCACCAATTCATAAATGATGGATAGATAGTTTGTAAGTCAATTGGGCATAATATGTATACCCCCAATCTCTTGTCTTGTGAACAAACACAATGTCTAAATTTCTTATAATTTCAAAGTTTTGACTAGTTGTTTCATTGTCAATGCTTGAGTTAAATAGGATGATGTAATCTGTTTATTCATTCATTTGAGTAGTTAAGGTCATTGGTTTTAAAATAAATTTGCACATCTGTCACATGTATATAGGATTTATTAGAATAACAAACTAATTAATGACTTTATGCTCTGTTTAAATTTAATGACTTTATGCTCTGTTTAATTAATGACTTTAGCAAGTTCACAATGAATGGTTTGTATCGTCAATTTTCTTGCAAATCAAATAATTCTAGTGGTTGTTAGATACTTTTTTGCTCCCAAGATTTTATGGTTTCATAACTTCCATTATTTGTGTGTTGTTCCTGTAAGCATGCTACATGTTATATAGCTGCTGATTTGAGAAGATTTAAATAATATAATCTTACAGTTAGGAAATATTTCTAGATTATTTTATGATCTTTATTTCCAAATTTGTATATCTTATAACTGTGCCTTAAGTTAGGGAGAGGGAATTGAGTAAACAAAAACAGAAAACTGTAGACATCCCCGAATGCCCCGGGAGGATGAACCCCCGTTCTATTTGTTTGTGGGCCTACTACAGTTCGGACTCAAATTGTCACGGTTCTTAATCTGAACCAAAGAGTCCAAATCTGGCAAGTCGTTTTGAGAAAACAGATTTTTTTGAAAGAAGTGCCAAACATGGACTGCTTTGCCAGATACAGAGTCGCCACCTAAATATTTTTTAATGGGGGAATTTAGGAAACCCTAACTCGGTGCCAAAGGCCACGTGTCCGTCATCACCAAAGTTGCCTCGGCTCGGGAACTTGGGTACGATTGGGGAAGGTCAGCTATGAGCACCCCCTCTCGCCCGATCAAAGATCGGCCTCTACTAACCGTGATATCTTATTTTGAAAACATTATGTGCTCTTATTCCGGTTATTGGCCTAGAATTACTACGTTACGCGCACAGCAAACAAGTATAGACCAAATCGCCCAAATTGGAACAACATTGCATGTTTGTTTTGAAAATGGTTTGCTACCCGCAAGTAGGCTAAAATGCAGGTTTTGCCACCCTCAAGTGGGCTTTTAGAAAAGATGGTTTTGCCACTATCTAGTGGGCTTTAAAATTCTCAGTTTTAATGCATTATTCCAATTTAGGTAATTTGACCTCCATCCACAGGCATTCAAGCAGTTATATCACATAAGCAGCTAGCCTCATGGTAATCATGCAATTATGGCAACACTCACACGCATGCGGTATGCTAAAGCATAAAAATTCACTTAGTACTCCAAGCCAAAACAGGAACTAGTTAGTAATCGTAGGCATGATCCTAGTTCATGTTTAAAATGGCTAATGCAACACATGCAAAGATGCAATCTAGACAGGCTCGGCTATCCTAAACATGGCACGTGAAATGCTACAGCTAACACGTATTCAATTTGGAATTGAAATACAGATGTAGTTAGAATGATGCGCCGAGCCCGGTGCATGCAAAACAGATGAATGAATGCAAACATGCTATCATATTGTATGCTAATTTGAATATGCCCTAAACTAACCATCGAAAGCTAGTAAATAAAAGGGAAGAAAGACGTGGGGTTGGAAGACATACACACACTCACGCACACTTATTACACAATGGCCCTCGCTCGGAGGGTCCGAATAAATATTACAGTCCGAACAAATAATACTGAATTAATTAAATATTACAAAACTTCTAATTACTTAACAAAATAAATGCAGAAGAGAAAAGGCCACAGCCCCGCCTTGGAATGCGCGAATGATGCATGCTCGATCCCTCTTGCCCGGAAACTCGTTGCCATAGCACTACTGCCTCTGTTTTCACTGCCTTACTTCTCTGAAAACTGCCAAAGTCCCAGGGTATCTTCAATGAGCACTGCAGAACACCATCGGCTAAGTGAAATGACCACCGGCCATGGTAAAATGCCGTCGGCTGCTGATGAAGTTATCGGCCATTAGCTAATGGCCGGTCGGCACTAAATGTTGCCGGTCGGCAAAAACTTCCTGCAGAAAATAGTTTTGACAGCAACAGAGGACAGGTAGTGCATGGCGTAGAATTTCAAGCACATGTAAGCATGGTCATGTTCCCTATCATGTATTGAACTCAGGGGAGCATGGTCCTTGATCCTTGGGCCATCAATTGTGCATGATAGCCTAAGGGACCAAACTTGCCATTCAATATAAAATGCATGCAACACACAAATGAGGACCAAGACCCTATCATGTCAAAGTCAAGGGCCTCGGTGACCGAGGGTTGAGATGTGTTTTGTCACTTGAAGTACAAACCCCCCTCAACCCCCACACTAGGTTTGACACCCCAAACCAAGCAATGTAATGCATATATGCAATATGGCTTAAGTTATGCAATATGCCTCAAATATGCAAATGAGGCTAAGTAAACAAACATGCCAAAATGTGACGTAAACTAAACATGCAAATGCACAATGCTAGGCATGCAAGATGCAATGCAATACACTCTAACATGTGAGTCGAGACATGAAATGCAACTAGTCAATAATATGCAAACATGCAAGTATGATACCATGCAAGCATGAATCCAATGCAACATGATCATGCAATGGTGGTTTCAAATCACAAAAGGCAGACCTCAGCCCACCCGAAACAGTGACCAAAAATGCCCAAAACAGTGGACAAATATTCATGTAAACAAGCATGCCAATAAGCCCAAGGACTAAGGCACAAAATGGAGCACTTTGCTACCACTAACAAGGCCACTCATGGCATGAACCAAGCAATCAAAAACAGAATTTTAGCATGCCAAATGAGCTCCAAAACTCATACACATGGCATCCCAAATGATCCAAACACATAGGCTTACACAATGCACATTTCAAGGCATGAAATCACAACACTTCCAAGCATTAAAAGAGACACAAAGGACAATGTAAGACCACATTATATGAACTGAAACATGATATCAAATGATGCCAAATGATGATAATAAGCTTATGCTAAGCATGTTAGCGACTCACATAACTAAGGCTTACAAGCAAAAATGCAAAGCAACTTTACCAAGCATGTCAAACATGACAAAATCAGTGGCCAACAGACCTAAAGCATGATGAATCATGACCAAAAGCTTCAATAATCTAAGCTAAAACATGAGGATATACTAGGCTAAACACATGGCACATTTCTAGGCAAGATAGAGAATTACAAAGCAAGTATAAAAAGCATGCTAAGGGCCAACAAACCACCATTGGACAGGGATATAATATGACCCAAAACACCCAAAAAAACTCTGAAATGATACCAAATGCAACTACTCATGCATGCTATCCTTATGAGCCAAAAACATGCACAAATGAGACACAAAGGGAGAGGGGTGTCCCTCCCCTACACAAGACCTCAAAATCACTTCATCACCACTGAAAATCCACTGGATTTCAGTGGTGAGAAGACCAACACAACAAAGTAAACAAGGCTTAAAGAAAAGGCACCAAAAGAGGCCAAAAGAGGCCTAGGAGGGGGAGTTCGAACCCCAATGCCAAAACACCCTTAATGAAAGATGTTAAGCATGAAAATACAAGACCTTTTTATGTTATACACAAAGCTTAAATCAGCATGCAAGACAGGTAGAAAACTAGTGCAAGATTGGGGAAACTAAAGCAAATGTCTCACCCTTGAAGAAACCTTGAAGAACAGATGATCCAGCCACCCTCTACTGATCAAAATCAGTCCAAAACCTCAACAAACAACCCTCAATGCCTCTCAATCTCGGAGCAAGGTGTAATGGTGTGTGTTAGTGCAAAAGTAAGGTCAAAATGCACTTTTAGGCTTCCAAACACACCCTAAGGATGAGAGAGAGGGAGATATAGAGAGAGAGGATGATATATCAGATATATAGATATAGAAGCTCTGGTTTTTTGATTCAAAAGTTCTAACCCCTAACAAAGGGAGAGGATGAGTGCTTATATAGGCAAATGCCAAAGTTCTAGGCTTCTTCAAGAAGCTAGATGAAAGGGGCAAAGGGTGCAAAGGGTTCTTGGCTTCTTGGAGAAGCTAATACAGCTGGCCAAGCTTCCCCAAGAAGCTTGGCCAAAGGGTTCAAGCTTCTAGAAGGAAAGGGGGGGTCAAGGGTTCACACCAGCCAAAAGCTGCACGGGGAGGAGTGATGGTGCATTCCAGCTGGCACAGCTGGCATGCAACATGCCTCAAGGGTGCAAAGGAGTCACACCGGCCAGCAAAAGAGGTCGCCGGAAAAATAAAGTGTCGGTCGGCCAAATATAGTGCCGACCGGCCATTGGTTTTAAGAAACCATGGCCGGTGGCACCCATAAACAGCCAGTGATGCTAGGGGAAGGCCGGTGGGATGTGGGGTGGCCAACAAGCCATTCCCTGCCCTTCAAGGCAAGAAAACACAAGTGTTTGGTGCCAAAACCAAACACGGAACAGTCGAGTCGAGAGATCCTGAGGCAAGGTGCGCAGCCAAGACCTTCGGGAACTCGAGACGAACACAAACAAAGAGCATCACCGAGTGTTCAAGCGGTGACGTCCAAGCCTTGAGAACGGTCAAAAATGGAGTGTCTACAATAACAAGATAGCAAACAATCTTCAAGTTGGCACGTTCCTCCGCTTTGTTTTCAGAATTCAGACGATAGTTACTATTTTATTTTGCTTACTTTTTTACTTTGAGCTTCTGAAAGTACAAACAAAGCTTTGTACAACTTTGAATTCAATCAAACCAAGATTTCTTTAGTTGTTCTAAGAAAAAAAAAAAAGCAAAAGCAAACCAAACAACTGGTTTACTTTGTCAAAAATGCCTTAAACTTAGTCGGAAAAAGGCATTCGGGGGGGCGAAAATACAAAATAACCCCCGAACCACTCCATGGATGTCACGGGTAGCTTTCTCATGAAAAATAGAACCCATAAGGATAGATGACATGTAATTAGCACACGTAGGTTGGGAGTTAGAGTAAAAAATGCCTTAAACTTAGTTGAAAAAAGGCGTTCTGAGAGTGAAAATGCAAAATTGTCCTTGAACCACTCTATGGATGTCACAAGCAGATTCCTCATGACAAATAGAACATGTGGGGACAGCACACGTAGGTTGGGAGTTAGAGTAAAAAATGCCTTAAACTTAGTTGAAAAGAGGCATTCATGAGATGAAAATACAAAACAGCTCCCGAACTACTCTATTGATGTCACGGGAAACTTTCTCGTGAAAAATAGGACCTATGGGGATAGACAGGATGTAATTAGCACATGTAGGTTGGGAGTTGGAGTGAAAAATGCCTTAAACTTAGTCAAAAAAGGTCGTTCGGGGGGCAAAAATGCAAAGTAGCCTCCAAACCACTCCATGGATGTCACGAGTAGCTTCCTCGTGACAAATAGGACCTGTGGGGACAAACGGGCAGTAATTAGCACATGTAGGTTTGGAGTTGGAGTGAAAAACGCATTAAACTTAGTCGAAAAAGGCCGTTCGGGGGGCGAAAATGTAAAGCAGTCCCCGAACCACTCTATGGATGTCACGGGTAGCTTCCTCATGACAAATAAAACCTGTGGGGATAGACAGGATGCAATTAGCACACGTAGGTTGGGAGTTGGAGTGAAAAACGCCTTAAACTTAGTCGAATAAGGCCGTTCGGGGCGAAAAATGCAAAGTAGCCTCCAAACCACTCTATGGATGTCACGGGTAGCTTCCTTGTGACAAATAGGACCTGTGGGGATAGACGGGATGTAATTAGCACATGTAGGTTGGGAGTTGGAGTGAAAAACGCATTAAACTTAGTTGAAAAAGGCCGTTCGGGGGATGAAAATGCAAAGTAGCCTCTGAACCACTCTATGGATGTCACGGGTTGCTTCATCGTGACAAATAGGACCTATGGGGATAGACATGATGTAATTAGCACACGTAGGTTGAGAGTTGGAGTGAAAAACGCCTTGAACTTAGTTGAAAAAGGCCGTTCGGGGGGCGAAAATGCTAAGTAGCCCCTGAACTATTTCAATGATCTCTCAATACATTGAAACATTTCAATGATCTCTAGCCATACAAAAATAGTTTCACTCAAATTGTTGTTCCATCTATTTTGATGGTGTTGCTTATGTGGTCAGATCTATGTCTTCAAACTTACTATTAAATTAACAAGAAGTCTAAAGACATAGAATCGAATACAAAACAAAACACATGAAATTATTATCACCAAACACATCCCTTCAAGAATGAAATGTAAGTTAATTTTTGTTTTTCATTTCTATTTCCATTTTATTTTTAATTTACTCTCTAAATTCATGATTTAAATACGGTGAAAAGATACATATTGGCATTAGCAAGTGAAATTATCATATGTAACAGGTGCACCTTCTTATACAGATAAACTCCGCATATGTAAAATTAGAGGTGACTCAATCATTAGACCACTTAGTCTATTGCTTAAAATTTTTAAAAATTCTTATTGGTGAAAGTCTCATATTTTTTGAAGGCCATGAAATAAGATGGGAGAATTGCAAATACAACCAATTTATGCTTTGAATTGTGTAACTAGGTCTTGTACTTCCATCTCTTTGTAATTATTTTGAGTTTATATCATTACAGCCGAAAATGCATTAAACTTAACCGAAAAAGGGTGTTAAGGGGGCGAAAATATGAAATAGCCCCCGAACCACCGTACGGATGTCGCGGCCACCTTCCCCATGACAAATAGGACCTGTGACAATAGACGGAATGTAATTAGTACGTGTAGGTTGGGAGTTAGAGCCGAAAACGCCTTAAACTTAACCGAAAAGGGCGATAAGGGGGCGAAAATGGGAAACAGCCCCCGAACCACTGTACAAATGTCACGGCCACCTTCCCCATCACAAATAGGAACTGTGACAACAGACGAAATGTAATTAGCACATGTAAGTTGGGAGTTAGAGACGAATACGCCCTAAACTTAGTCGAAAAATGGTGTTTCGGGGGCGAAAATTCAAAACAGCCTCCGAACGACCGTGTGGGTCACATGGATAGCTTCCCCATGACAAATAGGACTTGTGAGAACTCACGGAATGTAATTTGGACCCGTAGGTTGGGAGTTAGAGCCGAATACGCCCTAAACTTAGTCGAAAAAGGATGTTTCGAGAGCGAAAATTCAAAACAGCATTCGAACGACCGTGTGGGTCACACGGATAGCTTTCCCATGACAAATAAGACTTGTGAGAACTCACGTAATGTAATTCGGACCCGTAGGTTGGGAGTTAGAGCCGAATAAGCCCTAAACTTAGTCGAAAAAATACGTTTCGGGGGCGAAAATTCAAAACAGCCTCCGAACGACTGTGTGGGTCACACGAATAACTTCCCCATGACAAATAGGATTTGTTCAAAACAGCCCCTGAACAACCGTGTGACTCACATGGATAGCTTTTCCATGACAAATAGGACTTGTGAGAACTGACGGAACGTAATTCGGACCCGTAGGTAGAGAGTTAGAGTCGAATACGTCCAAACTTAGTCGAAAAAGGGCGTTTCTGAGGCGAAAATTCAAAACAGCCCCTGAACTACCGTGTGGCTCACACAGAAAGTTCCCCCATGACAAATAGGACTTGTGACAGCTGACGGAATGTAATCCGGACCCGTAGGTTGGGAGTTAGAGCTGAATACGCCCTAAACTTAGTCGAAAAAGGGCATTTTGGGGGCGAAAATTCAAAAAAGTCCCCAAACGACCATGTGGCTCACACGGATAGCTTCACTATGACACATAGGACTTGTGAGAATTGACAGAACGTAATTCGGACCCATAGGTAGAGAGTTAGAGCTGAATACGTCCAAAACTTAGTCGAAAAAGGGCGTTTCGAGGGTGAAAATTCAAAACAGTCCCCGAACCACCGTGTGGCTCACACGGATAGTTTCACCATGACAAATAGGACTTGTGAGAACTGACGTAATGTAATTCGGACCCGTAGGTTGGGTGTTAGAGCCGAATACGTCCAAAACTTTGTCGAAAAAGGGCATTTCGGGGGTGAAAATTCAAAATAGCCCCCGAACGACCGTGTGGCTCACACGGACAGTTCCCCCATGACAAATAGGACTTGTGAGAACTGACGGAACGTAATTCGGACCCGTAGGTTAGGAGTTATAGCCGAAGACGCCCTAAACTTAGTCGAAAAAGGGCATTTCGGGGGCAAAAATTCAAAACAGCCCCCGAACTACCGTGTGGCTCAGACGGACAGCTCCCCCATGACAAATAAGACTTATGACAACTGACTAAATGTAATCTGGACCCGTAGGTTGGAAGTTAGAGCCGAATACGTCCTAAACTTAGTCGAAAAAGGGCGTTTGGGGGGCGAAAATTCTAAACAGCCTCCGAACGAGCATGTGGCTCACATGGATAGCTTCGCCATGAAAAATAGGACTTGTGAGATTTGACGGAACATAATTCGAACCTGTAGGTTGAGAGTTGAAGCTGAATACGCCCTAAACTTACTCGAAAAGGGGCTTTACGGGGGCGAAAATTCATAACAGCCCCCGAATACGCCTTACACTTAGTCGAAAAACTTGCAACACTTAGTTCAAAAAGCAACAACTTTATTAAAATAACATTTACATATTCTAATAGTTGCCTTTATATATTTATAGGACGAAGAAATTACATATTACATTGTTTGTGCAGTTGGTTGGAATAAATATTGCATGATACATATATATATATATACTTTCTTTTTTTCCAAGAAGACATTTCTTGATTGTTTTACCACTACAAAAAAAAAAACACTTTTAGCGACCTTTTTTTTAGTCACCAAAAGTGTAATTTTGGTTGCTGAAAGTATCCGCGACATCAATAAAATTGGTCGCTAAAGCCTTGTCACTAAATGGTTCAGCGACCAAATAAAACGGCGACCAAATATTTCAGTCGCCAAAAGACTAAAATTTTGTCGCCATAAATTAACATTTCGTCACTAAAAGTAGCCTTAAGTGGATGACACGTTAGGTTTTAGCGACATATAAATGCGTCGCTAAAAATATCTTTCAGCAACTAAATGAATTGGTTGTTGAATGTTAAAACTTTTGGCGACCAATCAAGTTTTGGGTCACTAAAAAAATTATTCACACAACTTTCAGCAATAGATACAAAGTGTCACTAAAAGTAAATTTACAACTAAAAAACTTGTCACCAAAAATTCTTTAATTATAATTTTTTTTTTTACACTTTTCCTGTTCAGTACATAATTCATAAACCTATAAACATAAGCAAAATATAATTCAAATTAACACACTTGTTCAAATTATCAAATCCAAAACATCCAACATAAGCATATCTCTTACAATTCGAAACTTCAAACATGTACATAATGATTCCAAAAAAACTTCTAAGATACAAAATCCTATGACAAAATATATCCAAAAATTTAAAATGTAATCCTCTTATGCTCCCCGAACCACATTCCATCCATTGTCAATCTGTCAAATATATGAAAAAAGTTACAATATTAAAATTTTAGTAATAAAATGCTTGGTCTAAAACTTTTAGTATTAAAAAACTATCTTTATTGACTTTAGGCCTGCCATTGAGTTTCATCATGGTTGGAATAGATGACCCATACACATTAGCATCAAGCAGATTAAATTGACATTTATTGGAAAGTTCATGGATAAATTAACAACAAATTCCACAAAGTATACAAAGGTACATTTGCAATCTTAAGTACAAAATTTCAGAAGGCACTTCACTCAAAATAACATTAAAACTACATGATGTTTATATGGAATATGGAGTGATAGTATTAGTTCCTTGATACAGAGATGAGAGAAAGTTTAAGATTTTGATATTTTAACATGCTTCATAATTTTCCACTTTAAACTCCTTGCTTGTGCTGAGTTAAATCTCAAATGGATAATGGACATCATAAACTTTGTATTAAGTAGCCCACAACTACATTTCTACTCCCACAAGAACTTTACATGGTATAATCCCCAAACTATCCAAAATAAATAACACAATCAAACAAGAGAATATCATAAAAAAGGGAGAATCTAAACATTCTCTCTAATGAATGGTATCATGAACTAAATGTTAATCTAAAACAACTCCGGATGAAGGAATAGTTTTTTGTTCTTTTTCCACATGATACTGTTTTCAATCTAATAATTTTCTGCTCAAATCCATATCAGGTCAAGATTCATAATCACTGTCATAGATAGCTCATCTTGATGACTTTTAATAGTATAGAGTTTAATTCAATGCATGACCTCATTAATTAAAAGTTATGGTATATGCAGAAACGAAACATTTTAAGATGTACCAATCCTATGTGAAATGTTGAGAAACTATAAAAAGAAGACATGATACCTCCCAAGAATACCCATTTATAGAATGTCATGATTAAGATGGAACTCGAGATTGATCTGTGAAAATGTTTTTCTAATTATTTTCCTTTTAGTTTTCTTTTGTTCTCTGTAAGACCATCATAGCATATGACAATGGGATTGTTGTCATGACAATGGGACAAACAATGGGCTACAACCACCTCCCCTTCTCTAAAACAAAAATAAAAATCCATGTCCAAATATTATTGGTGGTTTAAATCTTGTTATTTTTTTGATAACCAATCACATTAACCATTTATAATTTTATTAAGATTGTTAGTATACACAGAATTATTCATTAAAAACCAGTAAGCTAAATTAGAAATCAAAATCAATTAAAACCCATAAATTAAGCTCCTAAATACATAAAACATGGTATGAAATTTATATTAACAATTCCACCTTCAAATGTACAGAATCACATTCCTACAATGACCAAATTATATGAATCAACTTTAACTATTCAAAGAAAAATAAATAAATTCAACTTTAGTCTTTTGGTGCACATGTGTAGAGACAGTCCCACGAAATCATAGCTGGCCACCTTCTATTTGTATATTTATTATATATATATTCCACTATGTAAGCCCCCTTCTCATGTGTAGACAATAAACAAATCAAACAAACCTGGTAGCGTTTTCTCTACATTTCTTGGAGTGAATTTCCTATGCTTTGAAAACCAAAATCCACGAAACAGAAAATAAAATTAAAAATTTGCTAAAACAGGTTTTTTCAAAAATGTAATGAAACAATTCAGTACATCATAAATTGCAGGGCATAAATATTTTCATATTATATAAACCCTATTTTTTCTTCATTGGCTTTCACTGTAATTCTTTGAGCTCTAAACAAATCAAGCAAAATTTTGCACTATTTTCTCTACATTTCTTGGATTGCAACCTATCTTTTCGTTTCAAAACCAAAACTCATAGAAGATAAAGGAATTACAGGATTGAGTTTGGCGGAGGAATATTTATTACATAGGTGAGTAATATTTATCCACATTCTCAAATTATAAAAATACAAATCATATTAACAAAAACAAAAAAAATCAATGTTAAACTCAAAAACAGAGCATAACCCATATATCATTTGAAACAAAAAGTACCATCCAATGACATTCACATCAATATACAGATCAATCGAATGAAAGATCCAAGCTTGCAATAACAAATAAAATTGAAAAATTAAAAAAGAAATAAATCAAAATTACCTTATGAATGAGAGACAGAGGAGGAGGCTTTTGGGTATCTTTCAGTGAGAGAGAAGGAGGAAAGATTCAACACAATCTGAAATCTTCAGGGGTTTGATGGGTCTATTTAGAGTAGAAAATTATGGGTTTTTCTTAATTTAATTTTTTTTATATATTGTAAAAATCAATTGGTTAGTATAGAGATCTAAGAGATATAATTTATATCTTGTTTTTATTTCTAAATATACAAAATGTTTTTTTCGCAGGAAGTAGTGAACAAATATGGCCACATGCGGGCATACCTACTTACCCCCAACGAGCACCAACTGATAAAACTTGTCTTCTCCAAAAAAAATATGAAGAACAATAACAGAGAGAGGGCAGACAGCAGCGACCATAGAGAGGGTCACGATCGGTGCTGCTCGCGATCGGCTATGCAATAGACGAAGGGACAGCGCCGTTCGAGGGAGTGTAGTCAGCAGCACCCTCTCTGTGGTCGGCAACGAAATAGAGCGAGAGGGAGAGAAAGAGAGAGAAGAAGGAGAGGAAGAGAAGACATACCTTTTGTTGTTTGAGGTCTTGAGAGAGAGACAGAGAGAGAGAGAAAGAGAGAGAATGAGATGGAGCTTCAAGGGTCAATTACTTCTTTATTCACACAGACAACTACTTCTGGCAATTAAAAGTTAGGGCAAATATCAAACGATGCAGTTTTGACAAATTAATTATTGGCGACTAAATTAGTTAGGTCGCCATAAATGTCATTTACATTTTTTGTGACTAAGCAATGGGTGTCGCCAAAAACAATACATTTGGCAACTAAATGTTTCGTCATCGTATACTAGTTTGGTCACAGAAACTTTTTCCTAGCTCCCGCGCATAAATTTCATTTCCCGCTAAACTCAACAGCAACCAAATATTTTAGTTCGTTGCCAATAGTTTAGTTTTTTGCGACCAAAACATATATGGTCGCCAATTGTGTACATTTGGCAACTAATTTCTGTTTTAGTTGCCAAAAAGCATCGCCAAATATGTTTTTTGTTGTAGTATACCTTAAATGCATGTTAGAACATGTTCCATATGGCTGACTGAATTGATATTTTGTAATCAATTCTAATGTTTCGTTTGTTGTTTTTCTTTGTAGATGGCTTTGTCGCGTGGACTTTTGGATAATCTATATTGGTGTATGGAGAAGAAATTTCACTTTTGTATAGAACTAATATAATACTTTTGTCGTCCTCAGCTTTTGTGTAGTTCATTATTATTGATATAGAAAACTTTTGGCAATCAACAGATAATGATTGTCGTGGTACATGAATCACCTTCTGTCGTGGTAACTTCGCTTGGTAGTAAATGTATTTTTTTGTATATGGAGGAATTTGATTTTTGTATGATATATTTTGTATGGAATTATTATTTTAGTTTGGTCAATAGTTGATTTGTATGGACTTTGATATTTAATGTTATTTATTTTTGGTATATGGATGCAGATTGTGGAATGATTGATAGTATGTATCATTTTGTTTTTATACATATTACAGGTTGCATTGTATATAGACTGGTTGTGGAGAAATTATAATTTCGTGATAAAACATAATATCATGTTTTTGGCGACTAAACGATTAGTAGCCAAAAAGAAATTAGGAAAAGATATTTGGCGACTAAAAATTTTGTAGCAAAAAAGAAAAGACATTTGGCGACTAAAAGTTTTGTAGCAAAAAAAAAAAAGAAGATATTTAGCGACTAAAAGTTTAGTAGCCAAAAAAAAAAGAAAAAAAAAGACATTTGGTGACTAAAACTTTAGTAGCCAAAAGAAAATCAAACATTTGGCGACTAAAATATTTCGTAGCTAAAAACAAAAAACTAAATTATAAACACACTTTTGCCGACTAAAATTTTAGTAACAAAAAATGTAGAACTTTAGGCGACCAAATATTTAGTAGCCAAAAGAGGAACTCTTTGCCGACTAAACATTTAGTAGCCAAAGATGGGGACTTTCGGCGACTAAATTTTTAGTAGCAAAAAAAAAAACTCTTTGCCGACTGAAATTTTGGTAGCTAAAAAGGTGGGACTTTAGGCGACTAAAAGTTTGGTCGCCGAAAAGGGTTTAATTTAATTTAATGTTCAACCTTTTGGCGACTAAATATTTAGTCGGCAAATGAATACATTTGGCGACTAAAATAATTTTAGTTGCCAATTAGCTTTCCCGACTACTCTTCGGCTACTAATTTTGGACCAAAAAATTTAGTCGCTAAAGCCTTTCGGCGACTAAAAATTGACTTTTGGTGACTAAAAATTTAGTCGCCAAAAGTGAAAATTCTTGTAGTGACGAGACTTTTTAACCATAAACTAAAATAACCAAAAAGTCAAAAAACCAACTCACTTCTCAAACCAATCCTTGTGGTTCAAATAATATTTTCTTACATGCCAAGAAATCCAATGATTTGAATAATAAATGTTTTATACAACAAAGACCAATAATTTTGTGGAAGAGTATAGAGAACGCCTCATCAATCAATCATATTACAACACTAAGGGGTTGTTTGGGATGACCTAAATAAGTATATTTTTTGTCTTTTTACGAAAAGATGTGCAAAAAAGTAGAGAGGTGATGTAATGAAAAAAAGATAAAAAGATGGATTATTTGAAGTATGCCAAACTTGGCCTAAAGTTAAACACATACGCACACAATCACAAAACACACAAAATTTACCAAACCTTATTAGTAGTTTCTGAAGATCATTATATACCTGTGGTGGTGATATCCATGGCAGCCTGAAAATTGTCATTTAACAATGGCCCAAATCAACAATGCCAGAGCAGATGTCATGGAAGCCATAGAAGAGTACTTGAAGAACTTAGCGATAAACGAATTGTCGTGGATTAACAAGGCACTCAACGCGCCAGAAAAGGCGAAAACAAGGCAGACAACGAAGGCATGGAAGGCGGAGGGGAGTCCCTTGAATATGAGACTTGGAACTGGGCTGCCATTTATGAATTCGCATGGAAGTATGATCAGAAGTGCGGTGATTGTAAAGGAAGCAACCAAGATTGATTCCAAGATGTTGGTTTTGATTGGTGGTTGTGGTTGGACAGAGTTCTGCTTCACCACCATATTCATATTGTCTTTGTTGCCACGAAACAAAAACGTTTGGTGGCCTATGGCAAATTTATAAAATGGACAAGGATTGCAAAGAGGCTTTGCGTGAAAGTTAAGAATTCTATTGAGTGAAAATTAAGCATTCTATTAAGGTTGACACGGAGTTATCAAAACAAAATTAGTTTTTGACTCGTCCTAGGTAGGTTGCGTGTAAAAAATTCATTTATATATAAATAATTATATAGTAAAAAAATAAATAGAAAAAAAAAACACTTATCAAAAAGGCTAAAGAATATAAACTTACAAAAATAAATTAAAATAGAATTTATATTCTCAATTAAAATTAAAATTGAAATTTTGATAAAAATTGTACAAAATTATCCTACTAATCTATCCAAACATTTTTTTTTTTTTTTTTTTGCAAATCATTTTAAAATAAGACATCAACAATAGTTAAATTGAATTTGAAAATATGTATTAATTGGCATATTAATTTAAATATTTTTAAAAATAATATAATATTGCATTGTATATATATAGTTTTTATTTTTTATTTTTTTATTTTGCATTTGGAGAGTTTGACCTAAGTCAAAGTGATTGTGATAGTATTTTTTATCTTTTATTTTTTAAATTTAAACTCATTGTAATGTAAATTTGATATTTTTTCATGTTTGCAATTATTGTAATGTCTTTTTGTAGTAAAGATGTTAATTTGATTCTATAAAACGATTTATGTATTTAAAAGTTTATACTAACCAAACAAAATTAAGATCAGTGCATGCTTGGGTTTTACATATGTAAAATTTCTAATGGATAAAGATTTTTTTTTTTATTTTTTTTTAAATGAGAGCAATTTAAATTAAGAGTAAATTACCAATAGGTCATAATAATTAGATTTAATTTTTATCAAATCCAATAATAAATAAGACCTAATAAAATCATCCTTAAAAATCATTTTTGGGGACGATTTTTTTCATATGTAGTTAAAAATTGATAATTAGTGAACTTTTTTTTTATCGCGATTGTTATAAATTGTCGCTAAAATTTACAATTAGTGATACTTTTCTATGACGAATTTTTTAAATTTGAAAGTTAGAAATTAGTGATTTTTTTGTGATATTTTTTTAAAGGGGGATGCACCAATAAATCCCAAATTAATAACTTATACACTGTTTAGTCCTAAAAATTTTCTTATAGACTTAAAGGTCCTATTACTATGTTTCAAACATCAGATTAATGTTTCGAACATTAGATTGATGTGCAAATGGGACTAAATGGAGCATAAGAAAACTTATAGGACTAAATGGTTCAACTTTCAGAAACTAGGACTTATGGGTAAATTTTTCTTTTTTAAATTGTCGCTAAAATTTATAATTAATGACATTTTTTTGTGATAAAATTTTTAAACTATCACTGAAAATTAATAATTAGTGACTTTTTTTTTAATAATATTTGATAAAAAAAATATAATTAATTATCATCTATTAGACAATAAATTTACTTATTAAGATTTATATGTAAATCCTAAATTATAATTCTAAATTATTTAGTAGAGTATCTTGAGAAATTGACCGCGCTAAATAATTTTGTAAGTAAAAGTAGAATTACCCATAGCTTTGCCCATATCCACCGCCACTTCCATCATGTCATCACCACCGTCACCACTGTATTGGCCCCAAAATTGGATATTATTGTCAATATAGGGCTGGCCCTAGATAGATAGTGACTCATAAAAGGGGCCGAAAAAGGAGTAGCTTTGTTAATTGGGCTGGGCCTAGATAAAATGGTGACCCATAAAAGGGGCCCAAAAAATGTATTAGCTTTGTCAATATAGCTGCCCAGAATAAAAGGTAACCCAGCAAAAAGATGGGTGATTCTATTTGCATTCAAATAATAATTAGTATATCTAATTTAAAATTTTAATTCATATTATATTTTAATATAAATTTATTAATAAAGATAATACAATTAAATCTTAAAATAAATATATTTTTTTTTCATAGTATACCCAAACCACTTATACGTATTATTCATATTCAAATTTTTTCATCTTATTTCCTAAATTTCAATTATTTTTTCTTCATCTTCTTTTTCATTCCAAAACTCTAATCCACACCACCAGAATTTACTATTATCATTAACATAATTATTTATTATTGTGTTGTTACTTGTAAATATAAGAAAATTTGAATAAAATTGTAATAGCTAAAAAAACATGTACAAATCAAAGCCCCAAATCAACACTCCTAATTTTTTAATTTAAAGTTAAACTTTTCAATTTGTTTTCGTTGGTTGAATTTCAAATTTGCAGAAAATTTGAAATATTAACCTGTTGTCCAATAGATGCCATAGCATTCACTATCAAAAACACATACTAGTCGCCATGACCAATACCCAAGCAGGTTGATAAAGATAATTCCGATGATACCAACACAACCCCCGAGAGCCAGGGCCGGCCTGACAATTATGAGGCGGTGAATTATATAAGGGGAACTGACCCAAAGGTCCAAGCCCAACATATGCTACCCCGTTTAAGCCCAAAACAATTTTAGTACTCCATTAAGTCCTCAAATTAACAATAAGACAAAAATACCCACAATACACATCCAATTTACACGCGCGCAACCATCACCCACGTCCCAAACATCTCAGACTGATCAGTACGCTGTCACGTCTCCGCCGTTCGAAATCGACTCCTCAGTCCTCCATCTCTCTTCCGTTCAACTCCATCGCCTCTGAAAACCCTAACCCTAACCAGAAAACGTAACAGTTCATCTTCATCACCAACAATCATCTCAGTCTGATCAGTACACTATCAAATCTCCGCCGCTCGAAATCGCATTCTCAATCCTCCATCTCTCCTCCGTTCGATTCCATTCCCTCTGAAACCCTACCCTAACCACAAAACCAAACCGTTCATCTTCAACACAACACCAAGCCGTTCATATTCTCCAATCGGCGACTCTCAACAACACGAAGAACCATCACCACTGTGAAGAGATTTCATAGTTCCTGACTTCAAATTCACAAAAATGGGGAAAAAAAGTAACATCTCTCTTCACCTATTCACTATTTTTCATTCACATTTGTACATATTTCTTATATACACATTTTACATACTTCAAAATGTATAAACCCTCTTTTATATATAATCCCCTGTTTTCAAACATTCTACTCCCCTGTTTTTCAACATTCTAAAACACTTTTTTTACACATAAATCCCTATTTTTACACATTCAACACCTTATTCTTATTCTTGTTGTTCAATATTGGCGTCTCTTATTCTTATTTTTGAATTTTTAATCTTCTCATTGTTATTGTTGCTTTTTACAAAATACAAAGGGCTGTTACTATTGTTCATACTAACTGCAACATCATAGTGTTTCATTTCACCACTACACAAGTAACATATCTCAATTTATTCAAACTGCAAATGAAACTGCAAAATTACACATTTTAACCACTACTCAAAACAAGTAGATAACTTATTATAAAGTGCAAATCAAACTGTCAAATTATACAGTTTCGTAACTGTTACCAACAAAATACATATAACTTCATATGAAACTGCATATAAAACTTCAAAATTATACAGTTTTGTCACTATATTACTCATACCGTGCTGTCGCTTTCATTTTTTCAGAAACAGCTGTTGGAAGATATTGGAAGAAACAAACCCATATGCCCACAAATCCAATCAGGGATTTAACCATCTCCCCTTTTGAAAGTCCATCTCCTGTATCCATTGAAAAGCCACCACCATCTCCCCATCCACAAAAAACCAAACCACCACACCCAAAAACAACCAAACCCAACAGACCCCACCAAAAAACCCACAAAACAACCACACCACCAACAAGAAAAAGCCCAAGAACTGCACCACAGACCCCACCCACACAACAAACACCAACCACACCTCCAACCACAACAAGAACAAACAAAAGAAAGCCAACAACAAAACAAGAAGCTCCTCCGACCAAAAAAAGAAAGCTCCAAGAAAGCCAATCAACTCCCAAAACAAAAACCAAGGCATCAAAAGAAAAAAAAGCAGCAGTCCCTGCAAAGAGAGTCCAACAATTTAATTATCGTTCCAACATCGGAACAGTAATCAAACTGTTGAAGGGCGTCAAATTCACAAAAGCCCAACAGACAGAGCTGCAAAAAACCCCTTTTTGGCACCTCATAAATGCTCTCTCCTCAACACAACTGAAGGCCTCTTGGTGCAGATGCTACAACTCCATTGTAGCAGAAATGACAACACTCTACAACAAAAGAAAAAGATCATTTCTACTTGGCAAAAAGCAAATGAAACTCAGAAGCAGTGATGTGAAGCTCATTTTTGGTATTGACTGTGGAGAAGACAGCATCACCACCAAATCCTATGCAACACCAAAGGATTTTGAGCTTCCATTTTACAAACGAAGATGCAAATCAGTCAAGAGATTGGATGGCAAGTCTTTGGCCAAAATGTTTCAACAAACAAAAAAAGGAAAATCAACCAATGATCGTCAAGATCTTGCAAGGGTAATCACCCTTTACTTGTGCTTGAAACTTCTCATCCCCACAACAGGCCATACACTCAGTTGGAGTTTCCTCAACTATGTCGACAATCTCAACAACATCAAGAAATACAATTGGGTTGAGGCAATAAAAGACACACTGATGAATTCAATGGCAAATGCAAACAACAACCCAAGGCATGTCACTGGATGCGTCATGTTACTCTTGGTAAACACATTGCTCAACTACTTCCCACAAAAATATCAGACATCCACCTATTTCTAACTATCTAACATATTTCAAATTTTTTTTTTTTAACAGTACTGGTACTGTGAGCACAGTAAACTCCTCCGACCATCCAACAAAGAAGGCTTCCCAAGGTTTATGAAATGGAACCTTGGCAGAATGTACTCCAAGTGGAAACACATCAGCCTTGCTCACTTTGAAAAGGTATTCAAACTCTTCTATACTATCACAGCACAAATCTATTCAACTCCCCTTTCACATTCATTGTAGTACAAATCATATTATGAAACTGTGAAAATTTTCAGTTTCAAAGAACACACTTATTTAACATCACTCATGTTATGAAACTGTAACATTTTTCAGTTTCCAAAAACATATTTTGACACTTATGCCACACTTATGCCACATTGTTCCAATGCAGTTTACAGTACTACTGATATATGCCACATTGTTCCAATGCAGGTTAACCAAAGTCCTTTAACCCCAACTGAACAAGAAATACAGTTATTGCATATCAATCAAAGCACATCAACAGACTTTTCAGCAAAGAAACATGACCACAAAAAGGACAATAAGCGAAAAAAGAAAACAAAAGAAACAAAAAAAAAAAACACTTCTAGAGAGTGATGAGGATGACTTTCTCGAAGAAGAACATCATTCAGAATCAGAATCAGAATCAGAACAAGAAGAACAACAAAAAAAAAAAGAAAAGAAAGCAAAAACCACAAGAAGAACCAGAAAGTGATGAACAAGAAGAAAAGAGTGATAATGAAAAAAATCAACTGACTGATGAAGAAGAAACTGATGAAGAAGAAACTGAAGAAGAAGAAGAAACTGAAACTGAAGAAGAAGAAGAAAAAGAACAAGAACCTGATGAACAACATGGCAATGATAAAGCAGAAGAAAGACAACAAACAAAAGGTGATCGACAAGAAGACCTTCATGAAGAAGAAGACCAACAAGAAGAAGTCAATGAACAAGAACTGACAAACCAACAAGAAGAACTGCAAGAGAAATCTGACATATTTCATGCACAAGGTAAACCATTGTCTAATACTAAAGCATACTGCAACATTTCATTAAACTAACCAAAACACAATCCAACATTTTATAGGTCATGACCAACCACAAACACCAACCAAAGAGGATGACAAGGACAAGCTCATATCAGACATGAGAGCACAAATGCAAGAAATGGAACAAAAATTCATGGCTGAACTGCGTAAAAAAGAAGATCAACTGAAGGAAATGTCCACCAAAAAAACTGGCAGTCCCCAACAAAGATCCATGGTCAAGAGAATCAAACAAAAATCAAGAAAACAAGCACATCACCCAGATTTTGAATACCAACCAATGACCAAACCCAAAGAAGATGCAAGAAACAAGACACAAACTGCTGCTGATGTACCCAAACCAACACAGGGTACCAATGAAGAAAAAGAGAAGGAGAATGACAACAACAAAGAAGGTGCTCATGAAGCAAAACAACAGCAGAAAGAAAAGATGCAAGAGCATATTGGCCAAGAGAAAGCAGTTGCTCCTGAAACAAACCCAAAAGAGCATGCCAATCAAGAAAAGACAAAACTTCAAATATTGGAAAGTGATGATGATTTCCAGGAAGAATCAATCCCAAACAAGCCACTCACCATTTCATGCCGCAAAACAAACAAGGTTTGGCATAGCCTATCCAAAAAAGACCAAGACCAAATTCAACTCATCAACAACACACAATCAAGTGCTTGTGTCTGGTCTGGCAGCGAAGATGAAAACTGCGTATACTTTTCAGATATATGCAGATTGACCAACAGGGAACCCTTATATGGGAATGTAGGTCTCCAACTGCACAATTTTACAGTTTCTGTACATATTCAATAACCTATTCCACAAAACTAACACATTCTCATATATAACATGTTTCAGGTCATTGATGCCTTCGCAGAAAAGCAATTGGCACTCCAACCAACCATTGAAGAATTTGAGAAAAACGATCTAGTCTTTGCAAGCAATCCATATGCAGGAAGATCTTACGTTTTCTCAACACTCATCAATGTAAGCAAAACTTAACATACCTTACAACTGCAAAATTTTCTACTTTCTCAACATGTATTACTACATAGTTTTATAACATATTTCAAACATATATATAACTTACAGACTCCACTACAAAACCAAGATCAAGCACTCGAGAAAAACTCATCGACAACCATTTTCCAGAAGCAATGAAAAACAGATATATCCATTTCCCAATCAACCACGACAACCATTGGACAATTGTGGTCTTTGACAATGCTGATGGAATATGGAAACACTATGACTCTTTGAGACCTGCAAAAGATTGCCACAACAAGCACTTTCAAATTGCAAAACAAATTGTAAGTTAAAATAAAATTTCATACTTATTTCCATTCCTTTACAAACATATCAACTAGCCACTATAACTAACAAAAACACCCACTAACTATTTTGTAGCAACAACATCAACTGAGATGGAATAAAGCATTACTCAGCAAACAAGGAAACATGTTTTCATCTCAAGAGTGCGAGACAGAAATTGCATCAATTGAGGAATGCCCACAACAAACCCCACACTCGTAAGATACAAAATCCATAAACTAATCTTCCAATATGCTAAATTTTGCAGTTTCACCTAACTAATTAACTTCATCTCAAACACTGCAGGAATGATTGTGCAATCGCCGTCTGCAATGTTATCAACCAATATCTCAACTGGCAACCTGTGCAGAAAAAACTTCGTCCAACTGAGTGGGTCAAATTTCGAGCACAAATCATCAATCAATTCCTCAATGATGAGAACCGATCCTGGAAACTCGAGCACTACCAAATGTTGACAAAGCATACCAAACCATAGAAATACTGAACAAACTTCTTGACAATACAAATTTTCAAGGGAACATATCTTTGTACCTTTTTTTTTTTTTTTAATTTTTTTTTTTAACATGTGACAAGTACTTTATATACTTTTGGGAATGATCATTTTCTGGTTATTATGGTTATGGTGAAAATGATAGATGTTGTTGTTGCTCTTCTTCTCCTTATTATCATTATTGTGGATGTTATTCTGATTGTTTGTCTACTTGTTTCTGGTTGCATATATTTTCATACAGTAAAGGTTGTTTCTAATAATTCTTCAAACTGCAAAATTTTGCAGTTTCATCAGCTTGTTTCTAATGATTTTAAAACTGCAAAATTATGCGGTTCCATCAGGTTGTTTCTAATAATTCTTAAAACTGCAAAATTATACAGTTTTGTCGCTATGAAATATCAACTGCATTTCAATAAGAAATTTTCAACAACTTTCTCTACATTCCATAAAAATTAAAAACAAAACCAGACTGTTACAAAACAACTTCAATAAGTAAAGAACACATCAACAAACAAAAAACAATTCAACCAACTTTATTCATTACTTCCATAATACCAAGTATCACATTTTTATTCTCATAATTCCTCAAATTCAAATACAAATAAAAAAGAATAGATTGTGGCCTCAAATAGCAGCCTTGCACGTCTTCTTATTGTGATTCCCATATTTCAAGCACCTCCCACACTTGATTTGCTTCACATTCTCACCCCTAGAAGGTATCCTCTTCTTCTTGTTCCGCCCGGGCTGCTTCTTCGTTATAGGAGGTTTGATAACCGAACTACTGGCACCATCAAAACCAAATCTCTCACTTGAAGGCACTGGATAAACAGATTCCTTGTATGACTCTCTAAAACAATCTACATGAAAAAAAGGATCAATGAAATCATACACATCTCTACCACTACTACGCAAAGCATGCACAGCATGACAACAAGGAAAACCATTCAATTGCCATTCATGGCAAGAACAAGTCTGTCTACCAATATCAACATAAAAAGAAATAGAAGAATGAACCTCAAGCACAGTATCACTAGCAACAATCACATCCCAAGACTTAGCTAGCTCCAAAGAGTCCACCAACTTCTTTTCCATAACTGGACACAATTTCGTACTCCATCTTCTAGATTCAGCTCTTCTATCCGACAATTGAGTCATGATTTGAACCCTAATCATATCAACCATACAAGTAATAGGCAACTCACGAGCCCCACCAATCCAATTATTGTAAGACTCGGCAGCATTAGATGACATCTCACCATATCGTTTCCCTCTAAAAAATGCATTGGCCCACTTATCATTTTGCAAACCATCCAACATACTATCAACTCTACCATTCCCAGCAATACGCCTCAATTTCTCCATATAATGTTGGAAAGAAGCAACCGTTGGCGCATAAGCACATTTGACTAATATTTTCATCAAACACAGCTTATAGGTAGTACGAAGTCCCACCAATTTGTCAATCAAATTTCTCTTCAAATGATTCAAGCAATAAGCATGATGTGCATTGGGGAAAACCACCGAAAGAGCGTCTAGCAATCCATGTTGACGATCCGACACAAAAGTCAATCTCCGGCCTGAACCAACAGCCTTTAACAACTGACTTAAGAACCACATCCAATTATCTTGATTTTCAGCGTCAACAATCGCAAAAGCCAAAGGAAACAGACCTGCAAACAAAATCACATGAAACTGCAAAAATTAGCAGACTCACAATACAATAACACACTGACAAACCAAACCTATACTAACTGCAAATAAATACATACCTTGATTACCATCCTTTGATGTTGCTGCAAGCAAATGCCCCTTGTAACGCCCCTTCAAAAATGTACCATCAACAAACAACAACGGACGACAAAATTGAAAGCCATACAAACATCCATGAAATGCCACAAACAACCTCCGAAAACACCCACTACTTTCATCCACATCTAATTCAAACACACTTCCTGGATTCGTTCTCATAGCCGTCTCAAGGTACCATCGAAGCTGGTCAAAAGAAGTTGCAAAATCACCAAACAACCCACCTCTTGCCTTATCAACTCCTAACCATGCAACCCGATAAGAAACATCTATACCATATTGCTTCTTCAACTTTTTTTTAACTTCAATAGGACGAGTCAACGGATTATCACTAATATCATTTTGCACAATATCAGACACAAGTCTAGAACCAACCATTTTGCTACAAGATCTACGAGCCACAACCCCACAAGTATGCACATTATCCAACTTCATTATAAAAAAAACACCGGAATCCATCAACACCCTTCCATGCACAAACCATTTACAACCCGTAGACGACTTCATCACACATTCAGCGGTTACTCTTGTTGCATCGTTCTTCAAATAATTCACTGCAAAACCACACTCAACTGCATACTTAGCCAATGCAATGCGGAATGCCGGCACTCCACCTTCAAATTCTTGACCAACACTATGTATAATCCCCTTCCAACTAGCAGACAACAAAACTCTCTCTGGTTCTGGATAAAAACTACGCAACAACCACCAACATCATCACAATCATTCACAAAAGAACTCTCACAAGTTACAGAATCAATCCTACAAGAATTACCATCATCAACCTCCACAACTCTCTTATCCCCAACAATAACATCAACAACATGACAACCACTACCACCTACCATTGACAGCATATTCCCCAAATCATCATCACATTCAACAATACAATTAGAATATTCAGGAACAGAGAAAAACAAACAAAAGTTACCAACACTCAACTCCTTGAACTTCGCACATATTTTCTCAACAACTTCATCATAACTACATCCCTCACTAATCTTGATAGCAGCACAACAATTACTGTATTTGCACATTAACATGAAACACCCCTCCATACTACAAAATCACAAACCAACAAACAATTGTTCACCTATTCCAAACTGCAAAATTATACAGTTACAACATATCACTACCAACACTGCACAATTCACAATTCCAAAATACAACTTCAAAATACATTACACTATACGACAAACAAAATCAACAAAATCAAAATCAAACAAACAAAATTTCCCAAACACAAACCACATACCACACAAATTTGCTTATCTATATATACATACATATATGTATCAACAAATACAAACTACATACACACACAGACATATATATATATATATATATATACATATATATGTATATCTATGTATCGACACATACATACATACACATACATATATCTATCACCAGAGAGAGAGAGAGAGAGAAAGAGAGAGACAACGTACGCAGATATAGCCTGTACACAGAGATTCAGATCGCACAACCAGATCAACCTCACAGCACAATCAGATCGACCACACAACACAATGAGATCGCCACAACGAACAGAAATCGAGATCGCAGAGACGAAGATTTGATTTCCTTTTTTTTCACGCAGCAAAAATTTGATTTCTCACGTATATATAGATCTCAAAACAAAGGGTAATACAGTCATTTAAAAATACAAAAATAAAAAACGGGACCTCTGGGTATAAAACTTAAAAAACTGTGGACTTATTAATCTATTAAAAATAAATTGGGATTAGAAGGGAAATAGATCTCTTACATAGGACTACATGGTAATTTTCCCATTATAAAAATGGACCTTATATATATATATATATATATATAATAAAAAATTTATGCATAAAATATTAAAATATCAATAAGTTTTTTATTTAAATTTACTTACACATATAATAATTAAAATTAAGAAAACGTATGTAAATAGTCCATATACTTTACACAATGTATCAATTTGATCTATATAGTTTCAATTTCTTCAATTTTGTCCCTTAATTTAACGGATTGTGTCATTTTAGTCCAACGAATAACGGTTGTTAAGTTAATTTAACAGAAAGTCAAACAATGTGTTAATTTGGTCCCTGTATTTTTCACAATGTGTCAATTTAGTCTCTGTCAAAATTGAGAAAATTGAAACTACAGAGACCAAATTGACACATTATTTGACCTTCCATTAAATTAATTTAACAACCGTTATTATTGGACTAAAATGACACAATTTGTTAAATTAAGGGGCAAAATCGAACAAATTGAAATTATAGGGACCAAATCGACACATCGTGTAAAGTACAGAGACTATTTGCATAATTTACCCTTAAAATTATAAATTAAAATTTATTTTTATATATTAAAATAGAAATAAATCATTACAAATACTGAAAAATATTAAAAACTGAGCTAAAACAATTTGTCTATATATATTTTAATTTTAATTGGGTTAAATCACATTTATAAATAAATTTTTCTTTTCATATGGGCTCAATAGAATTTTTTGAGCTTTTCAGACTGGCTCTAAAACAACAAAAATAAATTGAGCCTATTTGAATTTGTAATATATATACTATAAGATACTACTAAATTTGAAGGCTATATTTTGAACCAATTTTTTGAGGTCTAAGGTAATGGCCTCAATAGCCTTAGTTCAGAGCTGGTTTTGCCCAAAGCCAACAACAACACTACTTAGCATTAGCAGCAGCAGCAGCACCCCATCAACACTAGTCGGTGGTCAGTGAATGCGAACGCGAAGTTCAAGTTTGAATGCGATGGTGACCAACGACAAGGGGTTGAGGTTTGCTGACATCATTCTCCTTTGCAATGTCGTCGCCGCCTGTGCCGTTGTTCCCTGTATGTGAACATAAGAGCTTTTTAAAATTTGGGACTTTTGATTTGTTTATTATTTGATTGTACCTTAAAGGGTAATTTGAAAAAAAAAAAACAAAAAAAAAAAAACAAAACAAAACAAAAAAAAACATAGTATATTAAGAGTAAATTATAATCTTAAATAATTTAATAGAGTATATTGAGAAATTAGGCATAATTAATAATTTTTTGGTTGCAAATAAAATCTCCATAGAAAGACGCATCTAAAATTTCAGTGAGGATAAGGGCTTGCTTGGTATAATTTATTGTAAGTTGGCAACAAAAAAATAGAAGTAAAAAATGCCCCTCCTCTCGTTTCTAGATAATCTATTTTTTCAGTTTTTTAAATTATTCTACCTAACAAACTGTAAATAGAAATTGCACCAAATAATCTAAAATAGACTTTTCGAACTTAAAAAAAAAATTAAATAAATAAATAGCTTAGGTAAGCTGCATCAAAATAACCCCTAAATGGGAACTTACGAATATTGTCATGTATTAGCCAATTAATATACTTACCAAATACCAACAGGGGTTGGTTCTGTGGTAAGACTTTCGAAATCGTCACTCAAAACCTAAGTTCGAGTATCTATAGCCTCTTATTGGAGTTAAATATACTTTGTAAGGCCCTGATGTAGGTATAGTGGGGTTCCCTGTAGATGTCCTATGAGTACTAAGAGACAATACTCTCTATCGAATATCTGGAGTAGCCTATCTACCTATCTATTTATTTTTTTACCAAATAAATAATAGGAGCCAATCAATATAACAGGCCAAGTGAACTACCCTTTCATACTATTGGCCCAGTACACCATAGTTGGGCAGCACATTAAAATAGCAAAATAGTGTGTTTTCCAAGTCCAAATTCACTGATATGTTCAGTATGAATTGGATTTTTTTTATTTTTTTTTTATTTTTTATTTTTCAAAACCGAATATACAATTGGATGGTATATTGGGCTAGATATGGCACAGCTTAATTCAAGCAAAAAATCCAGCCAATTTCGGCTTACAAATAAGTTTTCGAGCACAGATTAAAAAATTAGAATTTTTATTGTACAAAAAGGAAAATTGGATGTCTTAAAAATTCACCTTTTCCAATTTTTTTATTTTTATTTTTGAGAGTATAGTGGTGAATCACAACAGAGAAATTGACATCCAAATCTAGGCGACGCCGATACCAACCCAATTCTCGACAAATTGGACGACACATCTTTTCCTGTAATGTATTGAGAAAAGCCTCATATTCATATATGACATTTCTTTGTCGAAGCAATTCATCAAAATTTTATTGAATTAGAAAAAAATCAACACAATGGTGCATGTGGTTGGTTAGAAAGAGAGCGTCAAATATATGCACATGTGAAATACAACATTTAGCACATACGAGGAAACAAAAATGCCATACAATTTGCTCTGATTAGCCATAAGTAAAAGCTTTTTTTAATTACTTGCTTGAACAAGATTTCCTTGTTTGAGATCCATATTGCTACATGGCACGCCATTAAGGATCTTCTGTCCCCAAATAACTCTGTCTCCCTGTCCCAAATTACTCACAACTATTAGATCATATGAGAATTCCAAGATGTGAAAATTTCAAGACATATCCAATAATTGTGAGTGATTTGAGATAGGAAAATAGAGTTATTTGGGAACAGAAGATCCTTGGACATGGCACACAATCATACTACAACCCCTATATTCTTATATCTATCATAGAAAAAATATGTAACTAGAACATTGTTTAAATATTCTTTTTAAAACACCCTTTTTAGAACTTTCTTTCAAAACAAATCTTATCTCATATTTTATCTCATTCTAAGAAGACATAGTACAATAATCTTATGGTAAAAAAAAAAAGGCCCAATTAATACACATTAATGGCCCTGTCTGGTAGAGCTTATTTTCAGCTTATTTCATCTTTTAGCTTAATTTATGTTATTTTGATGTGTTTGGTTCAACTTAACAATACAGTTTATAACTTTTTATAAATCAAAAATCAACTTATTCTTTGAGTGGGGGATGAGAAACTTAATTTATAAGTCAAAAATCAGCTTATGTTCACAGCTATAAGGTATAAGCTGTTAGGCTATAAGTTATAATCACTTTCCCACAGTTCTACCAAACAGGGCCAATATATGTTTGGAAGGAGAAAATAATATTACCACAATAATCTTATGGTATTGTAAATAAAATAAAATAAAATAATTTGAGACCGTGAATTGGCACTAATCTCATTTCGTCAAATATGACTTTAAGAGTAATGCTATACATATCTACCTTTCTAATTCCTTAAATACGCCTCTAACTTTTTAAAAATAATGATAAGGTGGTGGTGGACCATTATATTTGTCACTAAGAGACAATCAGTTGATAATATTTCTATCTCTGATTGTTGACATTCTGAATTTGATTTCTCTAGAAGTAGACGACTTTGTGGTTGTTAGACATTTTTTACATAATTGAATATCTAATTTGATATAATTTTCATGATATTTATAAATTGTTTCCTATTAATTAACAAAAAAAAAAAAATTACAAATCAGTGAAAGACATATTCACAAAATAATTTTCTAAAGCAGGTAAGAGATGTTATGTGCTTAATCAATCTTTTCTCATGATATTTCCTCATATTCATAAATGGGCAGTGCTACGTAGCTCGAAAGCTACGTAGCTCGAATCCCCCGAATCCCACTACGACGTCATTTTTGCTTTTTTATTTTATTTTATTTTATTTTTTTGCAGATCAAAAGAACGAACGAAGAAGAAGAAGAAGAAGAAGAAGAAGGAAGAAGGAAGAAGGAAGAAGGAAGAAAGGAGGAGGAGGAGGAGGAGGAGGAGGAGGAGGAGGAGGAGGAGGAGGAGGGACTGGAGGGGCATAATATTCGGGGGGGGAGGAGGAGGCGAAGGCGGGGCGACGGCTGCGGCGGGGCTGTGACGAGCAGCGGCGGGGCTGCGACGTCGGAGCTGCTGCGACGGAAGCACAGGAGGGGACGATCGGCGGCGGAGCTACTCCTCTCCTCTCCTCTCTCTTTCTCCCTCTCTCCTCCTCTCCCCTTTCTCTCTTCTCTTTCTCTCCCTCTTCCTCTTCATCTGCAGACTGAAAATGGAAGAAAAAAAAGAAAAAAAAAAAAAAAGGCCTAATGCCCAAAACGATGTCGTTTTGGGCATTAGAGGGGATTAGGGGGGAAGGATTTTCGAGCTCTCAAACATTATTCTTCATAAATACACATGGAATCAACTTAATTTTGTCTAGTAGGTAAGAAATATGATATGTCCCTAATCAATTTTCAACCCCTGTGGGGTTGTCTACTAGATATTAAGGTATCATTTAGTAATGTTGTCAATTTTTTTACTTTCAATTTATGAAAACAGATAACAATTTTTTGCTTCTTTTTCTTTATTAAAAAATAAATATATTCGTGTACACAAATGACCCTGCCGGAGACTTCCCCGAAGGTGGCTGGAGAATCAGTGGTCACCGATGGCGAGTGGCGGTAGTGGGTGATGGAAGAGGGAGGAGAGAATGAAAATTTGTTTTGAAAACAAGTGAAGTGAAAGTATTTATTTATTTATTTTTTCGTTTTCAAAAATTTTGAAAATTTTATAATTATCCCGTGGCATTGAAAGTACCTTTCCATCAATTGAATGATTTTGCTAATCTTCTTAAAGATGTAAAATGCATAAGAAACTCTCACACTATCTCCCTCTCTACACACAAACACACATACATATATGTCTATGAGATGCAGACTATGCTTAAGTAAAACCAGGAAAGGGAAACCTTACAACTTATGAGTTGGGTCACTCATCCACTGGTCACCTACTATAGTCAATTTCTAATGCAACTTGATTAGCATTTAAGTCTTGAATCTTTAAAAAGTGCCAAAGTGCATGGAAATGAAGTAGCTAGAACATCTATGACACTTTAATGCAGCAGCCTTGTCTTACTTCCACAGACTTCCAATCAGAACTGGGGTGGAAACAAAGGCATGAACATTACCCATGAATTATCATTTATGTTTGTTTACTGCTATGTCATTTTTTTTTTTTTTTTAAAATTTGTTGGGATGATTTATGGTTTTGTTTTGTATTATACAAAAGTGTAACAACAACAACAGGCAAGTGATTCAATTTGGCACCTCATATAAAATTCATCACATGTAAATCTTCTACCCGCAACCAGACGCCGATCCTGATCCAACTCCATCTCATCTATGTTCATCTTTGCAGAGGAAAGTTGTCTGAAAACAAACAGACAAGAGCCAACAAATAGAAGAATGCTACAAAAAATCAATTGCCAAAAAAAAAAGAAATGAATTTAGGGCCACAAATTGTCGCTTTTATTTTAGGTCATGAAATCAGTTGCACTTCACATTTTTTGGGGGGATTTTTTAGCCATAAATACCCTTTGAGAGAGAGAGAGAGAGAGAGAGAGAGAGAGAGAGATGAGAGAGCGATAGAAGGGAACGATGTTGCTCAGTTGCTACGGTTTACAGGAAAAAAGATGGGGCAATTACACCCCAATGTGTTTCAGGATTTCAATAGAGAATTGAAAAGCTAATTACAAAGGGGGAACTTCCTATCCTCACTCTCACTTTCCTAACAATTTTTACATAATTATATTAATCTCTAAGGAGATTTTAATTTATATAATATTTAAGACATTTTACAAGAACTGCCTTAAATGGCCTAAACAGGCATTTAGTCAGTGGCCCACATAGCCCAGGACAGTCAAACCCATAACTGCCTTGGATGGCCCAAATAGGCATTTAGTTACAGTCTAGTGAAGAACCCACATTGGTCCAGACCCTGTGACACCTATTAGGCAAAGAGGTAGCCACTTGGTAAACAAAAATCTTGCAAAGTTATTGATTCCAGACATCAAGCATTAAATGAGGTTATCATGGCATTAAATGTAACAAAACCTCTCACTCCTGGGTATGGTAAAATTGCCATGGTCGACAGCAAGTAGACCCTAGACTTCCGGCCAATAAGACAGCTTGAATGGACAAGGAAATCATGAGGAAAAGATATAAGGAAGCTCGTGAAGAACATTAAGGACAACAAGTAATTCTCTCTCTCTCTCTCTCTCTCTCTAACTACTTTCTCTATCACTTCCAATCTAACTTGATCATTGGAGTGTCTACGGAAAAAAAACCATTCCAATCTTGGTGCCTCTCTACCGGACCTTTTGCAGGTACGCAGTAAGAAGACGAAGGCTAGCAAACCCATGAAACACGTGAATTAGTCCGACCCATCCTCAATTGACCATATTGCATTATCACTATTAATAAAAACAAAAAAATTCTCATATATTTTTTAATAAAATATATATTTATGTTTATTTCTTCAATGTCTATCTATATCTATATTTATTATTTAGGGGTATGAAAATGGTCTGACCTACCATCAGACCTAGTGGACTCTGACAAAAATTAGGTTGGGCCTAACCTGGCCACTAGCACAAAATCTCGGCCCAAGTCTAGGAGGTTCTCGGGCCTCAATTGGACTTGGGCTTGGATAGGTTTGGGCCAGGCCTGACCCTTTTTTTTAATTTTTTTTTTCTACCAAAATAGTTTTAAAATAACATTGGGTCTTGAGCAGGCCGCTGGGACAGGCTTCGAGCTAGGTCGGGCCGCAAAACACACAACCTAGGCCTAGGGTCACAGGTTGAGCTCGGGCCACGAGCGGATTTTGGGTGGGCCACAGGCCGATGGGTCAATTTTACACCTCTACTATCTGTCTATATTAGTTTTAACCCATTTAACTTTATTAAAAAAAAAAAAATCAATATAATCATGTTAAAAATCTAAAATTAATAATTTTTTTCTTTTTTCAAATTGTATAAGAAGTGAGTCTTCCTAAATTTTACCATTGGTGACTCTTCCTATTATTTTATTAAATTCAAGAGTAATAATGAGGCTTATTACGATATATGTTATTTTTTAAAAGGGGTAAATTACACTAATGGTCCTTATAATTTGGTATTTGTATCACTTTAATTGCTGACATTTCAATTGTGATACATTTGACCTTATATTTTAAATTTCGTTTCAAATAAGGACAATTGAAGGCACTGATGTTCTATTTCAAGGGTACAGTCATCAATTGGAATTGGTGTGGCTGCTGTGCGGGGGTGCACACCAGCCACTGCTGTGCAGCCATTTGGGCCCTTTTTGGGGCCCATTTTGATAATCCGAACCGTTCACATTTTAGAATACATCAAATAGAACATACTTGTAAAAAATCAAGTTAATCGGATATCGTTTACCCATTCATCCACTTACATTTGTATCTACAAAAATAAATAACAATTGTAATTTAAAATATTAAAATGAATACAAATGTGAGTGGATGAATGGGTAAACGATATCCGATTAACTTGATTTTTTACAGGTATGTTCTACTTGATGTATTCTAAAATGTGAACGGTTCGGATTATCAAAATGGACCTCGAAAAGGGCCCAAATGGGTGCACAGCAGTGACTGCTGTGCACCCCCGCACAGCAGCCACCCCAATTCCTCATCAATTTGATAAAATATGAACTAGTTTAACAAAAATAAATGTCACAAAATTATTTTCAATTTTTTAAAATTTATTTCTACCCACCAAAGATAAAGTTATATAAAAATGATAAATCTTTTACATTTTTATTTTTTTTTACCAAATTAATTTTCAGTATGTGTTTGGATGATGATCATATAATGGGTGGTTGTTTTTATTAATATTTTTTGGATATTTGTCATGTAATAGATGGTTATATTTGATGTTAATAGGTATTTTTGGATGGTTATCATGTAATGGATGGTTATTAGACTTTTAATGTATGATCAATATGTTTAATATATGAAATATTTTTAGTTTTGAATTTTTTGATTTAATGGATTGATTTAATAATGACATGAAAGTTGTCATCATATTTGACTTTTGAAAAAATAAAAACTAATTCAACGAGAATAAAATATCAAAAAAAAAAAATTTATTTCTACCTTCTCAAAACATAAAATTATATAAAATGATGTGTGTTTTAATTTTTTTTTCACTAATTTATTTTTTCGTTTCTTAGAAATTTTTTCCTGAAAATAGATTATGAAAACTAAACGAAACAAAACTTTATAACTAAAAAAGTTTCAATATTATTCATTAAAAAAAAGGCCATTATATTTGAAATAACATATAAGTTAACTAATACAAAATAAGTTGTATAACGATTTTACCCTTCAAATGGAGTAACAATGTCTTCAATTACCCTTATTTGGAACGAGATTTAAAATTTAAGGTTAAATATATCACAATTGAAAGGTCAAGAATCAAAGTAACACAAATTCCAAATTATAGGAACTATAGTATAATTCACCATTTTAAAAAATATTATCAACATTTGAGTAGATCAAGTGATAAGTTTAGGTAACCAACGGGTTAATCCAATTAGTTAAAGCTCTGTCATTATGTATAGGTTTAATTTTTTGTATATTTATTGAGTTTTTGGCTCTCACTTAAGGGTTTTTTATATTAATTATAGTATATTATATTGAACACTCAATTCATAAATTTAAATTGTAATTTTGTTTTTTTGTGATTCAAATGAAGTAGTTCAAGCAACACAACAGAAACAAAACAAACCAAAAGAGGGCTAAACAAGTTAAGCCCTTTCACAGGAAGCCCCAACTATGTCTGCAATCAGCAGGCTTGCAATTTCATTTGGGGGATTATCTAAAACTACTAGGTTCTCTACATGATTCATGTCCATGTTTGCAAGACCATCAGCACACTTGTTCCCTTCCTAGAGAATGTGAATAACAGCACAATTGCATCTCAGCATAAGAAATTTGATGTCTTCTAGCAAGGCTCTGTATGGATAATTGTTGGGAGTGTTGTTGACGTTCAACACCACTTGCTCTGAATCTGTTTCAATTGTAATATCCTGCATGCTTTTCTCCAAGATAATAGTGAGGCCTCTATAAATTCCCCAAAGCTTAGCTTCCTCACTTGTAGTTACCTCTAATTTCCCATGGTATCCAAGAATCCAGGCTCCTCTAGCATCTTTGAACAACCCACCATACCCAGCAGGGTTAGGGTTTCCTTTGGAGCGTCCATTTGTGTTAAGTTTGATTTTCTCTGCACAAGGAGAACACCAGTTAGTTTTATAGAATAAAGTATCACATGTGAAATGATCAGTTTGGAAGGCATGATAAATTTCTGTATCTTGTTGATGAATCGATCTCACAGTTTCTTGAGCACTACACTCCTCTTGTTTGAAAACCACATTATTTCTAGCCTTCCATAATCTCCACAAAGCGACTACAACAACAGTACCCCAAGGGACATTAGAGAACTCTTTACTCTTGTTCTTTATGTTGTGTTGGAGCCAGATATCCAAGGGCATGTTAGCATTGGATATTCTCCAACCATGATTACTAAGAATTTCCCAAATCTCCACAGCTTTCTGACACTCTCTCAGAAGATGGTTCAGATCCTCACAGTAGAGTTGGCATCTAGGGCAGGTGTCAATGTTGGTGATACCTCTGATCCTTCTTTGATGGTTGGTAAGTACTCTGTTAAGCATTAGCAGCCAAGTGAATCCTTTCAATTTTTGAGGGATTTTCAGTTTCCATATCCAACTCCAGTTAACCAAACCATTAGCCTGATTAGAATCTTGCTTGGTAATTAGATTATAGGTAGCCCCAACTAAGGACCTACCACTAGAGGATCCAATCCAGTGGGGGTTGTCTACTATTTCAACAAATTGTGGAATATCTACCTGTTGTATTTGTTGTAGCACATAATGTGATAAAATATTCTCTACCTCATATAGATGCCATCCTCCTTCCTTATTGAGCATATCAACAACCTTAACATCCCCATTGGTATGTGGACCTGGAAATAGAGAAGCTAAAGGCCCATCCCCACACCACCAATCTTTCCAAAAGGAAATATTCTTCTCATTCCCAACAGTCCATTTTGTGCCCTTTTCCAAAATATCTCATAATGCTCCTCCAGGTTTGTGAAGCATTCTTATTAGCAAGCCAGTTAGCAAAAGTGTGCTTGTGAAGGTATTTGCCTCTAAGAATCTTGGACCAAACAGCTTCTTTGTCTAAATTTATTTTCCAGCCCAGTTTAGCTAACAGTGCAATGTTCTGGTCTTCAGTCCTTCTAAGTCCCAGACCTCCTTCTTGCTTGCTCTTGCAAACTTGCTTCCTATTTACCAAGTGAACCTTTTTCCTTCCCTCTTGAACACCCCATTGGAAATTTCTATTTAGCTTGTGAATTTGTTTGCATATGCTTTAAGGGAGTTTAGCAGTTTGCATAATGTAGGCAGGTATGGAGGATGACACAGATTGGATCACTATTGTTATACTAGCTAAGGATAAGGCCTTAGCCTTCCATGAGGACAATTTTTTTTTGGATTTTCTCAATAACTCCATTATAAATATTTCTGCTAACTTGACTATGGATGAGAGGAACTCCAAGATATCTACCAAGGTCTTGAGTGAGGCTTATCCCACATTGTAGACTAAACTCCTTAGCTAAATTTCTATTGACATTGGGGAAATGAGCATCTTAGATTTCTGCAGGTTGATTCTCTGCCCTTATACACAACAAAACTCATTCATAGTTTCCATGATTGTATCACAATTAGATTGGTCAGCTTTAGCAAAGAGAATGAGGTCATTTGCAAAGAATAAGTGAGAGATTGTTGGGCTGTTATTTGAAGCTTTAAGTCCCTTCCACTTTCCTTTCTCTACCTGCACTTTGATCATGTTAGACAACCTTTCCATGCATAACACAAACAAATATGTGAAAACGGGTCTTCTTGCCTCAAACCTCTTCCTGGACTGAAATTATTCATGGTTTCTCCATTCCATAAAATAGAGAAACTAACAGAAGAAACACAAGACATTATAAGATCTATCCAATGCTGGTTAAGATTGAACTCTTCAAGAGTTACTCTAAAAAAATCTCAGGATAATTTGTCATAAGCTTTTTCAAGGTCAATTTTGATAATAAGACCACCATAATTACTTTTCTTGTGCCTAAGAGTATGAATCAACTCTTGTGTAATGATAATATTGTCATGAGTGGCTCCACTAGGAATGAAGCTGCTTTGATTGGGCCTAACAAGATCATTAGGGGCCGTATGCGGTTGACTAAGATTTTAGACAAAATTTTGTAAGAGACATTACAAAGGCTAATAGGTCGAAACTGTTTAATATTCGCAGGATATCAGTCTTGGGAATGAGGGCAATAAGGGTTTGGTCTACTACTGGAGGCATATGTTTATCTTGAAAACACTTTTTGATGAAAGCACAAACATTAGTCCCAATCACATCCCAAAATTTCTAGTAAAATATGGCTTGAAACCCATCTCTCCCCGGTGCCTTGAACGCATTAATATTCTTGACGGCCTCCCAAATCTCAGTTTTAGTAATGTTTCTCAACAATAATATGTTCTCATCTTGTGAAAATTTATGGGTGGCAATATTACACCAATGGTCTAGGACATCAACAGGCTCATTGTTAAATAAAATGAAATAATTTTGGATGTAATCTTTCACCAACAGGGGGTCATCAATCCATACACCTTGATCATTCTTCAAAGAATCAATCCTCAATTTTTTTCCTTCTAGTAATAGAAGATATGTGAAAAAATTTTGCATTCCTCTCACCCTAAGTAATCCAATTAGCTATAGATTTTTGAAACCATAAAACTTCTTGAAAAAAAGGTTTGTTATACTAACTAATAAGATGTTTTTCTAACAAAAAGAGGTTATGAGAAGAGGAAAAATGTTGAGCTTTTTGGATTCCCTCAATTCGAGATAACAACCACCTTTTTCTTTTAAAAATATTTCCAAACACATCTTTGTTCCAAACAAGAGAATTAGTAGCAAGAGAATTCAGGTTGTCTTGAAGAAAACACTCATGATTCCAAGAAAAATTGACAATATCTTTATAAGTAGGATATGATAACCAAGCTGCTTTAAAGTGAAAAGGGCGATTTATAGGGAAGAGTTTAGTTATACCTTTTGTGTAGACCATAAGAGGTGAGTGATTCAAGTATATACGAGCAAGATTTCTGACTGCTCCTTCAGGGAAGGTGGTCCTCCATTCCGTATTACAAAGAGCTCGGTCCAACCTTTTCCATAGTATTAGCCAATCCCTACCTGTTGTTAGACCAAGTAAATTTTGGCCCCGTGCAACCTAGGTCCATAAGCCCACAACGGTTAATGTTATCAAGAAACCTTTTGCAATGGTTACTTTGATTGTTCTGTGTGAAGCTTTTCCTTTCATTCTGACCCATGACATCATTAAAATCTCCCACAATAAGCCAAGGGTCAGCCATAAAGTTTGCAGAATTTTCAAGATCATTCCAGAGATTTTGACACATACCAAGATTAGAACTAGCATAGACTGCAGCTAGCACCCATTCTCCATAGTCCTCTCTTTTCACAGTAGCCTGAATAACTTGAGAGTTGGCAATATGGGCACTAACTGAGACTTGTGTAGGGTCCCAAATTAGCCATATGCCTCCTACACGTCCAACAGGATCAACAATAGTAGAAATAGTAAACCCTAGGTGGTTGAAGAAGAGACCCATTGAGCTAAAAGGGACTTTTGTTTCAAAAAGAGCAACATTTAGGCGATGTACTCTAATGAGTTCTCTAAATTTTCTCCTAAATATTTTGTTGCCAGCTCCCCAACAGTTCCACAGCATAACATTCATGGATGATCGGTTAGGAAAGTAGGGTAACGGATCTGTGTTAGCCAGACCAATGAAATTACGCACTATCTTCTTGGATAGCTCTGATGGCCTTAAGGCTGCCATATGAGTTGCCTATAGTGGCCTTCCTCTCATGTTCACCCACCCGGGCTCTATAATCAGCTTTATCTCTTCTATCCACCATTCGATGCCTACTTGGTAAATGGCTCCGCTTTCTGATTCAAGTTATGACGCCATAGAGCTATGTCTCATCTTAGTGAGTTGCACTTCTGGTATCTCCGAGTCGTCGTTGGAGCTGGTATTGCTGGGGATGCTCATGTTTTATATCAGGCGGTTTTTGTTTTAGATCAAAACTATCAATGGAAGTTTGGGAAGTTACAGAGGTAGATGGAGAAGGAGTAAAACAAGAAATCTGGGCTGGGATAGGATTAAAAGGTGACAATGGAGGGTTAGGTGTACTGACCTCTGTAGTCATCAATTCTAGTTATTTGCTTATAGCTTGCACCAGGCTAGGAGCTTGGAGCAGGATTCTCAAGTAAAATTTATCCTTCAACAGCTGGATCATTATCCTTGTTGAGTTGTCTTTCATCTTCTTGTCTTTCAAAAAAGATTTCCTGAGCTTTATTTGGATTGCTTGACTCACTAGTAGAGTCGTTTATGTGGATGTCTTCCATGCTTGGGCCAATGGGGCCTTTATGCTTAGCTCTTTCTTTTGCTCCTTCCATGTCCCCATTCTCAGCTAAAGGGCCAAACCTATTAGCAAATCTTTTGTGATTATAGTTGTTGGGCCCAGCTTGTCTTGCAATGGGGTTGGGCCTATTATTTCTTCTATTCACTAACATCCAAGGCCCAAATTCTTCTATCTGCTCTCTGTCAGGATTAGATTGTCTTCCTGATGAACTAGCCATTATAGCTTGATCTAATCTAGCGCCATGGCTATTAGCTATAGTTACTGAGGTAGCCTTCGCGAACTTCGACGCCGGTTTGTTACTACTACAATACTCTTTTCGATGCCCAACTTTCCCACACTAGAAAAAAAAAATGTAATGTTGTGTTTAGTTGGGGGATTTGAGGAGGGATTTGAAAAGGGAAATGGAAAAGGTAAGTGAAATGTGAATAAAACATACTTATATTTCTCCTAGTTTCACATACCTATATTTCATCTCGAAATGAATGGCTTTGTTAGATCAACTTCCACACATACGCGTGCATACATTCCTCAAGTAGAGATGGTAGTATTCAGATCTACCTTGACGGGTTTCCCAATCGCCTTTGCTATATGGATGAGAAACTTCTCGTTATAGTACTCAATTGGAAACTGGGAAAACCTAACCCAAAGTGCCGTGGCCACTTCTCTTGCTTCCGACGACTTAAAATCATGTTCCCAACGTCTTACTGTCAGATAATGATCCATTATAATCCAAGGGCCCTCTGTATACACTTTACTACAATTGACCATCATTTCGAATTTGTTCAAGAAGAACCCCAAACCCAAATCAGTTGCTGTAACACCCCAAAAATGAAAATTATAATTATTTGAATTATCCATGTGTTAATTGCGAATTATATGATTTAATTTGTGTGTATTTGTCCAAATTGAGAAATTATTTGTTGAGAATACAACTTTGGAATGGAAATTGACGACCATAATCGGTTCAGAAACTAAAATTGGGTACATGGATATGCTAATGGGAATTTTTAGAGCCATTTGGGATGTTTAATTGAAAACTGATTTCGTCTGATTAGCTAATTTTAATAGGTTGGAATTAAAGAATTGAATAGGAATTAGAGCCTAATTCATATTAGTATAATTTAATATAGTGTAATTGAGATTATAAGATGATGAGAAGTAATTTAATTTGAGTGAATTTTATTTAAATTAATTTATTAGCCTAATTAATTTAAGCTAGAAAATTTAATTATTATTATATTAGTTCTTCTACTCATTTATTAACCCATTCACTTGGTATAAGGAAAACAGTGGGTTTTGTTGAGCCATACCCAACACAAACGTGGAGAGAGAGGGAGATTCAAGAGAGTGATTGTGAGCTCTGTTAGAATAATAAGAGGAAGAAGGAAAGAACATCAAGAGAGAAGGCCAATTCTTGTTGTATTCTATCAAATTGAAGATATAAAAGGTTAGCTTTGAGCTTAATTTTTGATTAGCTATCATTAACTAACCAAGAATAAAAAGAATTTAAGTTCAATTTCTGGAATTAGTAGCTTGTATTCATGTAATATGAAGGAATGATGAAGTATGGTTAGAAATTCTTTCATGCATGTGTTTAATTGTTGTGGAATTCTTGTGTTTGAGGTCAATCCGTACATGTTCATGAGTTTTGAAGTTAAGATCATGAAAGTAAAGAGTTATGAAATTACATGTTTATAATAACTTGAGAATAGGTGAAATTGAGTAGGAAGTCCACATGCATGGCATTGATTCATGAAAATATATTCATACAATTGTTTTTCTTGCATGGTTCGTAAAATTGGAAGAATAAACTCCATGAATTTCAAAGATTGGAACTCTAAGGTGCATGGATTATGTTTTTTGCCTTGAAATTCAAGGGTTTGATATTTTTCCATGGAATTAAGTTTCAATTTAAAGTTATGAGCTTGTTGGAAGCTGTAGATGGTAAATTCCACATGTTTATGGAAGGTTTTGGGTCTTGATTTGCTTGAAATTGAAGTTGAATTGCAAAATTTATATGTTTATAAGTTTCTAATTCAATAATTTAAACATGGCTGAATAATTGTAATTTAATGTATATGAGCCTAATTTAAGTTTAATTGTGTAATTAGTAAACTTAATAAGAGTTGGTACATGATTAGATTATTGATATTTAATTAGTTTGGTTAATACAAGACTAAACATGTTTTAATTAGAATTTAAAGGAAATTAATAATCTAATTAATTCTTAATTCTAGCCATCCATATTTAAAAGCTTAAGTGAACTAAATATGTTTAAGATAATTGTGTATCGTGCTATACATACTTGTGATTGTAAGTCACTAGTCAAGGACTACTTGACCAACCGTTCTGGAAGGCTGTTAGCAAACTTTGTTTTTGTTGTACACATTTGACCCATACACATGTTTTGTATAAGATATTTTGTTGTATGTTATGTATTGTAAGTGGGTAAATTAACGCTTTTGCATGTGCTTATTTGTTCATATAGATGCATAGCTCATTGGACTATTGGTGTTTTTGTTTATTGCTTCCGCAAGCCCTGATTATTTTGATTATACAGATAGGCCTTTGGTAATCTCGGATTACTGGCCGGTTATGATGATAAACCCATAGGGGTAGGTTTGGGTCATAACAGAATGGTATCAGAGCACGAGTTAATTTACCCACACACGTGTCCATATGAGTTGTAGGGTGTCCTAAAAAAGAAATAGGGCATGGCATAGACATGTGTGCATGTATATGTGCTTTATATGAGATAAAATGAACTTGAATACTATGCACATATTGGAAATGACATGGAATGGAAACGTGTGAACTAAAAAGAATATATTTGAACTAAACTGACATGAACGGAACACTGTGAAAACTGTACGGGATTATTTGTTTATGCTTGTAGTGCTCTCCATGGAAAATTAGAAAGAACAAGAACTATAGACGGAATGTAATACATGGGTAAATATGATTAGTGTTTGAACATAAACAAGAAAGCTATATTACCTATATAAGAATGTGGGTTGAGCATGAACAAAGAAAGTGAATGAATTACCATACAAGTTTGATTTGAATGAGCATGATTACTATTTTGGCATGAATATGAATGTATGTGACCTATGTGAACATGAGATCCTTCTATGTCTATTAGACCGATGGAAAATACAAGAAATCTAGATGAGACTGAATCTTCAGAAGCAAGAATTGCAAGGTTAGAAAGAATGGTTGAACTACTGACTGAATCTTTGAAGCAACAACAACAAAATCAACAGCTCTCACCTCCTCCTCCGCCACCAGTGCAAGTTGAACCAAGCAATGATGATGTCATAGACTGTCACGATCCAAACCCGCCCCTGTGGGTTTAGCATCATGATCGGCCAATAATCCGCGATTACCAAAGGCCTGTTTAACAATAGAGACAATAGAACAATATAAAGGGGCTGGCGGAAGCCAATCAGTAATAAAAGATGTCCAATGAGCTGTGAAAATCTGAATGGAAGAAGACTTATATGAACATATTCACATTCAAAGCTATATGCAAATACATATCAGATACACATAATATTCAGGTTAGGGATCCGAACCCTTCACCGTGACTGTACAACCAAGTCTTAACCATTCATTACATTGACAAAGACAAAAGGGTGAATCCGAAGCACCCCAAAAACAACCTTGGCTTGAGTAGACTCGGAACCTCGAAATGAGGCACAACGGTTGGCTGGACAAAACGGGAGCTTAAACTGAAGCCTCTAGCTTTGGTCCGGTGCCTGGCCACCTACATACATATATAAACTGTGAGCTAAAGCCCAGTGAATAACAACTATGTAAAGGGGTTATGAATGGTGTCCTTACAATCCTTAAAACAATCGATTAGCATTAGAACATTTTCAATCAATATCATTTGTCAATCAATCATTCAATTCGATCCATCATATTGATTTGGTCATACGTGGTACATCTAATAGCAACATTACACTAGGTCTTAAAAGACCGAACAATCAATTGATGGCCATCATACAATAACAATAGTTTCGAGATTCGAAACTGACAGAGATCTCTGTAACAATAGCGATAACAATATCAATAACAATAGCAATATGCTATGGATGCCACGAATACAGTGCAAAATAGGATCATCATTCAATCGATAAAAAGTATCGTTTCGGAAAGCAATATGATTTGTCAAGCAGAAAATAAATACGATTGAACATATCTTTACAACAGTGTTACTCACAGATTGTTGGGCTATAGACAGGCTAATCAGCGTCCCTGGGTGCCAAACCTACACAGTTGTAGAACGAACACACACTAAATTACACTCGGGATTAATCACTTAGCCCCTAACTTGACTTGGTGTGGTTCTATAACATTATCCTCATTAAGATGCCTTAAACATGGCCTAGGAATGCCTAGGATGGAATGAGGATGCAAAAATGTACATTGGAACACTTTTCAAAATTTGCTGAAAACAAGGGTCCTGCTCGAGCGTGGCTTTCATCGCTCGAGCGAACATGCAGACAATGAAGCTCCGCTCAAGCGTGACTTTTCACGCTCGAGCAGACTGCAAACTTTTAAAAGTGCTGGTTGCATATTTTTCACGCTTGACGGACGCTCGACCTCCGCTCGAGCGTGAGACTCAGACCCTCGCTCGAGCGTGAATTCTCCCACTCGAGCGGACTGCAAAACACATGAACTTCTGGGTATATGCATTTCATGCTCGAGCGTAACCCCCGACGCTCGAGCGGAAGTACACGTACTCAGAGTGCATGCTCGAGCGTGAAGTTCCCTGCTCAAGCGTGGGTCAAATTTCTAGAATTTCCAGATTTGATCACCAAGCTCAAAACCAACTTTTGAAGCATCAAATCTCATTTTTCTGGGCCCAAACTTGAGGAAATACATGAAAACTCATATAACAACATGTTTAGAAGCTTACTTTATAAAATCAAAGCTCAAGAGTATGCCAATTGAACACAATCTCAATTAAAACTTGAAGAACAATGCAAGAACATAACATGCATGAGTTCCTATGAATTTTAAAACTCCAAAGCATGATCAAATGCAAGATTGAGCTCAAAATGATGGGGAAGTTCTAGAGTACAACCATAACATGGACATGCATGTGGGAATTTTCATGAAAATGATTTCAAAATTCAATGATATGAGCATGCATGCATGAATTCATTTGACTTCCTTAAATTCTAGCTCAATTAACCCATGAATTCACCTATTTCATGTATAAATAAGTTCTAGATGGCTCAATAACAAGATTAATAAGTTGAGTCCTTACCTAGGCTTCTCAATTAAGCTTTACTTAAGCAAGATTCTTGAGCAAAAGAACAATTCTTCAAAGTTTCTTCAATTGCCTTTAATTTCCAAGCAACACACTTGTTGAATTCCAAAATCCTTCTACTCTCCTCTCTCTCACGTTTTGCTCAAGGAGGTGGAAAAGATGATGTATCAAACATGTAAGAAGTGTGAGAAGAGTTGGTCTTAATCCACTCAATGGCAAAAATGTAATAAACTCAAACTAATGTAATTTAACTTTATTTATTTTAATTTAATCATTCCAAATCGAGTTTTAATTAAACCTACCATAAAATTCTATAAATCCTAATTAGCATATAACACTAATCAATTTCACAATCGGTCGCCGATAAGGTTTTCAATTCGCAATTCAAAATAAAAAACATGAACAGATTGTTTCATATCAACAGGTAGAAATACAATTAAACCACACACTCACGTAATCAATTTAGAATTTCGTCTTAATCAATTAATTATCATGCTAAATCATAATTTAACACTAATCAGAGGTGAGGGTTGTCACATAGCCCTAACACAAAAATTCAACAAAATGAAGCCACCAGAATTTTGGAGTATTGAACCATTAAAAGCAGAGGCTTGGATACTGGAAACTGAAAAGATCTTTGAAGTGTTCCCGTGTACTGACGTACATAAAGTTTTGTTGGCAACATTTACTTTAAAAGAAGAAGCTAGAAGATGGTGGATGCTCGTTCGAGACGAGAATAGAGACATGACATGGGATCGGTTCAAAGAAATTTTCTACGAAAAATACTTCCCGCAATGCATTCGAGATAGAAAGGTATCCGAATTTGAACAACTAAAACAGGGTGATATGATTGTGGCAGAATATAAAGCCAAATTTACTGAATTAGCCCGATATACACCTCATATGGTTGATACTGATTACAAAAAGGCAAGGAAATTTGAGGGTGGACTCACTGTTGAAGTTCTTGATCGGGTGAATGTTTTGAAATTGGTAAGGTATGTAGGTGTACTTGACAGAGCCTTGATGCCCGAAGAAAACATTGTTGCCTTGAAAATGTCCAAGCCAACAACAACAACAACCGAAGGAGAAAGTAAGAAATTAAAGAAACAGAAAATGGAAATGGTTAGTGAATCAATGGCCTCCTGTAACATGCCGGGGGGTACCCGCGCGCATTAAACAGTTTGGACCCTCGAGATCTCTTTGATCTAGTCTCACGACTGCAATGTGAAACGTTGATGAGAGTACAGATTTGGCAACTTTTATTGAAAATCCATTTTATTGCAATTTGGTCAAAAATGGACTGCGTCATCAAATCTCAGAGTCGCCACCTAATATTTTGGAAAATTAGGAAACCCATGACTCGTGCCAAGGCCACTATTCGTTGTAACCAAGGATGCTTGGCTTGGAACCTTAGGTATGAGAGGGGAAGGTCAATAATGAGCACCCTCACTCACCCGATCAAAAGATCGGCCTCTATTAAACCATGATATGACTTTTATTTTTTTTATATGTTCATGTTCTGATTATTTTAGAAAATCCTAAAATTTACTATGTGAAGCATACAAGCATAAACTAGTTTGCTCAAATTGGAACAATTCAACTTCATGTTTGTTTTTCGAAAAGGGTTTGAATTTGCCACTTGACAAAGTGGGCTTAAAATGTACATTTATTGAATTATTCCAATTCAAACAACAAGCCTTCATCCACAGGTATTCATATAGTTATATCAAGTAAGCAAGTAGCCTCATGGTAGAATACTAACACATAGTAAGAAAGACACACACAAATGGGATGCTAAAGCATAAAAACTCACAGATTGACCGACGTCCCTCGAACAGCTACAAAACAAAGTTAGTAAAATATGCATGATCTTATATACAAAATCCTAATGCAATTCATTCATGAGATGCAACTAAAGATTCGGCTTCTAAAATATGATATGTGAATCATCTCAAGAACATGAGGTAGCGCACATAATCACATAGGAATTGATTAAATCCACAAATGCAAACTTAGCCGAATCAAGATACATGAAACATAGATGCAAAGCATAACTATAATGAAAAATAAATATAATGTTTACGTACAAATAAAGAAAGCAAGTAAAAGAACGGGATAGAAAGAAGCGGGGCAGGGAATTATTACAACATTTTAAAGAATAATTACAAACCAAATTAGAGAGGGATGAGAAAAATATTACAACAAAATAAAAACCTCACAATACACTCAAAATAAAAAATAAATAAAATTAAAGCTTCATGTTCTTTGGAACTGCCGGCGGAAATTGGTCAATATTGGGAGATTACGCCATCTTGTTTGGAAGAAGCTAACCGGCCGGCCAAATAGGCCGGCCAGCCAACTAGGCCAAGAAAAACCTGTCTTGTTGCGAAACCAAGAAAAGGAATAAACAAAAAATATGTAGGTGGCTCAATTAACCACTACCGGTTAGATTAAAAAAACAAGAAAGCAAATATAAAATAAAATAAAAAGTGCAAACTCACAACATAAACCTAAAGCAATAAAACAAATATAAGATAGAACATGCAAGATTAAAACAAAACTAATATAAAATTAAAGCATGCGAATAAAAATAAATAAATAAATAAATAATTATGAGCTAAACAAACCACTAGGATTATAACAACACACTATGAAATATAAAGTAAGAAAATAAATATAAGATAAACAAACTACTTAGATTATAACCAAAAACACAATGAAATAAGAAGCAAGAAAATAATATAAGATATAAAATATAAGAAAATGAAAGACTAACAATTCACCTTCCAAAGAAAGATTGAACTTCTTGATTTCCGAACTTCCTCTTGATCACCCTCAAGTGTAGGAAATGTGTTCTCAAATCCTCAATTCGAAATTATGGAGTTTATGGTATGGAAAGTGGCTAACTCTCTAGTTTTTCTCACTTTCAATCACTAAACACTCTTCCTTACGATCAAGGCAATTGATCTTTGGCTATATCAGAATTTTTGGAGTGGTTTTGGTGTATGGAAATGAGGAATTTCAGTAGCTATGGAAGGTATGGGGTGTATATGGAAGATAGGAATATTTTTGGCTCAAAAACTCAATTTCTCTCTCTTTTTTCACTCTTTTCTCACTCCTTTCTCTTCAATTTCGTGGTCCTCCTTCTCTCTTACAATATGATCATTCTATATAGGCAATGAGGGAGAGTAAAGGTCAAAAAGAAGGTGGGAGACAAGGTGGGAGACAAGAATGTGATAGGAGGGCAAATTTTCAAGGTGGTTGTATAGGATACTCCTTTATGGATGCAAACAAAACCTCTTTTTGACAATGGGGGATGATTAGGTATAATGGAGGATGAGTGGATGAACTTGAATGGCTCAGAAAATAGGTAAATGGGTTGTCCCAACCAAACCAAAACCAAGAAAAATGGGCTATTGTTGTTTTGGGTCGAATCAACAAAATCTGCTTTTAAGCCCAACTTCAAATGGGCATATCTTCCCCATATGGACTTGGTTTTAGGCAGTTCTTAGGTCTAAATTGAAGCCCCAAAAGTCTACTTTCCAGTGGTGGTGGCCTCAAATTTAAATTTCAAGTGTACAAAGAGATATGACTAATTTAGTGAAGGTTATCTCAGGCTAGGTCAACAAAATCTACTCTTAAGCCCAACTTCAAATGGGCATATCTCCCTTATTTGGACTTGGTCTAAGGTGGTTCTTGGGTCTAAATTGAAGCCCCAGAAGTCTACTTTCCAATGGTGGTGGCCTCACATTTAAATTCCAAGTGTACAAAGAGAGATGTCTAATTTAGTGAAGGCTGCTCATTTCCTTCTTAATGATTTGATACTCATCCTTTTCCTAAGCCAGTTTTCTTTCATCCCCTCCTATTTCCTTCAACTCCACACCTATAAACAAGATGTTTTTAAATATTTTTTGAAAAGTTCACCTCCCTTCCAGTATTTCCACTTTGTCCTTACTCGATTTATTGAAAAGTGAAATATTTTAATCGAAATGGAAGCCTCGGGACATCGTAGAAACATTTAAAAATATATATATTTTGAAAAGAGGGTTTTAAGGTCTAAAATAGTTTGGTCAAAAAATGGGTGAAGGTTGTGATTAAAACTTAAATTCCATCTTTCTTACTAAGAATTTTGTGAGAAACACATTCTAATTTTCATCATTGGGTAATCAAAAGAAAGCGTCCAAGTCTTAGGGCCGGTCAAAATGGGGTGTCTACACCTCCGTGAATGAGAAATCAAATTCGAGAACGTTTGGTAATACAAGTCGGGGAAATAATGGAAACAATGAGGTACTTATATGTAGGGAGTATGGGAAACAGCACTGGGGCATTTGCCGCCGTCTTTCTGGAGCTTGTTTTAGATGCAGACAAAAAGGACACTTAGCCAAATCTTGTCCACAAGCTCACCTAAACAATGAAAGACCGGTTACCAATAGGTTTGAATCAGCAATGACACCAAGAACAAATGTAATTGCTACTGCGGAGGGGAATAACCTTAGGCAGGGAAGAGTTTACACTCTAGTTTCAGAAAATACGCAGAATATTGAGACAACAGATGCAAGTATTATCTTACTTATATGCAAAATATATATGTGGAAATTATTATACATCATGCCATTTGTTGGACTATTGTGATGAACTATGATAATTGTTTTTGCTTACTCATGAAGCTTAACTCCTATTGCTTACATGGAATATTGATTGGCCATAACACTTATTTGTGGACAGACTAAGAAACTAGCTAATTTATCAAACACTGTCATGTACCTTCCTTGATTTGATAAGACTCAAGAACATGCTGATAGAAATGATATGCGATGCCTTGAAACATTGTGACTTTGACAAATAACCTATGCTGATTATCGGAGAATGAATTTTGTTATTGAATACTATTACTTCCGAATTTATAACCAAATGCTTATGTGATCATAGAATTTGGACTCGTATGTGTGTATCTTTCCTCGGAGTAATTTGTTATGATATGTGACCCTCAGAATTAGATCCTCGAAACCATGGTTTTGTGACGAAGGAACCCATTTGAAATAGAACCTTTATTTGATTTGATTTGTTTTATGAGGACTATGAATTGTTATTGAACGACGGATAGGCTTACCTTTGCTAAGGGAAGAGTAAACCGAAAACTTGTTTACTGTATAACTTCGACTGATTGGGAGCACATGTCATATCACAAAGATTGAATGCCTCGGTATTACCTTTGCTATTGCTTGTTCAGGGAATGGTTGCATTTATGTTACTAGCTACTTGGAAGTATATTACTTAGATACATTGCCTTATCTTCCAATTGATTTTGTGGGAAATGTGAAAGATATACTCATTATGTGCTTGACTACGACTGCCTTCACTGTTATGGGATGGAAATATGGAGTTGGTTTGGAATTTTGAATGACTGAAATGGATCTTTGAATTGCATTGACCATGTGTGACGGAATTGAATAATAATATAAGACCGAGGTTTCTAATCGTATTACAGGGTAAGATAAGTTTGGAGGATCAAACTTCTTAAGGTGGGGAGATTGTAACACCCCAAAAATGCAAATTATAATTATTTGAATTATTCATGTGTTAATTGCGGATTATATGATTTAATTTGTGTGTATTTGTCCAAATTGAGAAATTATTTGTTGAGAATACAACTTTGGAAAGGGTACATGGATATGCTAACGGGAATTTTTAGAGCCATTTGGGATGTTTAATTGAAAACTGATTTCGTCTGATTCGCTAATTTTAATAGGTTGGAATTAAAGAATTGAATAGGAATTAGAGCCTAATTCATATTAGTATAATTTAATATAGTGTAATTGAGATAATAAGATGATGAGAAGTAATTTAATTTGAGTGAATTTTATTTAAATTAATTTATTAGCCTAATTAATTTAAGCTAGAAAATTTAATTATTATTATATTAGTTGTTCTACTCATTTATTAACCCACTCACTTGGTATAAGGAAAACAGTGGGTTTTGTTGAGCCATACCCAACACAAACGTGGAGAGAGAGGGAGATTCAAGAGAGTGATTGTGAGCTCTGTTAGAATAATAAGAGGAAGAAGGAAAGAACATCAAGAGAGAAGGCCAATTCTTGTTGTATTCCATCAAATTGAAGATATAAAAGGTTAGCTTTGAGCTTAATTTTTGATTAGCTATCATTAACTAACCAAGAATAAAAAGAATTTAAGTTCAATTTCTGGAATTAGTAGCTTGTATTCATGTAATATGAAGGAATGATGAAGTATGGTTAGAAATTCTTTCATGCATGTGTTTAATTGTTGTGGAATTCTTGTGTTTGAGGTCAATCCGTACATGTTCATGAGTTTTGAAGTTAAGATCATGAAAATAAAGAGTTATGAAATTACATGTTTATAATAACTTGAGAATAGGTGAAATTGAGTAGGAAGTCCACATGCATGGCATTGATTCATGAAAATATATTCATACAATTGTTTTTCTTGCATGGTTCTTAAAATTGGAAGAATAAACTCCATGAATTTCAAAGATTGGAACTCTAAGGTGCATGGATTATGTTTTTTCCTTGAAATTCAAGGGTTTGATATTTTTCCACGGAATTAAGCTTCAATTTAAAGTTATGAGCTTGTTGGAAGCTATAGATGGTAAATTCCACATGTTTATGGAAGGTTTTGGGTCTTGATTTGCTTGAAATTGAAGTTGAATTGCAAAATTTATATGTTTATAAGTTTCTAATTCAATAATTTAAACATGACTGAATAATTGTAATTTAATGTGTATGAGCCTAATTTAAGTTTAATTGTGTAATTAGTAAACTTAATAAGAGTTGGTATATGATTAGATTATTGATATTTAATTAGTTTGGTTAATACAAGACTAAACATGTTTTAATTAGAATTTAAAGGAAATTAATAATCTAATTAATTCTTAATTCTAGCCATCCATATTTAAAAGCTTAAGTGAACTAAATATGTTTAAGATAATTGTGTATCGTGCTATGCATATTTGTGATTGTAGGTCACTAGTCAAGGACTGCTTGACCAACCGTTCTGGAAGGCCGTTAGCAAACTTTGTTTTTGTTGTACACATTTGACCCGTACACATGTTTTGTATAAGATATTTTGTTGTATGTTATGTATTGTAAGTGGGTAAATTAATGGTTTTTCATGTGCTTATTTGTTCATATAGATGCACAGCTCATTGGACTATTGGTGTTTTTGTTTATTGCTTACGCAAGCCCCGATTATTTTGATTATACAGGTAGGCCTTTGGTAATCTTGGATTACTGGCCGGTTACGATGCTAAACCTATAGGGGCAGGTTTGGGTCATGACAGTTGCTTCAAAATCTCCTTGTAGTCCTCACATCTTTCTCAATTTGGATACTAGAAGTTTATGCCCTAAGTTTTCCCAAGCAATCTGACAATTAGGCAATCTTTCCATGGCCTACGAATGTGTTTGATGAGTCAGAAAGGAAGCCTGATTCTGGGGACACAAAACCCTAGATTATCAATCTAATTATGATCTTCTTCTTCCATTGCCTCGTTATCTTTCCCATCTGTAAGAAAATCATCATCTGATAACCTCTCTAGGTCATTGTCGAAAGCTTTCTCGTTGATTTTCGTTGCTGTTAGGGCATGTTTGAATGATCTCTTTGGTTGTTCCTCTGTTGTAGCTTGAATAGAATTGTTCATGTCCTGGTCTTCAATAGGTGCTGTCATACTTTTGATCTTCTTGGTGCTTCGCACCAGATGATCTTCTTCCTCCAGCGATCTGTCATTTTAGCCATCATCTAGTGGCACAAGAGCTTCTTGCGGTGCCGGCTTGCTTTTGTTTGCTTTTGCTCAAAGTCAAAAAGGTAGAGAGAGAAATTGTAATTTTGTTAGGCAAGAGGCCCAAGTGCTGAATTAGTTTATCCAAAAGGACAAGCTCAACTAAAATGACAAAAATACACTTCCTCTATATATATATCATTTTAGACATCCCAAAACCCTAACAATTACACTCCTCTCTCTTTCTCTCTCTCTCTTTTCCCTCTACTCTATATCACTCTGTCTCTTCTCTCTCCTCTCTCCTTTCTTATCTTCAGCCATCGACTGCACCACTATCGCTAACACCACCACTTTATCTCTCTCTCTCTCTCTCTCTCTCTTTGCTCTCTTACATCACCTCCGTCTACTGCCTCGTCTCCGGTATCAACAGTGGCGTGATGTCTTTGATGACTTCATCTTTCACTTTGCTAATCTCCAGATCTAAAAGATCTGAAGATCATTCCTCTTCGTGGCTCCGTCAAGCGCACAGCCACTACTCCGACTGCCGGTGACCTCTCTCTCTCAGTTCCAAACACTCCTAGCAAGGAGAAGGCGAAGTAGAGATAATGGTGATGAAGAATTCGCCGCCGTTGTAGATTTATCCGAGAGATCAATGCCACAGAGTTGGTCATCTATGACCCCGATGGTAGAGTTGCGTGTCGAAGTAGCTGCTCTATATCAATTCATCTCTGTGTGTATATATCTATATAAACATAATCTACACGTACACAGAAATTTTCGATTCTTTCTCGTGAGTGTTTGGGTGTAGACACCCAATTTTTGACCGTCCTCAAGACTTAGACGTCACCGTTTGAACACTCGGTGATCATTCATGTTTGTGTTCGTCTTGAGTTCTCGGAGGTTTCGGCTACGCGCCTTGCCTCAAGACCTCTCGACTTGCCTGTTTTGTGTTTGCTTTTGCACCAAACACTTGTGGTCTTTGCACCTAAGGGCAGGGAATAGCTTGTTGGCCATCCCCACACCTCACCGGCCATGGCTTGAGGCCACCGGCCATGTTTTGTTGCCATCGGCCAAATGTTTGGCCGGTCGGCACTCTTTCTGGTCGACCGACCATTGTTTTGGTCAATTTGTCATTTTTGGCTAGCTGATCACTATTCATCTGCTTTTGGCAGATATTTTTTGCCAGCTGTGATAGCTGGCACCCACTTTGCACCCCCTCCATACACGTGTATGGAGGGATTTCCCTCTTGCTTAGCTTGTTTTGTAAGCTTTGCAAGAGTGGATCTCTATAAAGGGAGGGCTTCTCCTCCCTCCTCAAGGGTTCCAAAAAAAGTTCCAGAGAGGGTCTGAGATTAGGGTTTAGTATTTGTATCCATCTATCTCTATATCTCCCTGCCTTTTTCCTTTGTGTGTGTTTAAGGTCTTTTGTTCTTAGTTTTGCACTAAGACACCTAGTGTTACACTATACCTTGGTTGCTGAGGATCCAAAGGGTTGTTTTGGGGGTTCTTGAGTGGATTTAAGCTTGGAAAGGCTGCTGGAGCTCCATTCTTGAAGAGGTCTTCAAGGGTAAGAATTTTACCCTTTTATTCCCCATTTTTGCACAAGATTTTAACCTATCTTGCATCTGTTTTTGAGCTTAGTGTATAACATATAAAAGTTCTGATTTTGTTAGTTTTAGAACTTTGTTTATGGTTTGCTTTGAGGTTTGGGGTTGTTTCCCCTCTCCAAGGCCTTGTTAGGCCTTGTTTAAGGCCATCTATTTTGGCCCTTTCTTTGAGCTTTGCATGACCTCTCTACCACTGAAATCCAAAGGATTTTCAGTGGTGGGGAGGTAGTTTTGGTGTCCTAAATGGGAGAGGGTCATCCCCTCTCCATGTTGTCTTTGATGCTCACACAAATAGCTTGTGTTGTAGCTTGTATGCTTAGCTTTGTTTAGCTTCTTTTCAATGCATATTTGTGCTTATTTTTCCATGATATAGCACTATTTTTAGTTGGTTTAGACACAACATGCATGCTTTGCATACTTGTCTTGTAATGCCATGAAATTGCCTTAACATGCTTTGTGCTTTGAGCCTTGTTTCTAGCATGATTTTGGCTTGGCTTTGTGAAGCTTTTATGCATGTTTTAGTGTGCTTTAGGTCTGATTTTGGTAGTTTGGGTCATCCATGACTTGCTTTGTATAGCTACCATGCAATCTCCCTTGTAGGCCTTGGGTATTGGATCCTCTAGAATGCATTACTCGCATCATTTCAGTGGTTTGGCACCACTTACCACGTCATTTCAGTCCATATAGCATGCTTGTATACTTGCATTTATGGCCCCCTTGGTGTTTTAAAAGGTTTGTGTTTTATGCTCCATGATTAGGTCATTTTGCATGCCTTTAGACTTAGGCCATTCAGATGCCATCTAAGTGCGCTTTGGGCCTTGTCTCGACCTATATTGGGACTGGTTTGAGTCCCCTCGACCCTTCGGGACTCACCTTGCATGGCCATGGTTTGATCCCTTAGGTTAGCCTTAGGCCGTGGGCTTGGTTATATGCTTTGTTTTCTTTGTTTAATTGGTTTGGCACCATCCTTAACATGATTTTCAAAGCTTATAATGTATGCCATTTGTCCATGTTTTGTCCCTTTTAAGTGTGCTTAAAAGTTGCTCTTTGATGGCCAAGTGTTGGACCATGTTTGCATGCATGTTTGTATGTGCATTTGCCTTCATTTCCTTGGCATTTGGCCACTGTTTTGGGCCTATTTGAGGGCTGCCCAAATTGGTATAAGTCCATTGTTCGCATGTTGTTGCATGCTCACCTTGCGTGTTGTTGCATGCTTGGCCTATCGCTTGTTGTTGCATGCTTGAATCACATTGCATTTGGCATGCACTTCCTTGATTAAGTTGCTTAACATGTTACATGTCTTGCATACTTACATGTTTACATTGCATCTTGCATGCTTGATTAACTCGCATATTTGGTACATGCTTGTTCGCTTAGGTTGTGTGCCTAGTATACATTGATTGCTCACATGTTTGATAGATTGTCACATGCTTGCATGTTTGCATGTTTGTCCCCATGCTCATGTTGCATACTTAGCTCGCATGCTTAGGTTGCATTTTGCATGCATGCCTTGCCTCTTGAATTACCATGATAGAGGTTGGGTCCCTTATAGCGATCCCGGTTTTACTTTTCTGTAATTGTTGTATTCCGGACTTTGGTTCCGTGGAGTTGGTAGTTGTATATCTTGTTGTCATCCTTTAATTCCATTTGATTGAGTTTTAGGATGTGTTAGGCATGTTTCGAGCAGGTGGGTTGAGCCTTGGTCTAATTTCTTGTTGCCCAGTTTTTGGTCGTTCCGCTCGAGCGGGTCTTCCTGCGCTCAAGCAGGGTTTACACCCTTCCAGCATTTTGTGTCCCTGCAAAACTTCTGCAGGTGTGATTTCTACGCTCGAGCGGGTCGTGCTTGAGCGGGCTTGTTGGCGCTCAAGCGGGTAGTACATTTCTGGTGAAAGTTCTGGGATGGGATAATCCACGCTCGAGCGGACTGGTTTTTCGCGCTCGAGCGGATGTGTTTCACTCTTGTGTCTTGGCACTCGAGCGGGCCTTATTGCGCTCGAGCGGACCCAACTTTTTGTTCTTGACGCTCGAGCGTTGTGTTTTCTGCTCGAGCGGACCTGTCGTATAACAGAGGGCATCTGGGCATTTTTGAATCACTTTTTACACTTCTCTCTCTCTCTTACTTTTCAAAAAGCCATTTTTGAGAGCTCCTCTCTCTAGAAACTCCCTTCTCTCTAGGGTTTGATCTAGTTAGAGTGCTTCTCTTTCCTTCGGCCTTTGTAAAAGTTGTGTTAATCGTCAAGGGCTTCGTTTTGATCCGAAAAGTTTGGAGTTTGGAGCACTTTGGTTTTGGTCTCTTCTCCGTTTGAGCTCTAACTTCGAGGTAGGGATATCCTACTCCTCTTTATGAGCTTTGTCTTTGAATTTTAGCGTTTTGAGACGTTGGGGGTTGTTGGGTAATTTTGAGAAAGTTTGGGTCTTTTGTGTAATTTTACGAAAGATGGGGTTTTATTTATAATAAACCAATATGCATGTTTGGCATAGAGAAATGAGTTAAATGATGGATTATGGATGAAAATGGAACCTTAGGGTTGTTATGTAACTTATGGGAAAAATGCCCTAATTACATAGTTAAATTAATTTGTATAATTAATTTGGAGAAATGAAAAATTGAATTGAGGATGTTGAAATTGGAATTGTTTGGGATTAAAGGGTGTAGATGGATTTCTTTATCGCTCACTTAGTTGGAATGTTGATAATATATTCATTCGATGCATTTATTTTCTGTTTAGAAATAACTGCTTTGGGCTATCGGTGGAGGATAGTCTTGATTGTTGTAGACAATGCATGATGATTAGGCAAACTAAAACTAATCGATTGAGTATGCTATCGAATATAGCGAATGGAATAATACATTAACTTTATGTATTGATTGATTGTATATGATCTATGTTTATATACATGTGTTGTGTGGGAGGAGATAGGGGATGTACTCCACGGTTTAGGCGAAGATAGGGGATGGACCTCTAAACCAGATTTTGTGTAACATTGATACAGCACTACAATGTGTATCAAGTGTTGATTATGGAAGTGTTCGAATTGATTTGATATAGCACTAAAATGTATATCGTTATCAATTGTGAAGTATAGAAGTGATTCTATGTTATGTTGATACAGCACCGAAATGTGTATCTTTCGTAAAGTGTGGAAATGGTTTATGTGTTATCGATACAACATTAAAATGTGTATCCACCATGAATTTCGAAAGTGTTTTAATGATGAGTCTTAATCTCATTAAGTTATTTGGCTAGGTGTTGAGCCTTGTTTTCAAACTCAAAGTTGAAAAGAAATGGGAAATGAAATGTAACATGGACTCAATGTCATGAAATCGGAATGTGATATATGTGGATGTATCTGTGTTGACCATCTATCAACTGCTAACCTTTTAGTCATTGTTCATAGCTGGTTTAGTGTATTGCTACTAGGTTGTGGCTCACCCTTTATGGGACATCATTTTCAGGTACAGGTAGCATGCCACCTCCAAGAACATAGCTTGGGAGGCAAGAGGCAGACAAACTTTTGTCGTTTTGTTATCTTTTGGATGTATTACATGTAAATTCAAGCCAAGGGTTTAATGTGTATTTGAGTTAGTACTCTCTTTTTGTAACCAAGTGTTAACTTGGAAAGCCGTAAGCCCTTAGGGCATTTGCTTTTGTTGTTAACATGTAATACTGTTGTAAGAATTACTCCGATGAATAGAAAGGTGTTGGTTTCTCTTATATCATTGCATGTCTAAATGATGGGTTTTATGTATTATTTTGAGGGCGTTACATCCTTTGTGTGTTTATGTGCATTACATTTGACATCAAAATGCACAACTTGGCTTCTTGGGCCATCATGCATGGAAATGCGTGATTGATGGCCTGAGGGTGAAAGACCAAATTCCCTTGAGTCCATAACATGATGGGGAGGTTGGTGGTGCAAATATTGTTTGAAAATGCATTTCCATGCCTTGTCTGTCCTCTGCTGCTGTCAAAATAGGATTCTGCAGACATAGATGGCCGACCGACCACATTAAGTGCCGGCTGACCACAAACTTCTGGCCGAGAGCCACATTTATGGTCGATGACCATTCCTCCATGGCCGGTGCTGTTCCCTCCTGGCCGATGACATCCCACAACCCTCAGGGAGTGTTCCAGAACCAATCTTGGGGCTTGTGCAATTTTCAGAGGCAAAAAACAGTGAAAACAGAGGCAGCCTGTGCATGGTGGTGGATTTCCGAGCGGAGCCGAGCACGCATGCATTGGACCCTCTTCTCGAGGCTGTTTTATTGCTTTCTTAGCTTAGTTAATTTGCTTAACTAGTTAAGTGGTCTGTAATATTTAATTAGCTTGATTAGTTAGTTAAATTTGTATTATTCTTTTGGTCCCTTCAAGAGAGGGCGAATTGTGTAATAAGTGTGGGTGCGTGTGTGCATGTCTACTAATCCCCACTTCTTTCTCCCTTTTACTTACCTGCTTTTGATGGTTAGTATTAGGGCAAGTTTAATTTAGCATACCTTATGCTATGCATGCGTGCATTCATTCATTTGCATTGCATGCATCGGACTCGGCGCATCATGCTAACTGCATAGTATTTCAAATCTGACTTGAATGCATGTTATCTGTTGCATTTCACATGCTATTCATAGATTAGTCGAGCCTATTCTAGCTGCATTTTGCCTGCGATGCATTAGCCATCTTAACATGGACTTAGATCATACATTTGATTACTAACTAGTTCTTTGTTTTGGCTCGGAGTACGCTGTAAGTATTTATGCTTTAGCATCTCCCATGAGTGTGAATGTTAACATAACAGCATGCTTACCATGAGGCTAACTGCTTAGTTGATTTACTGCCTGAATGCCTGTGGGTGACGGCTGGATTGTTTGAATTGGAACAATTCATCGAAATCCGCATTTTAGCCTACTTGCGAGTAGCAAAAATCAAACCATTTTCCAAACAAACGGATGTGCGATGCTTTGTTCCAAATTAGGCAATCTAGTCTATACTTTTGTGTTGTGCGCATCACATAGTAAGATTAGCTAATTAATCGGAATAAGAATGCATAATGTTTTCAAAACTAGATATCATGTTTAGTAGAGGCCGATCTTTGATCGGGCGAGCGGGGGTGCTCATAGCTGACCTTTCCCAATCGTACCCAAGTTCCTGAGCCGAGGCAACTTTGGTGATGACGGACACGTGACCTTAGGCAAACGAGTCAGGGTTTTCTAAATCCCCCAAAATAAAATATTTAGGTGGCGACTCTGTATCTGGCAAAGCAGTCCATGTTTGGCACTTCTTTCTAAAAAAAATCAGTTTTTCAAAACGATTTGCCGGATTTGGACTCTTTGGTGATTTATCAGTCTCGCATTGTATATTGCGGGATCAGATTAAGAACCGTGACAAATTTGAGTCCGAACTGTAGTGAGCCCCAAATGAACAAAACGGGGGGATCCCTCCCCCCAGGACGTTCGGGGACGTCTACAGTTTCTGGCGACTCTGCTGGGGGTTTAGAGAACTTGACTCGAACTCATGATATCTTCTTTTGATTACACTTATGTGTCTTTTTGCATTGCATTTGCATTGGTGCGCCTAGGACACAATGTTTGCCGTCTGCTATTCTGAACGGTTTGCCGGAGGCTTGCTTTGTTAAGCGTGCCATACGGCTAACCGGTTACGGGCTCTGCCACGATGGGAACACAAACCCCGGTTGTCGCCGGGGCACCCTTTTTGACCATTCGACCTAGTGCATATTCGGATCCATAGTGACCATTCCAAGCTTGGACAGGTTGCTTACCCGATTATAGGTTGTTTGAAACCACTGCATGCGTAGTGAAACCCTAGCTCTTGACAAAATAGGACAAGGAAACCTTACCCCAACATAGGGGTGTTTTGGCTCTTACTTGCTTGTTATGTGCTATGTGCTTTTTGAGTTGGCCTCCACAGGAATGCACATATCCATTTGCAAGTTTGGGCATCAGGCCTACAGGCGTCAGTTTGGTGTGTTGAGAATCAGTTATATCTGCGGGTATCAGATTCAGTTTTGGGGCAATAGTTCTAGGGAACAGTGATCAGTGATCAAATGCAGTTGTTCAGTTACTTGTTTGGGTAAAATTGGGCTGAGACGCTGCCTGTTTTCTCTTTCAGGAGGAGGGGGGAGTTTCAGAGATCTGAGTTCAGAATAGCCAGTGTTCTCCTTCGCTGAGGCAAGGCAGACATCTAATCAATCAAATCACCAGTCACATCACCTCCGTTCAATTCAGCGGATTTATGATGTCACAAAATTCAGAGGAAGTTGTGGTTATGGCAGCCGCACTAAACCAAGGGACCATCTTACAGGATGAGACCGATGTTGAGGTACCACACCCGCCCAAGTTGCCTGCTGCGCGTCCAATCTGGGAACCCCAGTTGTTTCAAGCTCGTGAGCCCACCACGTTTGAGTTGATGGGAATGATTGGCGACCTCCAAAGATCTATGGCTGATCTCGCCTATGGGATGTCTGCTTCGCCACCAACCGCACCGTATGTCGGGAATTTTATACCGCAGGAGCCCCCGCTACTGGGACGGATTGTAATTAAGCATAGCCAACCGGAAGCTGTTTCAAACTCCGGCAATGACATGTCAACAATAACCGGGTTTCGCTCTGATATAGTAACCCAAACCCTCGATCAAGCTGAAGCTAGAGGCAAGAACAAAGCGGAGACAGATGCCGATCCTATTGAACAACTGTTGTGGGCAGTCGAGGCTTTGAAAGCCGGAGGGTTGAATAAGCAGCAAGTACTCACAGTTGTGACTAAAACTGTGGATGATATTTTCCCTACTCAGACCGAGGGCAGTACAAGCCGAAGGAAAAACCGGGATAGGGCCCGTCATACCCGAACAGTTCCTTCGAATCCTAACCCTGCATCTGGGAAAGATCAGAGAGCCAAGACAACACCTGCTGATCCTTTTGCTAGTACGTCCAGCAAAAATCCATAGACTTCGAAGTATCTGCCCCGAGGGCGCAGGGTTTTTCATGCCCTCTACATGCCTTTGTCTAAGGCGCTTCAAATCCTTGCTGAAAAGGGACATCTTAAACCTCTTGAGCCTCGGCCTCTCCCTGCTCATCTTCCATCGGGTCATGATGCTACCCAGTACTGCGCGTACCATCAACAGGTTGGTCACACCACTGACAGTTGCTTCTGTCTTCGCCACGAAGTGCAAGACTTGATCGATAACGAGGTCATCCTCCCGCCTAGCTCAGCAAAGTCTGTCACTACTGAGTTCGCAGACTTCGAGGATAGTACAAGCATGTGATCAAGGGTAGGTCCACCTGCGGACGGCGCTCGGTTTATCTCAGATGTGGCGTATGGCACGCACTGTTTTGAGCATTCTGCGATTGCTGAATTTTTGTACCCTTTGACTTAGGTATTGAGGCAGTTCTGTGGTGTTGTTTTGAGTCTGTCTCTTTGTTTTGAGTCAGTCTTTTTCCTTAAAGGTCTGTCTTGTTGTATCAAGTCAGTCCTGTTGTATAAGAGTCGGGTGGCTCCGGGGTTGTTACCTCGGACACCATTGTCTTTTCTGTGTTTGTCTTTTCCTTTCTTTTGAGTCTGTTTCTGCCATGGAGCCAATTACACCAGAAGATCTGAATGAAACAGCTGTGGCTGTCATGTTTTTGTGCCCGTTGCTACTTCAAGCCTGTTGTGCCAACAAGTTTGAATGAAACGGCAGTACTCTTTGCCTACTTTTCTGTGCCTCGAACTCATTGCATTGACCTAAGTTTTCCAAAACGTTTCAAACACTGTGATTGAAAACGAAGAGGAAGGAATTCCTCGGGTTTTGCAAAATTTGATCAATTGGGAGAAAGAGAGGCATGCTAAGCCCTTAATGAATGAAATCATGTTTGTTAATATGAGTACTGAGAAGGACCCTGGCTTGATCCAAATTGGTTCCACACTGTCTTCAGCGCAAGCGATTTGTCGCTTTCTTAAAAAAAAAAATTTCAAAAAATGTTTTGCACGATCCTGCGAAGACCTGTGTGGAATCACTCTTGAGATTGTGTAGCCTGGATCGCTCTCAACCTCGAGACTCGACCCCTTGCTTTCGAACTTTGAGCTTGCATTCAGAATGATCAAACAGTCAACCACCATGAAAGGCCTGTGTGGCCAGATTCGAAGCAGCCCTCGAACTAAGGGCAGGTAAGTCAGATCATGAAGATCAAATGTCGTCAAAAGAAGCTTGCAAAGCTAGATTAGAAGCACCCCTGGAACTAGAGGCAGAAAAATGTCAGATGTGCTCGAAGAGCCGAAGATGGATCATTCTGCAAATCAATGAAGACTGGCAAGAATGCCAAATCCCAGAAGGGAAGAAAGAAGAAAGTATTGCTGAAGAACAACTGAGTTCCTATCCACAACACTAAGGGCAATTCAGCCCCCATTGGATGGACTTCTACATCGTCAGTGAACAGCAGCCATTCTTCTGGATTCAGATGACTTCAGGATCTCAAAACCATTTGAAATGGACAAAGCTACACTTTTACCCTTGAAAGGCTCGCTGGGCCGAAAACCCGGAAGGGAGACCCAGGCAAAAGTTAGAGCAAAGAAAAGAATGAAAAAAGAACAAAAAGAACAAAAAAAAAAGGAAAAAAAAATGCAAAGAATGAAAAAAAAAGAAAATGAAAAAGAAAAAAGAAGAAAAGAATGAAAGAATTGAAAGAAAAGAAGAACAAAGCTTGCAAGGTCGAAAACCCAGAAGGGTGCCCTTGGCAAAAGTTAGAGCGCAAAAGGTGAGGGTCAATACACGAGGGAACCTAAACCCCGAACTACGTAAGGCTTGATTCTCATGTTTGGGATACGTAGGCAACTTCATTCTGAAGTCCAGCCGCAAACACTTCTACAATTGATTGTGTCCATGTAATAGTTTTTGATCGTCTTTGCCTTCTCTGTATCCGAGAGTTCGGTTGTGATCGTCACTCTGAGGACTGATTACAGTGTGCTATGGCGCTATCCAAACAAGAGGCAACTTTTCGTTGCCATTCAATGCGCTGCGGTGCCATTCAAACAAGGGGCAACTTTCTGTTGCCATACAGCTCTCTTCGAGCAAAGGGGCAATTTTCCATTGTTATGGATCCGAGGTTGCGCATCTCAAAAGTAGGTTCCATGCTCGTTGAGCAGTGGCTGATTTGCAAAAACAGTTTTTGAGAATTTTTACCGAGGTTGACTAATTCTCTCGAAAATTATCCCATTTTTTCCAAAACTGGACCATTTCTTGGACCCAAAAAAGGGAAAATTTTCAGTGCTCATAACCTAACTTGCATGATTTTAAATCAGAAAATCGAACAAGCATGTTAATCTAACTCTCATGTTTGTCAAAATTGTTTTAGTAGAAAACCAAAAACAAAAAAATGGTCAAAATGATGAACTAGGGGCACAGTTGAGTCAGGTGTTCTGTCTTTTCCCCGTTGTCAACATACTTGCCCGAAAGGGCACTATACTTGCCAGAAAGGGCACTCTACCTGTCGGAAAAGGGCACCACTGAAGCTGACCGCAAAAGGGCAGAAAGCTCTCATATCCTCCACGCAACGAGGTATCAAGCCAAGTGCGAAGCACGAACTGGAATGGAGCAAGGTATTCCACTCCCTCATCTGGACAGATCTGATCATTTCCAAACTCCCCAGCAGAGCATCATCAACCGATGTCAGCTGCAGATTTGCTACACACCTAGTTGTAGCACAGCCCCTCTGTGGGAGAAACTCATTGTTGTGAACAAGAAGAAGAATCTAGCGGAATGCTAGGGGCAAAACCCCGCAACTTTCTATTTATCCATCAACCACCCAGGGGAGGGATTGAAAATGAGAGATTGAAGAATAGAGAGATGTGCGATGAGAGAAAAAGTAAGAAAAGGGTTTTGAGAGAAAAGCCGAGCCTGAGGGTCGAGTGATGTGAGAATCACAAATGAGAAAGGGTGGGAAACAATACCCGGAGAAACTGGCTACTCGTGAACTGAGAAGTCTCTTGCCATTGGTAATACACAATTGAGTGTTGTGTATGTGTGTTTTTGTTTGTCTCGATTCTTGTTTTGAGTCGTTTGAGTGTCAATAGATATGTTTAGGTTGTTTTACCTTGTTTTTCCTTTGTTGAGTGGTGTTTAGGTTGTTTACCTTTTCTTTTTCTTTGTTGAGTCGTTTTGACTGTGGTCAATTGTGGGCTCAATACCCGGTCAAGAACTCATTTCTCGATTTCAATCAAATCGTTTTGTGCTCGGAGTGCTGTGTCATTCTCCACATTTGTGTAAAACAAGATTTGTTCTTTCATAAAACTGCAAGGTTCAACCCAGGTCATGTGAGAATAGTGAAAACAAGGACCTATTTGAAGCTATATGGGTTCCAGACTACAAAGCAAAAGAAAAGAGGGAAAACCGAAGCATCTGAGTGTGTTTCACCTTTAGCAAATTCCGTGATTGTACTCCGGATGTACCTCTTCAGGCCTTGTCAGTACTCCGAAGAATGAGTGTGCCTGTACTCCAAGCTTAAGCCGGCTTCAAGTCAGAATGGCAATTAAAGCAGCAGCAGATGTTATCTCTCGCCAATATAAACAGGGTGTACCCTTTTCAAGCGGAGTGTGTTACAAACCCCTCCGAGAGGTAAATCGGAGGTCGCGTTTGGATTTGGTCTCGTTAAGGCTTGTATTTCCTTATTCGGCATTTTGTTTCAAACACGCTTTTGAAGTTGCACCTTCGTTGCATTGTTATGCACATCTATCTAGCATTGTTATGCTCGTTACTTGCATTTTTATGCACATCTATCTTGCATTGTCATGCACCTCTTTACTTGCGTTGTCATACTTTACTTGCATTGTTATGCACCCATTCCTCTTGCATTGTGATGCACGTTCCAGTTACATTGTTATGCACCTTTTCACTTGCATTGCTGTTCTTTCTTCTCGCGCATGCGACGGGTTAGACCTCTATTGGTTTAGAGCATTTGGAACGCGTTCCAATGCTTATATCTTTCTGAAACACCGGGATACGTCCCTATGTTTCCCCTTCTCTCTGAAACACTGGGATACGTCCCTATGTTTCTTCTCCTTTTCCGAAGCACCGGGATACGTCCCTATGTTTCTTCTCCGTTTCTGAAACACTGGGATACGTCCCTATGTTTCTTCTCCCTTTCCGAAACACTGGGATACGTCCCTATGTTTCTCCCTCTTTGGTTAAGAGCATTCAGAATACGTTCCAATGCTTGAACCATTCTGAAACACTGGGATACGTCCCTATGTTTCTCCCTCTTTGGTTAAGAGCATTCGGAATACATTCCAATGCTTGAACTATTCTGAAACACTGGGATACATCCCTATGTTTCTCCCTCCTTAGTTAAGGGCATTTGGAATACGTTCCAATGCTTATACCTTTCCGAAACACCGGGATATGTCCCTATGTTTCTCCCTCTTTGGTTAAGAGCATTCGGAATACGTTCCAATGCTTGAACCATTCTGAAACACTGGGATACGTCCCTATGTTTCTCCCTCCTTGGTTAAGGGCATTTGGAATACGTTCCAATGCTTATACCTTTCCGAAACACCGGGATATGTCCCTATGTTTCTCCCTCTTTGGCTAAGAGCATTTGGAATACGTTCCTATGTTTGAACCATTCCGAAACATCGGGATATGTCCCTATGTTTCTCCCTGTCCCCTTTCCTCACACGATTTCAACGTGTTTGGAATTCATCTTAGGTTGCATTGTCATGCACACCTCTTCACTTGCGTTGTTACGCGCATTCCGCTTGCATTGTTATGCACGCTCCTTTTCAAAACACCGGGATATGTCCCTATGTTTCACCCTTTTTTTTTTTTTTTAGAGCATTTGGAACATGTTTCAATGCTTGTGCCACTCTTTTTCCTTTCGCGTGCAACGCGACAGAATCTTGTCTGAGACCTCGGGTGTCCCCAATGGTCGCTCTTAGTCTTTCCTACATGGCGCATGGTTGAGATTGTATGACTCTCTTACATCCTTTCTACATTGTAATGTAGTTTGGTTTTCGCTTGCTTAAAACTGTCGCATGTTATGCTTCGTTACAGCTTTCTTTGCATGATCTTAAGTTATGCTCGGCTTTGTGCATTGTCTTGCATCTTGCCCCTGCCTTCGGGCGCATATCTTTGTCTATAGCTTATATGCTTTGTTTAAGTCTTCGGCCTTGTCAAAAATGAGTCGTCTCTGGGCTTTGACATTCACTTCCGTCATTGTTATGACTTTCGAGTTCTGTCAAAGAGGGGCAACTGTAGACTCCCCATTTCTGACCGTCCTCAAGACTTGGACGTCACCGTTTGAACACTCGGTGATCATCTATGTTTGTGTTCATCTTGAGTTCTCGGAGGTTTCGGCTACGCGCCTTACCTCAAGACCTCTCAACTTGCCTGTTTTGTGTTTGGTTTTGCACCAAACACCTGTGGTCTTTGCACCTGAGGGCAGGGAATAGCTTGTTGGCCATCCTCACACCTCACCGGCCATGGCTTGAGGCCACTGGCCATGTTTTGTTGCCATCGGCCAAATGTTTGGACGGTCGGCACTCTTTCTGGTCGGCCGACCATTGTTTTGGTCAATTTGTCATTTTTGTCTAGCCGATCACTGTTCATCTGCTTTAGGCAGATATTTTTTACCAGCTGTGATAGCTGGCACCCACTTTGCACCCCCTCCATACACGTGTATGAAGGGATTTCCCTCTTGCTTAGCTTGTTTTGTAGGCTTTGCAAGAGTGGATCTCTATAAAGGAAGGGCTTCTTCTCCCTCCTCAAGGGTTCCAAAAAAAGTTCCAAAGAGGGTCTGAGATTAGGGTTTAGTATTTGTATCTATCTATCTCTATATCTCCCTCCCTTTTGCCTTTGTGTGTGTTTAAGGTGTTTTGTTCTTAGTTTTGCACTAAGACACCTAGTGTTACACTATACCTTGGTTGCTGAGGAGCCAAAGGGTTGTTTTTGGGGTTCTTGAGTGGATTTAAGCTTGGAAAGGCTGCTGGAGCTCCATTCTTGAAGAGGTCTTCAAGGGTAAGAATTTTACCCTTTTATTCCCCATTTTTGCACAAGCTTTTAACCTATCTTGCATCTATTTTTGAGCTTACTGTATAACATATAAAATTTCTGATTTTGTTAGTTTTAGAACTTTGTTTAAGGTTTCTTTGAGGTTTGGGGTTATTTCCCCCCTCCAAGGCCTTGTTAGGCCTGGTTTAAGGCCATCTATTTTGGCCCTTTCTTTGAGCTTTGCATGACCTCTCTACCACTGAAATCCAAAGGATTTTCAGTGGTGGGGAGGTAGTTTTGGTGTCCTAAATGGGAGAGGGTCATCCCCTCTCCATGTTGTCTTTGATCCTCACACAAATGGCTTGTGTTGTAGCTTGTATGCTTCACTTTGTTTAGCTTCTTTTCAATGCATATTTGTGCTTATTTTGCCATGATATAACACTGTTTTTAGTTGGTTTAGACACAACATGCATGCTTTGCATACTTGTCTTGTAATGCTATGAAATTGCCTTAACATACTTTGTGCTTTGAGCCTTGTTTCTAGCATGATTTTGGCTTGGCTTTGTGAAGCTTTTATGCATGTTTTAGTGTGCTTGAGGTCTGATTTTGGTAGTTTGGGTCATCCATGACTTGCTTTGTATAGCTACCATGCAATCTCCCTTGTAGGCCTTGAGTATTGGATCCTCTAGAATGCATTACTCGCATCATTTCAGTGGTTTGGCACCACTTACCACGTCATTTCAGTCCATATAGCATGCTTGTATACTTGCATTTATGGCCCCCTTGGTGTTTCAAAAGGTTTGTGCTTTATGCTCCATGTTTAGGTCATTTTGCATGCCTTTAGACTTAGGCCATTTAGATGCCATCTAAGTGTGCTTTGGGCCTTGTCTCGACCTACATTGGGACTGTTTTGAGTCCCCTCGACCCTTCGGGACTCACCTTGCATGGCCATGGTTTGATCCCTTAGGTTAGCCTTAGGCCTTGGGCTTGGTTATATGCTTTGTTTGCTTTGTTTAATTGGTTTGGCACCATCCTTAACATGATTTTCAAAGCTTATAATGTATGCCATTTGTCCATGTTTTGTCCCTTTTAGGTGTGCTTAAAAGTTGCTCTTTGATGCCCAAGTGTTGGACCATGTTTGCATGCATGTTTGTATGTGCATTTGCCTTCATTTCCTTGGCATTTGGCCACTGTTTTGGGCCTATTTGAGGGCTGCCCAAATTGGTATAAGTCCATTGTTCGCATGTTGTTGCATGCTCACCTTGCGTGTTGTTGCATGCTTGGCCTATCGCATGTTGTTGCATGCTTGAATCACATTGCATTTGGCATGCACTTCCTTGATTAAGTTGCTTAACATGTTACATGTCTTGCATACTTACATGTTTACATTGCATCTTGCATGCTTGATTAACTCGCATATTTGGTACATGCTTGTTCGCTTAGGTTGTGTGCCTAGTATACATTGCTTGCTCACATGTTTGATAGATTGTCACATGCTTGCATGTTTGCATGTTTGTCCCCATGCTCATGTTGCATACTTAGCTCGCATGCTTAGGTTGCATTTCGCATGCATGCCTTGCCTCTTGAATTACCATGATAGAGGTTGGGTCCCTTGTGTGTTTATGTGCATTACATTTGACATCAAAATGCACAACTTGGCTTCTTGAGCCATCATGCATAGAAATGCATGATTGATGGCCCGAGGGTCAAAGACCAAATTCCCTTAAGTCCATAACATGATGGGGAGGTTGGTGGTGCAAATATTGTTTGAAAATGCATTTCCATGCCTTGTCTGTCCTCTGCTGCTGTCAAAATAGGATTCTGCAGACATAGATGGCCGACCGACCACATTGAGTGCTGGCCGACCACAAACTTCTGGCCGAGAGCCACATTTATGGTCGATGACCATTCCTCCATGGCCGGCGATGTTCCCTCCTGGCCGGTGACATCCCACAACCCTCAGGGAGTGTTCCAGAACCAATCTTGGGACTTGTGCAATTTTCAGAGGCACAAAACAGTGAAAACAGAGGCAGCCTGTGCATGGTGGTGGATTTCCGAGCGGAGCCGAGCACGCATGCATTGGACCCTCTTCTCGAGGCTGTTTTATTGCTTTCTTAGCTTAGTTAATTTGCTTAACTAGTTAAGTGGTCTGTAATATTTAATTAGCTTGATTAGTTAGTTAAATTTGTATTATTCTTTTGGTCCCTCCGAGAGAGGGCGAATTGTGTAATAAGTGTGGGTGCGTGTGTGCATGTCTCCCAATCCCCACTTCTTTCTCCCTTTTACTTACCTGCTTTTGATGGTTAGTATTAGGGCATGTTTAATTTAGCATACCTTATGCTATGCATGCGTGCATTCATTCATTTGCATTGCATGCACCGGGCTCGGCGCATCATGCTGACTGCATAGTATTTCAAATCTGACTTGAATACATGTTATCTGTTGCATTTCACATGCCATTCATAGATTAGCCGAGCCTATTCTAGCTGCATTTTGCCTGCGATGCATTAGCCATCTTAACATGGAGTTAGATCATACATTTGATTACTAACCAGTTCTTTGTTTTGGCTCGGAGTACGCTGTAAGTATTTATTCTTTAGCATCTCGCATGAGTGTGAATGTTAACATAACAACATGCTTACCATGAGGCTAACTACTTAGTTGATTTACTGCCTGAATGCCTGTGGGTGAAGGCTGGATTGTTTGAATTGGAACAATTCATCGAAATCCGCATTTTAGCCTACTTGCGAGTAGCAAAAATCAAACCATTTTCCAAACAAATGGATGTGCGATGCTTTGTTCCAAATTAGGCGATCTAGTCTATACTTTTTTGTTGTGCGCATCACATGGTAAGATTAGCTAATTAATCGGAATAAGAATGCATAATGTTTTCAAAACTAGATATCATGTTTAGTAGAGGCCGATCTTTGATCGGGCGAGCGGGGGTGCTCATAGCTGACCTTCTCCAATCGTAACCAAGTTCCCGAGCCGAGGCAACTTTGGTGATGACGGACACGTAGCCTTAGGCAAACGAGTCAGGTTTTCCTAAATCCCCCAAAATAAAATATTTAGGTGGCGACTCTGTATCTGGCAAAGCAGTCCATGTTTGGCACTTCTTTAAAAAAAAAATCAGTTTTTCAAAACGATTTACCGGATTTGGACTCTTTGGTGATTTATCAGTCTCGCATTGCACATTGCGGGATCAGATTAAGAACCGTGACAAATTTGAGTCCGAACTGTAGTGAGCCCCAAATGAACAAAACGGGGGATCCCCCCCCCCCACGGGGACGTTCGGGGACGTCTACATTGGGCGATTATTCATCAGTCATGAAGCTGTAGAGCACTTTCAAAGAAACCTTCGACGACGAGAACAGCAACAACAACAGCGTCGATGTGATTATGTTTCTTGCAAACCAAATCTCGCAAACTAGATCTTCCATGATTAAGCATATTTGCGGCCGATTGTTATTCTCGATATCATATAGAACCTAGCGTTTGTGGCCATATTATTCAATATATGCATAAAATCTACAGATCTTCATGCCATTGTTTCTCCATATAAAATAAAAAGATTTACTAATTAAGAATTTCTTTAACATACTTTATTTTGAAATATGTATTATACATCAAAATGCATATACTAAATAATGTGGCTACATTAAAATTTATAATTTAAAAATAATTATTCTTTTTTGTTGTTGATGATGAAACCGTAATAGCATCAAATTTATAGATCTGTAATACCCATCTCTCTCTCTTTCTCTCTATCTATCTGTGTATAAAAATTTGAATAGATAAAGATAAAAATTTGAACAAATAGGTTTAAAAGCATTTGTATTGGATCTGTTCAATTTGAACAAATCGATTTTAACAGATAGGGAACATTAATACAGGTTTTAAACAGATAGAGAGAAAAATTAACAAATTTTAAAAACACAGAGAGAGAGAGAGAGAGAGAGAGAGAGAGAGAAACTCATAGATTTTGAACAGATAAAGAAAAAAATTGAATAAATAGTCAACGAAAGTTAACAAATAAAAAAAAGTCAACGTATAAATTAGGGGATAAAATTGGAAACAAAATGTCTTTCAAAATAAATAAAAGGACTTCTCACCAAACTATTTCACAAATGATAGACCTCTCACCAACAAAAAATATCCACTAGACCTAATGTCTTATTCCTTCCTTAGGTTGGACTTTTCAACAATTTTCTCTATTGTATTTGATTTTTGTCATTATACTTATAATTTATTGAATTTTATTGTAATATCATATATAAATCAAATTTTAAAAAAAAAAAAAAGTTTAGGTGATGATAGGAATAAAAAATTGTGAACTCTTATATTGTAGCATTTATATTTATAACTTTTGTACATATTTATAAAAAATTAAAAACTATAAATAAAAACTTGTTTGGAATCTATTTTTAATTAAAAAACTTATAAGCGGTTTATAAAATTTACTAAATTCGTATATCCAACAAAAATATGGTTTCCCTCTTCCTCTTTTTTTTCTTTAAAAAAATAAAAAATAAAAAATAAAAAATCATTCACTCTCCAACCTCATTCGACGCCACCATCCAGTTCTTATCATCACTACCGGTCACTATATTCGACCACCCTTACCTCCGACCACCATCATTGGTGACTTTCTTTAATAACCACCTCTGGTTGCTGCCAATTACCTCTCATCGGTGGCAACACCTTTGGCCACTACTTTCGACTTCAAACCAGCACCTTTGGTTACCATATTTTGTCGTTGACCACCATTTTCAACCATCAAAAATCACCTCTACCCACCACCAACGACCTTCAACTGCTACTTTCAGGCCCTGATAATCAACTCCCATGACACCACCGGTGGCCGACTACCTTCTCTGATTGTCAAAAATCACCTTTTGCTACCACCTCTCTCCAATTATTCTTTTCACTTATTTTTTAAACAAATTTTTAAAACACATGCGAGTACTAAACATTTTTTTTTATTATTATTGTTATTGTTATTGTTATCAAAAATAAATATAAAAATGTTTTATATGAACAAATACTAATAAGCTTGTAAGCATTACCAAATCACACCGAAATATTAATCTTAAAGAAAATAAAAATAAAAATAGATTAAGAGGAAAAACAACTAAATCTCAACTTTTTAATTATTTAAATTTAAACCTCAAACTTTTTAAAAGTATCAACTATGACCATTTATTTATATTCATCTGTTAATTATAACTAACGGAGAAGAGGCAATTTAGACAATTTAATTATATATTTTTTTAATTATCATTGATAGCCACCTTCCATCCTTACTATTATATCACCACCCATCTTCTTTCCCAAATCATTGCCACCGCTCATTCCTTTTTCTCTATCTACCACTACTCCTTTCCTTCCCCTTTCCCAGCTCATTATCACCCTTCTCATTCCTTTCCTAATCCATATCCACAACTACTATCCACCACCACTAATAAAAAGCAGCAATGGTAGCGGGCCCTAATTTTTATGGCTTAAATAGCTCGAATTTGCCAAAACGACGTCGTTTTGAGTACAAAACAACATCAAAATTGCCAAAACGACGTCGTTTTGACAATTTTGAGCCATTTGAGCCACAAAAATTAGGGCCCCCAAACATTTTTCAATAACGGAAATGTTTCAGTGCTCGAATTCTTGGGCTCGAATACTGGCTCGAAAATAGACAGAGGGGAGAAAGGGAGAAAGGGAGGGGAAGAAGGGGAGAAAGGGAGAAAGGGAGGGGAAGAGGAGGAGAAAGAGAGAAAGGGAGGGGAAGAGGTCGTCGCAGAGGAGGAGAGGGCGTCACCCCGGCCGCCGCTACTCGTCGTCCCGTCGCTGCTCGTCGCCTCCTCGCCGATCGTCGCACCACCGCCACCGCCACCGCCTCGCCCCGCCTCTCCTCCAGCAGATTTATGGCCCCCTCCCCTCCCTCCTCCTCCCCCGCCCTCCTCCTCCTCCTCCTCCCTTCTCTTCTTCTCCCTTCTTCTTCTTCTTCTTCTTCTTCTGAAACTGAAACAAAAACCAGAGAAAAAAAAAAAAAAAAATATAGACTCGACACCAAAACGACGTCGTTTTGGTGTCGAGCCTGTATTCGAGCCGTATTCCTCGAGCTCTGTAGCGGTTCCGTTTCAATAAAAAGTGACTAAATTGTCTAAATTATCCATGTTCGAATAAATATAATTAACAAATAGTTAAAATTGATACGACTTTAAAAATAAAAAATGTAAATTATATATTAGTTTGTTGCTGGATCCTGAGGTTTTTTATTTTTTATTTTTTGTAATTTCCCAAAAGATTACTTATTATCCAACCATGTGAAACGGTGGATGAAAGGAAGTTTAATCATTACAAATTCCATAAAAACTAGTTGATCAAAAGCCATAAATCTGTCCATGAAAACATTTCAATATTAACTACACAAATACAACCATACATGTTACACCACACGTGCAACCCATATCTTATAAGCTTTGGGGAGACATTAACCGAAGAATACCTATTTTAACAAACTATTCTTAAAGGAGTTAAATCACATTAACTGAAAAATACCTATTCTTGTAAGCTTCGGGAGAGACGTTAATATTGTGTTAGGTTTGGAGATTTGAAAAGAAATTTAGAAAAAAAAATATAAATAATAAAAAAATATAAATAAAACATAAATATATTTCACATGATGGCCAGTTTAGCCAGTCACATGGCGCACGGTTGGGTCCCTTCCATGGTTCCACACCTACAGCTTTCTACGCAATGGCTGCACATGCACGTGTACACGGTGTACGTGTGTATATCTTGTGATCAACGGTGGACAATTTTTTTTATTGACGATCGGATGGCTAAGAAGGCATCCGTACTCGCAGCCATCGTCCCTGTTTTGTGATTCACATCGGTCAAAAAAGGTTAAAAAATATCGTCTTATAATAAAATAAATTTTAATTTATTAATTTTCTCAATTTAAAATTTAATCTTTGATTTATTTTTAATATAAATTATTTATTTATTTTCATAAATTAAAATTGACCGAAAAAAAAGTGTATTTTACTTGTTAAACCTAATATAGGTATTATAGATAAAAAAAAATTAAATAAAATTTTTCGCGAGTTTAATGATTAAAATTTTTAGTTTTCTATCGATTTTACTTAATAAAAATAGATGGATGGTTTAGATTGAAAACAAATCCAAAGTATAAAGTTTAAATTGATAAAATTAAAAATTTAAAGTTTATTTTGTTACGTGGCTCAAATCCTAGATTTTTTTTTTTTTTCCAATAATTTGTCCTAATAATAAATAATATTTTATTATGGTGACAGGGAGTTTATCACTTTATCATTTTCAATTAAAAAGTGTTATGTTTTTCATTCTTAATCTTTTTGTTTGTCCAATCTCAATCATTTACTAATATATATATATATATATATATATATATATATTTTAATAAAAATATGATGAAAAATGGCATGTGAATAATGGATATTCAAAATTTTAGTCCATGATGATATGTATCTCTCTGACCATAAAAATAGCGTATGTACATATTTTGAGTTATTTTGGAAAATATGTTAGAAGCTGATTTTTTTTACTTGCTTTTTTTTAAAAAAAAAATATATATATGTGTAAAAAAATAAAGAGTTGATGTGACTTTAAAAAGTTAAAAAGTCAGTTTTAACCTTGTTTTCATAACATAGAGAAAAAAAAAATGGACGAACTACACTAACAATTCCTATAATTTGAGACTTGTGTCACTTTGATCATTAAATTTTCAATTGTAATGCATTTAACCCTAAATTTTGAATCTTGTTTCAAATAAGGACAATTGAAGACATTGGTTCTCCATTTGAAAGGCAAAATCGTCATACAACTTATTTTATGTTGGTTAACTTGTGAAGTGCTGCTATTACCATCCCATTAATTATTTTGAAACCCCCATTTCTTTGGACCCCCACTTATAAATTCTGAAATCCTTAAAATTTCTTTTCTCCTTCCAAATAATAACAAAAATATCTTTATGAAAACATTTCACCCATTCAATTAAATGCACACCCCCATACTCTCACACCCCAAAAAGCCTCCATCCCCAAAACCCTAACAAAACCCATGAAAGTGATTACTATTTCATCTCCATATTCTTGTTCATGACCTAAAAAATAAATGTAAGTTTTTTGTTATTAATTCAAAATTTCCCTTTTGTGGGTTCTATGATCTCCACAAATTTCGGTTCTCAGTTCTCGAACAAATAAGAAATGTTCAATTACCTGTTCCTAAACAAATGAACAATGTTCGGGCCTGTGATCCCGAATTTCAGTCATATGTTTGGGAGATTAGTCCTGAAAAAATAACGAATAGTTTTTATTATTTTTCTCATTTTTTTCAAGAAACTTATCATTACAAAGTCAATCTCCTTTGAGGTAAGAATACCATCAAAGTTACGAATCTCCTCTGAACTTTTATTGTTGTACTCCTCTCATATCATGGAGTTGTGATTGTTAGAAAAACTTTCACTGATTGTTATTGCCGAAGAAGTGTAGGTAATCAAATGGTTGCCACCATTATCGTTGGAATATTACCACTAAAAGATTTTCAAGGTTTTAAAGGTGGATAGGTTTTGAAGGTGGGATTTGAGGAAGATGGATGTGTGGTAATGGAGGTGGGTACTCTCATAAACTCTAACTCATGATGTAATTGGTATGTGAAGTTAATTGTGAGATGGGGTGTCCCAAAATTATTGATATCCTTTTTAATAATTTCATTTGAGGTTATTATTGTAATAAAAAAATAAAAGCTAAAAAATAGGGAGTCCAAAATAATTGATTAGATGTTAATAGCAACGCTCTAACTTATATGTTGTTTAAAATATAATGACATTTTTTTTTAATGAATAATGTTAGAATTTTTTCAGTTATAAAGTTATGTTTGGTTTGGTTTTTAGAATCTATTTTTCAGAAAAATTTCAAAGAAACTAAAAATCAAATTGGTGGAAAAAAAAATTTAAAAATATTATTTTTATATAATTTTATCTTTTGGGAGGGTAGAAATAATTTTTTAAGATAAGTTTTTTTTATATCTATTTTCATTAAATTAGTTTTTATTTTCTCAAAAGTCAAACATGGTGACAATTTTGATATTATTATTAAAACAATCCATATATATTAAACATATGGATTATACTTTAAAAGCCTAATAACCATTCATTACATGATAATCATAGAAAGAAAAGAAAAAAATCTGTAACAAGAAATACAACCATCTAGTACATGATAACCAACTAAAAATGTCAACAAAAACAATTACCTATTACATGATCATCATCCAAACACATACTAAAAAATAATTTGGTTAAAAAAATAAAAAAGAAATTTATCATTTTTATATAACTCTATCTTTGGTAAGTAGAAATAATTTTTAAAAATTTAAAAATAATTTTTTGGCATTTATTTTTGTCAAACTAGTTTATATTTTATTAAATTGACAACTTCGCCCTTAAAATGGAGCAACAATATCTTCAATTGTCTTTATTTGGAATGAAATTCAAAATTCAGGGTCAAATATATCACAATTGAAAAGTCAATGACCAAAATGATACAAGCTCCAAACTACAGGGGCCGTTAGTGTAATTCGGCCGAAAAAAAAAATATATATATATATCACATATATATAAATAAATTAGAGAGCATTTTGATTATAAAATTAAGGGTAAAGTACTAATAAATCCTAAAATGTGATCTTGTGAATTATATATAGTCCTCTCTTTTTTCTTATGAATTCAAAAGTCCCATTAAAGTAGAAATTACACAAAATGGTAGTTACTTACCCATTTGGGTTAATTTTTTAGATATGAAAGTGCGTTTCTCCAAATATGAAATTACATGTTTGGACAATCCGCACTATAGAGATTTTGGATTTCCCTCTTTCTGTAACAAATCCCACATTACGAATATGAACATAACATTATAATGTAACACTACAATAACATAGACTCTAGTGTAACACACTAAAAAACTCCTTAGTGTACTTTTCTCAAATGTAACAACATAACTCTCAAAAAAAACTTCTTAATATACTTTTGCCAAATGTAATATTCCTACGAAACATACAAAATAACTCCTTAGTATACTTTTTTTGAACGTAATACTCCAATCAATGTAATCCCAAACTAAAACTCTAATATAACACACTTTTATGTAACACACAAAAATACTAAAAAACTGTTTAGTGTACTTTTCCCAAACGTAGTACTCACAGTTTGAAATTATACATTTGTCTAAAGCTTACCAAGGAATTTTTGTACTCCTTTTAGAATAGTTTGAAGAATCCCACATCCTTTTGTAATGGTTTGAATAATCCCACATCCTTTCTTTGGAGTGTTACGTTTGGAAAAAAATATACAAAGAAGTTTTTTTGTGTGTTATATTGAAGTGTTAAACTACAAAAAAAATTTGGAGTGTTACGTTTGAGAAAAGTATACTAATGAGCTTTTTTGTGTGTTACATTGGTGTGTTACGCTAATAAGTTTTTTTGGAGTGGTATATTGGATTGTTATGTTTGAGAAAACCACTCTAAGGAGTTTTTTTTTTTTTTTTAAGAATGTTACACTAAGGAGTTTTTTTTAGAGTGTTATATTAGTGTGTTACGTTTGAAAAAAGTATAGTAAGAAGTTTTTGTGGAGTGTTACAGTTTAAAATTATACATTTTCCCAAAATTTACTAAAGAGTTTTTGTACTTCTTTTGAAATGTTTGAAGAATATCACATTTTAAGTCATTCCAAATAAAATAAAATAAAAGATTTCCATATAAAAATTCATCCCAAATTTGATTCTTATAGGTTGTATATCTTACATTTCTAGCACAAAGGAGAGAGCGGAAAATATATATATATATATATTATATAACAAAAATGAGATTTTTAGTGAGGAGTCTTGTGAGAGTTTCAATATCTCATACTAATTTTCTTGATTTTTCTAAATTTTAAACAATTAAAAAAAAATTCATTGGCTAACTTTTATTTGATAATCCCACATCAGGAAAATAAGGGGAAAAAAATGAGTTATTTTACTTATATAAAGTGAATATTATACTCCCATCCCATTTAATATTTTAGTATTGTTTATATTTCAATTCAATATAATTTAAATTTTAAAAGTTTTAATTAATTAATTATGACCTACCCAATTAGGTTAAATCATTTTTTATTCGATTGATTTATTGGTTTAACCACGATTTTAGCGATTTTATCAAAATATATTGATTAAATTCGAAATAAACTAATTTATATAAGTAAAAATGAGATTTTTAATGAGAAACTCTATGATCAATATCTCAAACTTATTATTTTGATTTTCTTAATTTTTATAGCGATCACAGTTTTACCCCGACCTTTGTTGCGTTCCGGACTCGGATTCCGTGATTGTATGTTGTTGTCTATGTCTTGTTTCCTTCCTTTAATTCTTTGAAATTGAGTTTTGGGACTTGTTTGGTGAGTTTGGAACAGGTTGGCTATTAATTCGTATAAATGGTTGTTGCCCAGATTTTGGTCTCTTCCCGGGAGCGAGGCTTTTTGCGCTCGAGCGAGTCTTGAGTAATTTGCTTATTCGCTCGAGCGAAGTTTATTGCGCTCGAGCGAGGATTGAGGGCCTTCAAGTTTCTTTCCCAGACGCAGCTTTTCTAGAAAGGTGAAGTTCTTCACTCGAGCGAGACTTCTTGTGCTCGAACGAGCCTTGTGAAATTGTTTCTTCGCTCGAGCGGAACTCCTTGCGCTCGAGCGTGCGTCTGCGTTTGTGGCAGACCTGAAGCTTTGCATTGTGTGCTCAAGCGAGGTCACTTGTTGTGTCTGGTCGCTCAAGCGAAGACCGCGTATATCAGTTTGCAGCAGAGATATTTTACATCACTTTTGATCTTCTTTTTTCCTAAAAACCCTAACCCAGCACCTCCTCCCTCTAAAACTCTCTCTCTCTCTCTACAAATACTCCATGATCTAGGGTCTTTCTACCCTACTTCCTTTGTTAAAAAGATAGAGTATTGAGTAAGCTTCCATTTGATCCGAAAGATGTAGAGTTTGGTCATCTTCAAAGTTTATTCCTTCTTCTCCTTTGAGCTTCTATACTTGAGTTAGGGATATTCTACTTTGTTATGAGCTTTAACCTAGGTATTTGTCATTTTGTATAACTTGTGGGATTTGGAAACATTTGGGTGATTCTAGGGTTTAAACTTAAGGTTGAAAGAGGGGTTTCTATTTTGAGTTATGAGAACATATGTTGGGTATTGAAGATGAGATTATATGGATTAAAATGATGTAATTTAGACTTGTGGTTGACATTTGGAAAAAGGGAGAAAATTACCCTAATTTATGTTAAATAATTATTTTGTATAAATAATGAAATTGGTATGGGAAATATGAAATTGGGAGAATGTGTAAATGGTTGGTGTAGTTGAATTTGATAAATCATTCACCTATGGGAATTTGATAAATTATCTGTTGATAGATTTATTTATCTGTTTTGAAATATCTATTTTGGGCTATTGATGAAGGATAACTATGATTGTTGTAGAAACTGCATGAGGATTAGGAAGATTGAAACTAATCAATTGAATTATGTCATTGAATATGACGGTTTGATTAAACCATTGAATGTGTGATTTGATTAGTCATTATAAATGACAACGTGTTTAAATACATTGTATATGTATCATTGTTTGGGAGGAGATAGGGGATGTACTTCATTGTATGGGAGGAGATAGGGGATGGACTCCATTGAGAATTAAGTTAGCTGAAGTGTCCAGGGTGAAAGTCCCGAAATCTTATATATTTATGGGTGCCAGTTCCCTCGGATGTGATTTCGTAAAATGACAAGAAATAGAAGTGTTGAACTGATGAATGTATTGAATTGTGAACCATTGAGTTGTAGTCTGATTTTGGTCGTTTTGATAGTAATGAATTTGGTTAATAGATTTACCCGAAATGGATGAATGAAAATGAATTGAGGTATTGGTTATCTATATTGAATGGCCTTGGAAAGAATATGTGTTAGTTAAGAATATTGCACATTTATCTAATGTTTATATCTTAGTTAAATCTCATATATTGTTTTAGCATATCTCTACTGGGTTTTGCCTCACCCTACTCGGGAAACCATTTTCAGCTACAGGTGACATGTCGCCTCCAAGATCCTAGCTTGGGAGGTTTAGGAGTTGAAAGCTCCATTTTGTTATTTTGTTTTTGATCTTAAATGTTTATTCAAGCCGAGGGCTTTAATTGTAAAGAGCTTATGACTCAATTTTGTTGTAACCAAGTGAAATCTTGAAAAGATGTAAGCCAGTAGGGCATTTATTTTGTTGTTATCGATTAGAGTTGCATGCTATAGTTTCAGGATGAACATTTATGAAAGTGTAAAGCATATAATATCTTTGTAATGCAGACTCTGATAAATGAAAATATAACATTGTTATGATACTTATAGATCTTATGAATGGTTGATTTATATCGTATTTTGAGGGCGTTACAATTTTAAGCAATTAAGAAAATCCCAATTGACTAGCTTCCATTTAACTTTTATTTTATAATCTCACATAGACGTTTTGATTTTAAAAATAATTTTGTATAAGATTTTGAAACTCATATAATATTTAACTTTAAAATAATTATAATCTCAGGAAAAAAAAAAAGTGAATTGTTTCACTTATATAAAGTAAATCTTATAAAGAGGGTTTTGAGGGAGAAACATTCTAGAAGCTCCAAACCCTTATTCTAAAATTATTAAATTTTCTTAATTTTAAACAATTAAGAAAATTCTCATTGGCTAACTTTCATTTACCTTTTATTTTACAATCCCACATCTGGAAAAAAAAAAAAAAAAAGGAAACAGTAAATTGTTTCATTTACATAAAGTGAATCTTATGTTCCAATTTATATAAATTATTGAATTTTCTTAATTTTAAATAATTAAGAAAATTCCCATTAGCTAGCTCCATTTAACTTTTATTGTACAATCCCACATCCGGAAAAGAAAAAAAAAATGAATTGTTTTACATATAAAATTGAATCTTATGTTCCCACTTATATAAGTAAAAAGAGATTTTTAGTGAGAAATCCTATAATTAATACCATTTTTTTTTCTTAATTTTAAACAACTAAGAAAATCTCCATTGATTAGCTTCCATTTAATTTTTATTTTACAATCCCACATAGATGTTTTGATTTTAAAAATAATTTTGTAAGAGATTTTGAAACTCTCATAATATTTAACTTTAAAATAATTACAATCCCACGTTGAAAAAAGAAAGAAAAAGTGAGTTGTTTAACTTATATAAAGTGAAGCTTATACTCTCATTTAATGTTATAGTATTGTGCATGTTTCAATTCAAGATGGTTTAAATTTTAAAATAAAATTTAAAAGTTTAATTAATTAATTTTGTTGTAAACTGATTGGTCTTTTGACTTAACTGATTAAGCTGAATCGTTTTCAGTTTGACTGATTCACTGGTTTAACCGCGGTTTTAGGTATTTTATCAAAATATATTGCTTAAATTTGTTTGATTTGAAATAAACTAAGATTGACCATATCAAAAATGAAACGACTAAGATTACTTAATTATAAATGAACTTTCCGTCCAAATAATTGTTAACTTTTATTTTACAATCCCACATCAAGAAAATGCAGAAAAAATGAGTTTTTTTTACTATATAAACCTTATGCTCCCATTTAATATTGTAGTATTGTGTATATTTCAGTTCAAGACAGTTTCAATTTTAAAATTAAAATAAAATTTAAAAACTTTAATTAATTGATTTTTGTATAAATTGGTTGGTCCTTTGACCTAGCCGATATGGTGAACCGTTTTCTGATTAACTGATTCACTAGTTTAACTACGATTTTAGCAGTTTTGTCAAAATATATTGGTTAAATTTGTTTGATTCAAAATAAATTAAAGATTGACATAATTAAATATTAAACGGCTAAGACTACTTGATTCGAAATAAACTTCTTGCCCAAACAATTGTTAACTTTTAAATAATTAAAAAAATCATCATTGGCTAGCTTCTATTTAACTTTTATTTTATAATCTTACATCAAGAAAAGAAAGAAAAAGTGAATTGTTTCACTTACATAAAATGAATCTTATACTCCAATTTATCTAAACAAAATGAAATCTTTAGTGAGAAGCCTTATGATCAATAGCTCATACTAATTTTTTTGATTTTCTTAATTTTAAACAATTAAGAAAATTTTTATTAGTTAGCTTCCATTTAACTTTTATTTTACAATATCACATAGAGAGGTTTTGATTTTAAAAATAATTTTGTATGTGATTTTAAAATTCTCATAATATATTTCTTTAAAAGTATTCTTTTATAAAATATGTAAATATGTCGATAATCTCAATATTACTCTTACTGGTCCTTAATACAAAAATTATGAGATAATTATGACAATTTTAAATTTGTATTTAAAACTTATAAATCATGAGATAGATTATTATAATTTTAAATTTATATTGTGTTGATTTTAAATTTAAATTAATAGATTGCTTTACATATTTAGTGATAGTTTAAATTTTAATAAAATAAAATTTAAAAGTGTTAATTAATTAATTTTTGTTTAAGCTGGTTAGTCTTTTGACCTAATTGGTCAAGCTAAACCATTTTTGGGTTGAATGATTTGCTAGTTTAACTATGATTTTAATGGTTTTACATGTTACGATGATTCTTTCTTACTCATTAAGTTTTTAAAATTTCTTTAAATGTTTCCTTTTCAAAAACTAATATGATAATTTTTTAAAATTCATATATTTTTATTCTAAAATAGTGAAGTATTAGAACTATGTCATTTTTTTTTTATAACAAAGCATAATTTTAATTAATAATTGTCAATATAACTATTTTAATCTATCTATACTATATATTATAATAAAAGAACATTTGAAACAGAACCTTTAAATTTATATATAACATTGTATTTATGAGAGACAAAATGTAAAAAAATTAAATATAATTATAGTATTTTTAATAAATAATATATTATTTTATCCCGTGCATAGCACGTGTGATATGCTAGTAAACATAATAGAAATAAGAGTATAAGGGTATAATCGTAAATTCAATTTTCAAATAATATATTAGATCTACTTTTCCAAAATCAGTGAAACTAATTGGTCTATAAAAAAATCGTTGGAACTAAACGGATCACCATTCCTCCAAATGAGATTTATAGGTAATTTTTTCTAAAATTAACATGTACGGCTTATATACTAATTTTCTATAATAAAATATTAACCACAAATTAAAATTGAAATAAATAAATAGATTAAGGTGGTGTTTGGATAAATAAATAAATAGAGTGTTTCTTCTAGCCTCGTTTAACAATTTTTAATTTTAGTCAAAAGGTTAGAAAGTTACTATATATTATCATTTTATTTTTTTTATTTTTTATACATCTTTTTATAAAAAGTTAAAAAATTATTAAAATAATATGTTCTCAAACGAGAGTAAGTTTAATTTTTTTTCCCCTTAAAAATAATGAAAATCAAATGATGGAAATGATTTGGGTTTTTGGGATTGACCGTTGACCAGAGCTAACAAGAATAAAATGTAAATTTGGCCGAAGGGGCACGTGCCAGGTACACACATATTATACGTAGGAATGGCAACAGGTCGGAGCAGAGCTAGGGATTACACTCCCCGTTTCTGATCCCCGAAGGTAAAAAAATCTCCATCTCCGCCACGGATCCCCTACGGGGAACCCATCACCCCCCTCCCCCTGCCCCCGCCTCTACCTGTCACGATCCAAACCCGCCCCTGTAGGTTTAGCATCGTAACCGACCAGTAATCTGTGGATTACCAAAGGCCTCTGAACAAATAAGCACATAATAAGGGGCTGCGGAAGCAATTATACAAAATAGACAAGGTCTAATGAGCTGTGATAACATACATGGGACAGAAGATTTCAAAACTTGCATATACATAAGCGTGTCGGTCGAAGGACATCAATATTTATAAACATTTACAAAAGTGTAATTCCTAGGACCCAACTTTACAAAATAGACAGAGACTAGCATAAGTACAAAAACAGCCATGTAACTAGACTTCGATCGGAACCTCCTCAGGAGGCACAACGGTTGGCTAACAAAAACAGAAATGAAGACCGTCAACTCTTGCCCTGATCACGCGCCGGCTCACCTACATACATAATATAAACTGTGAGTGAAAGCTCAGTGAACAATAACAGAGTAAAGGGGTTTCAATGAATGAGTCCGTACAGATTCAGAAATCATAATTCAGTTTCGTATCGAATTCATAATTTGTCCAGATCATATACAGAAATCATAAGTTATGCGTAAGTATACGTGGTACATCCATTAGCATTAACAGAGCAGATACAGAACAAATGCAGACACGTGAGGGTTACGAATAACCAGTTCCATAAGGAACCTCCGGATTCGGATAACAGAGAATAAACACGCTGAGCCCCATAATAGGGCCTCCGGTACGGGTAACAGAGTGCAGACAGATTAAGTTCCATGATAGAACCTCCGATACCAGGTAACAGCCAACATATATCACATGATACTAAGGATGCCACGAATACATATCAAAAATTGGATATTCATTCATTGTACAGAATATAGCATGTCAGAAAACAGATCTCATTTTATCACACAGAAAATAAATACAGTTGAACATAACTTTACTATGTTATTACTCACAGTTGGCCTTGAGATAGATAGACGGAGCAGGTTGGTCAAACGGTATGTGGCACGTGACCTACATAACACATAACAGACACACACACTTGAAACACACGTTCTAATTGTGCATAACTTGCTTCGTTGGCTCTTAGTGTGTTTCTAACCCTTAATCCTCATTATGGAGTCTTAAACATGGCCTAGAAATGCTTAGGATGGAATGAGGAAGCAAGAATGCATTGGAAAACATTTCTTAAAACTTGCTGAAAATAAGGTCCACGCTCGAGCGTGGGTTTCCCCGCTCGAGCGGACATGCAGACAATGAAGCTCTGCTCGAGCGTGACTTTTCCCGCTCGAGCGGACTGTAAACTCTTGAAAAGTACTGGATGCATGATTTTCACGCTCGACGGACGCTCGACCTCCGCTCAAGCGTGAGACTCAGACCCTCACTCGAGTGTAAATTCCCTCGCTTGAGCAGACTGCAAAACACAAGAACTTTTGGGTATATGCATTTCACGCTCGAGCGTAAACATCGTCGCACAAACGGAAGTGCATGTATTCAGAGTGCACGCTCGAGCGTAAAGTTCCACGCTCGAGCGTGGATCAAATTTCTGGAAATTCTAGATTTGATCACCAAGCTCAAATTCAACCTCAAATGCATCAAACTTAATTTTCTAGGCCCAAAACTTTGGAAAACACTTAGAGACTCATAAAACAACATGTTTAAAGGATCGTTTCAAGAAATCATGGCCCAAAACCATGCCAATTATGCACAAACTCAACTTAAGCTCAGAATTGATTCATGAACATAACATGCATGTACATTTTTGAGCTAAGGCTCTCCAAAACATGATCAAATACTACTAAATCATATGAAACTCATTGTGTTTCCAAAATTAGAGTGAATTCAACGCATGCATGAAGGAATTCTTGAAAATCAATCTCAAAATGCTATGAAATATGCATGCATGCATGGATTGATCTACTTCCCTACTCCTTAAGCTTGATTCTCACATCTTATAGCTCAAATTACTAGGATTCATCCATAAATTAGCTCAATTTCAAGGTTAAAGGCTTGGTTTCATACCTTAGATGCTAAATTGGGATTTAGGTGCTAGAATTATGAACTAGATTAACAAATCTTCAAGCTTCCTTCTTTTCTCTCGGCAATTTCCTCCTTGTGAATTTAATTCTTGAACTAGGACCCAAATCCCTCAATTCTCTCTCTCTCTCACATTTTGCATCAAGTTGAGGAAGAATGAAATGAAAAGATAGACTTAGTGGGGTCAAAATGGCCTTAATTAGGCTTAAACCAAAAGTGTGCTTAATAGGGTTAGTTAGTGGGCATTAATTTAATCTAATTTAATCGCTCCAAATCGAATTTCAATTAAACCTACCACAAAATTCTATAAATCTTAATTAGCACATAAACCAAGTCAATTTCTGATTCGGACGCCGATAAGGCTTTCAATTCACAAATCGCAACTAAACATGAATAGATCTTTCTACACCGAACAGATAAAGGCACAAAAATAATGCAATACGCATGCAAATTAATTCCAAATCCCTCCTAAATTACTGTTAGGCATAATTAAATACGGATTAGCATTAATCAGAGGTCGGGGTTGTTACAGTCTTCCCCCCTTAAAAGAGTTTGGTCCTCCAAACTCGAATTACCTTCGTTCTGGAACAACATTGGGTCCAATGGGAACAAATCTGGATATCTCTTCATCATATCTTCTTCTGTTTCCCAAGTTGCATAGGTTCCTCCGTGGTTTTGCCAATCAACTTTTACCAATGGTATTTCTTTATTTCTTAATCTTTTGATCCTGTGATTCACAATCTGAATAGGTCTTTCCTCATAAGTATAGTCATCTTTCAAAAGCACATGTGTTGGCTCAATGACGTGAAGTGGATCCCTCAAGTATTCTCGAAGCATCGATACATGAAAGACGTTATGCATATGCTCCATTACTGGAGGTAAGGCTATCCGATACTGGATTGATCTTTTCAAGGACTTCATAAGGTCCAACATACCTTGGCGCCAACTTGCTCTTAACACCAAACCGAGTTTGACCTTCATCGGGGTCACCTTTATGAACACATGGTCCCCAACTTCATATTCCCTATCTCTTCTTCGGACATCAACATAGCTCTTCTGCCGACTCTGTGCAGTTTTCAAACGTTGCTGGATCAGTTTCACTTTCTCAGTTGTTTCTTGCACAAGTTCTGGTCCCAACAAAGGTCTATCGCTTACTTTAGCCCAACATATCGGAGAACGACATTTTCTTCCATACAAAGCCTCTTAAGGAGCCATTCCAACGCTTGAATGGTAACTGTTGTTGTACACAAATTCAGCTAATGGCAAGTAGGTCTCCCAATTCCCCTGGAAGTCTAACACACACATTCTGAGCATATCTTCCAAAGTTTGGTTAGTCCGTTTAGTTTGTCCATCTGTCTGTGGGTGATAGGCACTACTCAACCTCAGTTTAGTCCCCAAAGCCTGTTGCAAACTCTGCCAATATCTTGACACAAACTTTGAGTCCCTGTCAGACACAATAGATACTGGCACTCCATGCAATCTCACAATTTCAGTCATATAAATATTGGCCAATTTATCCACATTATAAATAGTTTTGACAGGCAGAAAATAGGCAGACTTAGTTAAACGGTCAACTATAACCCAAATAGAGTCCATACCTCAGGAAGAGCGAGGCAATCCCACAATGAAATCCATGGTAATGTGCTCTCATTTCCATTCTGGTATTGGGAATGGTTGTAGCAAGCCAGCGGGTCGTTGATGTTCGGCTTTAACCTGTTGACAATGTAGACACCTAGACACAAAATCTGCAATACTCTTTTTCGTTCCAGGCCACCAAAAATTCTATTTTAAATTGTAATACATTTTCGTGTTCCCCGGGTGCATGGAAAACTTACTGCTGTGAGCTTCGGTCATCACACGTTTTCTCAAATCACAACAATCGGGTACACAAAGACGGTTTTGAAATTTTAGCACGTCATTCTCAAACACAAATCCCGGCCTCGGCTTTGAATCAAATTCCTCTATGATCTTTTTCAAGTATTCATCTTCGCATTGTTTTTGTTTGATCTCGTCAAGAATTGTAGGTTGAGTGAAAATAGCAGTTAAAATCCCACCTTGTTCTCGCACGTCAATCTCAACCTCTTTCTGTTCCAGGTCATCTAGCAGTTCTTTTCGATTGGATAACAAACATGACAAATTTGCAATGGATTTTCGGCTCAAGGCATCTGCCACGGTATTAGGTTTCCCCGAGTGATATAAGATCTGCAAATCATAATTTTTGATTAACTCTAACCATCGCCTTTGTCTCATGTTCAATTCCTTTTGGGTGAAGAAATATTTCAAGCTTTTATGATCGGTATACACCTCACAAGTTACCCCATACAAGTAGTGACGCCAGATTTTCAAAGCAAACACCACAACTGCTAATTCGAGATTGTGCGTCAAGTAATTCTTTTCATGAAGTCGGAGTTGTCTAGAAGCATAGGCAATCACTTTTCCGTTTTGCATTAATACACACCCCAAACCTTTGTAGGAAGCATTGTTGTAAACTTGAAACCCATCTGTACCATTGGGCAAAGTTAAAATTGGTGTAGTCACTAACCTGGTTTTTAACTCTTGAAAGGCTGCCTCTCTTTGTTCATTCCAATCAAATGACACATTTTTCTGAGTTAGCTGGGTCAATGGCATGGCAAGCTTGGAAAAGTCTTTCACAAATCTTCGGTAGCAACCTGCAAGTCCCAGAAAACTTCTAACTTCTGTCACATTTGTCGGTTTAGGCCAATCCACAATAGCTTCAATTTTCTGAGAGTCAACAGAAACACCATCATTGTTGATTACATGACCCAAAAATGCCACACTGTCACGCCAGAATTCACATTTGGACAGTTTAGCGTATAATTTCTTTTCTCTTAAAGTCTGTAGGGCAATTCTCAAATGGTTCTCATGTTCTTCCATGCTTTTGGAATAAATCAGGATATCATCAATAAACACAACAATAAATTCATCCAGAAATTATTTAAACACTCTGTTCGTAAGATCCATGAAGGCAGCAGGTGCATTGGTCACCCCAAACGGCATTACTAAAAATTCATAATGTCCATATCTAGTTCTGAGTGCAGTTTTCTCTATGTCTTCAGCCCTGACCTTTAACTGGTGATACCCAGATCTGAGGTCAATTTTGAAAAATACTTGGGCACCCTGAAGTTAGTCAAACAAGTCATCTATTCGGGGTAGAGGGTATTTGTTCTTGATAGTCATTTTGTTCAGTTGTCGATAGTCTATACACAACCTCAAAGATCCATCCTTCTTTTTGACAAACAAGACTAGAGCACCCCAAGGTGAAGTACTCAGACAGATAAATTTCTTATTCAACAGCTCCTGAAGTTGAGTTTTTAATTCTTTCAATTCTGAGGTAGACATTCTATAGGGGGTCTTGGAAATAGGTTGTGTCCCGGGAAACACCTCAACAGTGAATTCAATTTCTCTATCAACTAAGTCCCTAGGTAAGTCATTCGGAAACACATCAGAAAATTCACAAGCAACAGGGATAGTTTCTACATTAGTTCCGTCAGATGATGCAGTCAGTATACAACACAAATAACCCCTACATCCCTTCCTAAGCAGTTTTCTGGCTTTTAGAGCTAAAATCAGATATGGGGGAGAAACTACCCCATCCCCAGTAAAATTAAATTCAGGCATACCCGGTGGTCTAAACACAACAGATTTACTTGCACAGTCAATGGTAGCACAGTATTTAGTCAACTAGTCCATTCCCAAAATGCAATCAAAATGATTAATGTTCAAGGGCAATAAGTCAACATATAACATCATATCGCCAATCATAATATCACATGCTGGATAAACATGAGCACACATCATAGAACCCCCTGACGGCGTAGATACAGATAACACATATGTCATAAGTTCTAATGGTCTAGTCAATTTTCGAGAGAAAGCATGTGATACAAAAGAATGTATAAAACCAGAATCTATCAGTACACATGCATTTTGAGAACATACAAAGAGTGTACCTAACACCACAATATAGGTGTTTTGTACGTCACCGGGCACTAAGGCGAACACTCGACCTTGTCTTAGAGGTTTTTTTCCAGTATTGGCCTTTGCATTTGTTTTGGCCGTAGAGGCGGATCCAGCTGAACTTGCCGTAGGACGGCTAGTATTCTCAAACCTGAGTGGGCAATCTTTCACTACATGACCTAACTGGCCACATCGAAAACAAGCACCGGATACTCGGTAGCACACACCCCTATGCCTTTTACCACAATCAGAATAGACCAGGATAGACCCACTACTCTGACTCAAGCTGCTTGTAGACCCCATTTTTTGCTTCTTACTGACAAATGACTGGCCTCTTCTAAAACCAAACCCAGGCCTCTTCCCTTTCCAATCCGTTTGTATAGCTGTTGGGGCCTTATTTTGTTTCATAGCGGTTATGGTGGCTTCCGCCATTAAGGATCTGTCTAAAACTTCCACATAAGTAGGCAATTTCAATACGCCCACCCGATCAAACACCTCTAAATCCAGTCCACCTTCAAATTTTCGTGCTTTCTTGTAATCAGTATCCACCATATGTAGAGCAAACCGTGCCAGTTCAGTGAATTTGGCTTCATACTCTGCTACAGACATTCTTCCCTGTTTAAGTTCTTGAAACTCAAACACCTTCCGATCCCTGAAACATTGGGAAAAATATTTATCGTAGAAGATGGCATTAAACTGTGCCCACATCATATTTCCATTGCTACTTTGAATCAGTAACTACCACCTTCGGGCTTCATCCTTCAGCGTATAGGTGGCTAGGAGGACTTTCTGGATTTCAGAACAAGGAAACACCTCATGTAGCTTCTCCATTTCAAGTAACCACGTCTCTGCTTTCAACAGTTCAATTCCACCATAGAATGTCGGCAGTTTCATTTTCATGAATTTCTGTGTCAAGTTGATGATGTCATTATTATCTGCTTCGGCCTTTGCCGGCGGAGGTGGAGGGGCAAAGGTTATTGTCTTTGCTGTTGTGACAAAGTTTCAGTCAATGCTGCAAGCATTTGTTCCATTCAGCCCATGCGAGCCATTTACATCACTTCCCCTTGCATTCTCCATGTTACTACAGAGACATCAAACGATAATAAACATAGGCATAATCTTATTCGTCTTTTTCAATTCATTTGCTCAAATTTACATACATTAAGTTTCCATATTCAGTTGGATTACCACACACTCACACATGCCGATAGAATGCCCCTAATGCTTACTAGGACATCCTAAGCTCATATGGACCTGTGTGTGCGGTAGAACACGTGCTCTGATACCACTCTGTCACGACCCAAACCCACCCCTGTAGGTTTAGCATCGTAACTGGCCAGTAATCCGTGGATTACCAAAGGCCTCTAAACAGATAAGCACATAATAAGGGGCTGTGGAAGCAATTATACAAAATAGACAAGGTCCAATGAGCTGTGATAACATACATGGGACAAAAGATTTCAAAACTTGCATATACATAAGCGTCTCGGTCAAAGGACATCAATATTTACAAACATTTACAAAAGTGTAATTCCCAAGACCCAACTTTACAAAACAGACAGAGACTAGCATAAATACAAAAACAGCCATGTAACTAGACTTCGATCGGAACCTCCTCGGGAGGCACAACGGTTGGCTGACAAAAACAGAAATAAAGACCGTCAACTCTGGCCCTGATCACACTCCGGCTCACCTACATACATAATATAAATTGTGAGCGAAAGCTCAGTGAACAATAACAGAGTAAAGGGGTTTCAATGAATTCAGAAATCATAATTCAGTTTTGTATCGAATTCATAATTTGTCCAGATCATATACAGAAATCATAAGTCATGCGTAAGTATACGTGGTACATCCATTAGCATTAACAGAGCAGATACAGAACAGATGCAGACACGTGAGGGTTACGAATAACCAGTTCCATAAGGAACCTCCGGATTCGGAAAATAGAGAATAAACACGCTGAGCCCCATAATAGGGCCTCCGGTACGGGTAACAGAGTGCAGACAGATTAAGTTCCATGATAGAACCTCCGATACCAGGTAACAGCTAACATATATCACATGATGCTAAGGATGCCATAAATACATATCAGAAATTGGACATTCATTGTACAGAATATAGCACGTCAGAAAATAGATCTCATTTTATCACACAAAAAATAAATACAGTTGAACATAGTTTACTATGTTATTACTCACAGTTGGCCTTGAGATAGATAGACGGAGCAAGTTGGTGAAATGGTACGCGGCACGTGACCTACATAACACATAACAGACACACACACTTGAAACACACGTTCTAATTGTGCATAACTTACTTCGTTGGCTCTTAGTGTGTTTCTAACCCTTAATCCTCATTATGGAGTCTTAAACATGGCCTAGGAATGCCTAGGATGGAATGAGGATGCAAGAATGCATTGGAAAACATTTCTTAAAACTTGCTGAAAATAAGGTCCACGCTCGAGCGTGGGTTTCCCCGCTCGAGCGGACATGCAGACAATGAAGCTCCGCTCGAGCGTGACTTTCCCCGCTCGAGCGGACTGTAAACTCTTGAAAAGTACTGGATGCATGATTTTCATGCTCGATGGACGCTCAACCTCCGCTCGAGCGTGAGACTCAGACCCTTGCTTGAGCGTAAATTCCCTCGCTCAAGCGAACTGCAAAACACAAGAACTTTTGGGCATATGCATTTCACGCTCGAGCGTAAACATCGTCACTCGAGCGGAAGTGCATGTACTCAGAGTGTACGCTCGAGCGTAAAGTTCCACGCTCGAGCGTGGATCAAATTTCTGAAAATTCCAAATTTGATCACCAAGCTCAAATCCAACCTCAAATGCATCAAACTCAATTTTCTGGGCCCAAAACTTTGGAAAACACTTAGAGACTCATAAAACAACATGTTTAAAGGATCGTTTCAAGAAATCATGGCCCAAAAACATGCCAATTATGCACAAACTCAACTTAAGCTCAGAATTAATTCATGAACATAACATGCATGTACATTTTTGAGCTAAGGCTCTCCAAAACATGATCAAATGCTACTAAATCACATGAAACTCATTGGGTCTGTTTGGTAACGTTTACGTTTTCAGTTTATATTTATAAAAATTTTATGAACTGGTTTTTGTTTATATTTTGTTTATTTTTTTAAAAAAAACATAAACTACAAACGCGTTTGGTAATTGACAAAATGTTTAAAAAAATTAAAAATATAAAAAAGAGTGAGAAATGGCAAGTGGTGGCAAGTGGCGGCGGAAGACAGTGGTGGAAAGTGGTGACGGTGGGTGATGGGTAGTGGGTGGTAGTGGTGGTGGGTGGATGGGTGGGTGACGGTGGTGGCAGGTGGGTGGCGGGTGATGGGGAATGGGTGGTGGCGGCGGGTAGGTGGGTGGGTAACAGTAATGGGTGGTAGCGAGTGAGTGGTGGTGGTTGTGGTGGCGGGTGGTGGTGGCAGGCGGGTGGCGGATGGCAGGTGGTAGTGGGTGGTGACGGGTGAGTGGTGGTGGCGGGCGGTGATGGTGGGTGGGTGGGTGGGTGACGGTGGCGGGTGATGGGTGGTAGCAAGTTGGTGGTGGTAGTGGCGGATGGCGGGTGGTGGTGGTGGGTGGGTGACAGTGGCGGGTGGTGGATGGTAGCGAGTGGGTGGTGGTGGTGGTGGTGTGGTAGGTGGGGGATGGTGGTGGCAGGTGAGTGGTGGTAGCGAGCAGTGGATGGTAGTGGCGGATGGTGGGTGGTAGTGGTGGTGAGGGGTAGGTGGTGGTGGTGAGTGGGTGGTGGGTAGTGGGTGGCAGGTGGGTGGTGAGTGATGGTGGCAAGTGGTGGTGGCAAGTGGGTGGTAGGGGCGGAAGACGGTGGTGGAAAATGGTGGCGGGTGGTGGCTAGCATTGGGTGGTAAAAAAAAAAAATTCAAAACTCAAAACGGAAACACATTTTTTGAGTTTAGATTTTTTGGCCAAATTTATAAACTGAGACTACTGATTTATAAGTCAAAAATTTACCAAACAAGTTTTTATTTGAGTTTTTTAAATTTTTGTAAATATAAACAGAAAACTGAAAACGTAAGTGTTACCAAATGGCACCATTGTGTTTCCAAAATTAGAGTGAATTCAACACATGCATGAAGGAATTCTTGAAAATCAATCTCAAAATGCTATGAAACATGCATGCATGCATGGATTGATCTACTTCCCTACTCCTTAAGCTTGATTCTCACATCTTATAGCTCAAATTACTAGGATTCATCCATAAATTAGCTCAACTTCAAGGTTAAAGGCTTGGTTTCATACCTTAGATGCTAAATTGGGATTTAGGTGCTAGAATTATGAACTATATGAACAAATCTTCAAGCTTCTTTCTTTTCTCTTAGCAATTTCCTCCTTGTGAATTTAATTCTTGAACTAGGACCCAAATCCCTCAATTCTCTCTCTCTTTCACGTTTTGCATCAAGTTGAGAAAGAATGAAATGAAAAGATAGACTTAGTGGGGTCAAAATGGCCTTAATTAGGCTTAAACCAAAAGTGTGCTTAATAGGGTTAGTTAGTGGGCATTAATTTAATCTAATTTAATCGCTCCAAATCGAATTTCAATTAAACCTACCACAAAATTCTATAAATCCTAATTAGCACATAAATCAAGTCAATTTCTGATTCGGACGCCAATAAGGCTTTCAATTAGCAAATCGCAACTAAAACATGAACAGATCTCTCTACATCGAACAGATAGAGACACAAAAATAATGCAATACACATGCAAATTAATTCAAAATCCCTCCTAAATTACTGTTAGGGATAATTAAATACGGATTAGCATTAATCAGAGGTCGAGGTTGTTACACTGCCCCCACCCCTGCCCTGCCCCTAACAGGGAACGAGTTTCCCCGACCTTTTTTTTTTTTTTTTTTAATTTTGTTCAACACAAGAACAACAAAAAAAATCTAATCTGTTTGTATGTTTCATTATCATCATCATCAACAACAACAACAACAACAACAACAATCATCAACAACTTTAAAAAATAAAAATAAAAAAAAAAAAAAAAAAAAAAAGATCTGAAATTATTATGCACACATATATATGTATAAATCAGTGGTAGATCTATTCATCAACAACAACTAAAGATTTGTTCATTATACACACACACATATATCAAATCTAAGAAATCCCTAAAAAAAATAAAAAATAAAAAAGAATCTGAGAAAGCCTTAACAAAAAAAGTTATTATGCAAACCTTAACAAAAAAAAAAAAAGAGTTGTTTTCACAGATCAGATCAGAAAGAGAGATAGAGAGCTTGATTACACCAGGTCAAATAAAAAATTGGAACCTTTTCCGGCCAAATGTGGATACAAAACATAATATGGATACAAATACCTCTTGAACTCAAGATTTAGAGATGAGATCGGAGGCTTCGGTGCGAAAACTGGAGCGAGTTTGAGAAAAGTTGTTGTTGGAGAGATATTGGTCCACGATGAATGCGATTTGGACTGGAGTGACTTCTCCTTTGCCATAGGTTTCTAGTTTTTTGGACTTGGGTTTGGTCTACTACCCCATCTCTGATCTTCAAAGTTGGAGAATTAAAACAGAGAGAGAGAGAGAGAGAGAGAGAGAGAGAGAGAGAGAGAGAGACGGCTTCTGGACTTGTGTGTGAGGTTGTATTAGGGTTTGGTATATATATATAGGGGTATAATAGTAATTTCAGTTTGGAAAAACAGGACCCAAGCTGGGGTCGAGGCTGGGACTGGGGAATGTATTACCGTCCTCGCCCCGACACTTGTCGAAGATTCATTTTCGAATACAATCCCCGACCCGTTTGGAGTATTTTTCGGGAAAAAACCATTCTAATCAAGGTCGGAGGGCCCGGTCCCCATCGGATCGAGTTCAAATTACCATCTCTAATTATACGTGTGCTTTGCTGTTTTGGTTGTATGAAATATTGGTACTCCACTTGTACGCATATTTTTGTATACACTTTAAAATATTAAGGAAAAATTACATAATAATCTCAAGTTTTACGTATTTTGTAAATTAAATGTCAAAATTTTAATTTTAATAACTTAAATCCCAGATTTTATACCCGTGTGTAATGTGAACCTTCCGTAGATTTTCGTTTATTCTCTTTAACCGGGCAGTTTTGAGTGGAAAAGCAATCCCTAAGATGATGTCACATGCCTAGGGCATGCTTACAATCCCCAATTCAGTTTCCAAACTCAAACCCAACACCTCTTAAATTAGGGCTTTTGGGAGGCTGAGAAGTTCTCCAAGTCATACCTAGCTAATCTAGTGTTGCAATGGGTAGCCAAGGAGGAGTTGGGAACACAGGCACTCAACATTGATGTTAAATGGGTGGAGTAGTCAACAATACTGCGTTTATTTATTTATTTATTTTTGACTAATTTACAAAAGTCAAAAAGTTTAAAAAATTATTAAAAAAATCAAAAAGTTCATATACTATTTGGAGGAAGCTTGTGAAAGAAGCCTATAGGACAAAATTATTATTTTAGTCTTTGAATTCAACTATTCAAAAGTCAAAAAGTCAACAAGGATAGAATGATCATTTTAATTTTACTATGATATTTTATTATATATCTTTTCGTAAAAATCTTAAAAATTATCCCAAATATACATATTTTTTCTCTACTTTTTTAATCAAAAAGTCAAAAAATTACACTTATACACCACATCCCAAACAACTGTTATGTTTTTGGATAGGGGAAGAAAACAGTGGTGTCTTGTTGTGTGGTAATAAATTAGAGTATTATTAACATATGTTTTTTGTGTTAGGTTTCCCTCAAATCTGTGATTGGGTTGGAAGGTTTTGTTAGGCCCATGAGGGTCCGTCACAGGTCCTGTTTCGATAATTCGAACCGTTTAATGTGTAAAAATCGTCGAATATTATATGTCTGTAAAAAAATTACATGAATCGGATAGTTATCTCATTGGATCAAATTTTTGTCAACCGTTTATTTTTTCACCGTCTATTTTTTATTATTATACAAAACAGATTTAATCACATAACTGTCGATATCCGATCAACGTGATTTTTTACAGACATATAGTACTCGACAAGTTTTACACATTCAACAGTTCAGATTATTGAAACGAGACCGGTGGTGGACTCCAACGGGCCCAACAAGGGAAGCCAGCCCCATGTTCTTTAAACACATGATAAGAAACCTTAAAAAAGTGAAAATTCTCTATTACATATGTAGAGTAGAGAGGATTAAAGTCTTTTAAAAGTATTATAAACGGACAAAACATCTTAACATGTACTCTAAAGGCACACGTTAATAAAATCCATAAATTAATAATAATAATGTGTAATATAGTGTTGTGTTAACAGTGTTAAAAAAAAAATTATTAGAAGGGTGTATTTAAGTCAATTTTAATTCTATTATTAGCGGGTTGTATTTATTTTTATTTTTTTTTTCTGACTGTTTTGTTTCTTTTACATCCATTGTTGGGAAAAGTTTATTCCTAACAATGAGAAAGATTAAACTCGAAAAGGTTTATTGCATTGATGATAGCATCATAGCTGTTGTTGATTTGGTGATGCGAAAGCATGGAAAAAAGGAAAAGCTTGTGGTGCCAAAGAAAAAGAGCAAATATTATTTTATTCTCAAAACCAATTCGATCTCTGTTTTTTTAATAATATTAATTTTACATTTAAATTATTTGATTTTGAATTAATTTTACATCTGTTGTTAGTTACTGTTTATAATCAAACGGAAGTTGCTGACATGATATCTAAATTTCATTTAAAATTTTATTTTACCTCCTAAACTATTTCTAAAATATCAATTAGACTCTCAAATTTTATTTTATTCAGGAGTCTAATTAATATTTTGAGAATAATTTGGAGGATAAAACAAAATTTAAAATGAAATTTGAATGTTACATCAGCAACTTTCGTTTGATCATTGACAGAAATTGACGGTAGGAGTAAAATTAATGCAAAATAAAATAATTTAAGTATAAAATTAATATTATTAAAAGAAAGTGAGTTACATTGATTTTGGACTAATAATTTGAGAGGCAAAATGAAATTTTATTGAAAAAATAAATAAATAGATAACTTGTGGTGCGAAAGTAAAAAGGAAAAGCTTGTGGTGCGAAAGCAAAAAAAAAAGGGGGGCTTAAATACTTGTGAACCACGCCAGATGATTGGTTGCAATCAAAATTTAAAGGACAGATTTGGGAAATAGTTACTTTTTAAAGTTGTCAAGTTAGAGCATCTCTAACGGTGTATCTAATTTTTCATTAAATCTGAGTCTAAAATGAGCCATTTCACCAAATCTCAAATCACCCACTCCAACGCTGCATCAAATTTGCATCAAATTTAGTGGGGCGACCGGTGGGTCGACCGGCCGGTTGACCGGTTTGCCAAAAATTATTTATTTTTTTTTTTTTGAATTTTTTGAACTTTCTGAACTATTTTCGGGACGACCGGTTAGGCAAAAAAAATTTTTTTTTTTTTTTTTTTAACGGTTTGAACTTTTTTTTGCTGAACTGTTTGAATCTTTTACTGGTTGACCGGTTGGTCAACCGGGTGGGCAACCGGTTGGTCGACCCAGGTCCCCCTCCAACGGTCCGCAACAGTGTTTTGGTGAATTCATTACTTCGTCCTCGATCTAATGAAAATTTTGATGAAATCTCAATTTGGTATCAGGTTTGGTGAACGGTTGGAGCTATGAATAGTACCATTTTCATCAAAATTTAAATTTGATATCAAATTTGCTAAAGGGTTGGAGATGGTCTTAGAAGAGGAAGATTTTAGTTGGCAGAAAATTGTTTCTAGTTGCCAAAGGCATTCTGCAACAATTTTTATTAGTTGTCATTTTGGTTGCAGATACCTGGTCAACAAAATTAATTTACAACAAAAAAATTTATTAGTCGGCAAAACTCAATATTTGACCACTAATTTCGATTGTTGAATATACAACTACCGTGACTAAAGAGTTTTATAGCTGAAAAGTTTAGTCGCGAAAAATAAACTTGGACTCCATTTGTTTTGATGGAAATCATTTTCTATAGAATTTTTTTTATGTTTGATGGTGGTGATGGAAACAAGGTGGAGGTGGTGGCATAATGGTGAGGCGAGGGTGGCAATGATTGCAACGATGATGGTGACAATGACTGTAGTGATGGTGGTGTAGTGGTGGCGGTGAGCGTGGTGACGTTAGTAAAATTTTAATTCGAAAAGTATTTTTCGCTTTTTAAAAGTGAAAAATATTTTCTATCCGAATAAATTTATTTTTCATTGACCATAAAAAATATATTTCGTTGACTTTTATTTTTCATCATACCAAATATTAAAAAATATATAAAATATATTTTTTAATAAAACAAACAGATCATTAGATGCGAAAATTAAAGGCTATTTAGTCGCCAATTGTAATTCCGACCAATAATTTTGGTCACGAAAATTAATGATGTTCCCTGAGCCAATTGTAACATTTCTCCAACTAATAAATTTGATCTTTCCTAACCAATTATTTGGTAAGTGTTTGGGAAGTGAGTTTTTATGTAAATTTTTTTAGTTATAGGATATTATTGGATAAAATTTTTTTTGTATTTGGGAAGATAGTTGAGTTTTTTTGTGGTTGGATGTGATGTTTGTGAGAAAAAAAATGAAATGATTATGGAATTGGATGTGATATTTTGTTTAGATGTGTTTTTTTTTGTTTTGCAAAAAGTTTGTCTTTTTGTGAAAAAAAATCTATAAAAACCCAAGTTCAAGACTTCCCAAATCTGAGTGCTATTTTTGCCAATCAAAATTTTCAAAAATTGGGTTGCCGAAAGAGAGAAAAATTACATTATTTTTTGTCGCTAATTCAATTTTTCTAAAATTAAAATAGACAAAAACATTATTTTAATAATGTTTAATTTGTATGATATAATAATAATTTATTCAATGTAACCTACGATTTGTGACAATCATTCAATCCAACGAGTTCCATAAATCCATTCCCTAACATGTTTAAGTTCATCAAATATATATATTTTTTCCATCCACAACTAATTCCAAACTGTATACTTATTCAATTCAAAACATTTTCACTAAGAAAAATGACTTAGACCCCCACCACTCCCACTGATTTTTGATTGGCCGAAATTTATTTATTTATTTTTTTTTTTTTTGGGTCTTCCTTTCATTGCCCCCCACGTGTATGTGGGGGTGCTGGGGGTCTAGAGCACTGCTGTTTCACTAATAGTAGATCACATCCATCCAACATAAAAATTAAAACATAACAAGTGGTCTACCCAAAATATTATCCATACATATCTCTATCAAAAAAATATATCTAATCCTTTAAAAAAGGTAATAAATGCCAATTAATCTTGTAAAATTTAGCTCTGTGTATGAGTTCAACCATCTGTACAAAAGAAAATGAAAATATATATATATATATATATATATCATGTAATCTATATATCAAAATATTTGCACAAAAAAATCCATGAGATCAACAAAATAAAGTGTTGGTTCGATGTTGCAACAAAAATCTAATGTATAGGTTAACACACAAGCAACATTAATTACTTATAATTTTTAATATGCACCATCTTGCTTCCTTTCTTATTCCTTCCAAAATTCTAAAATTTTAGAAGTCTATAAGATCAACATCATTGGTCATTATTTTAGTCCAAACATGGGTTTAAAGTTTTGTATGGTTAAAGTTGTATGATCCTCCACATTTTTGTTTAGTGTCTAATGTGTTGTAATTGATGTCTCAAGTTTATGAAAGGAAGGAGTTCGATTTGCGATTTCAACCATGTCTGTTTTCACTTTTTTTTCACTATTTTATCTCTAATTCTCTAACCGTGCATTCTATCGACACGCCACTTGCTCTCACAAGTTTGTTTAATCTAAGGCAAGGTGCTTGTGATCTCTGGCAGTTTGGTGGCTGTTTTGGATTTTTTTCTTCCAAATGGCTTGTTTTTTACCTTTTTTCTTCACATTTTTGTCTCTAATTCTCTAACTGTGTGTTTCATTGATGCATCGCTTGCTCTCACAAGTTTGTTTAATCCATGACGAGATGCTTATGATGGTCTTTGGACAATTGGGTGGCTATTTTGAATTTTTGTAGCCAAATGGCCCGTCTTCGCCGTTTTTCTTACACTTTTATCTCTAATTCTCTAGCCGTTCATCCTATTGATGCAACACTTGCTCTCACAATTTTTTGTAATCTAGGGTGAGGTGTCTATGATGATCTTTGGGTAGTTTGCTGGCTCTTTTGGATTTTTGCCTCAAAACGATCCGTTTTGCATTTTGTCTCACATTTTTGTCTTTAATTATGTAACTATGTGTCCTATTGACGCACTACTTGCTCTCACAAGTTTGTTTGATCTAGGGCAAGGTGCCTATGATGGTCTCTGGGTAATTTGGTGGCTGTTTTGGATTTTTTCCTGTAAACGACTGTAGACACCCCATTTTTGACCGTCCTTAAGACTTGGACATCATCGTTTGAACACTCGATGATCATCCCTGTTCGTGTTCGTCTTGAGTTCTCGGAGGTTTCGGCCGCGCGTCTTGCCTCAAGACCTCTCGACTTGTTTGTTTTGTGTTTGGTTTTGCACCAAACACTTGTTGTTTTGCTTCTGAGGGTGGGAAATAGCTTGTTGGCCATCCCCACACCTCACCGGCCATGGCTTGAGGCCACCGGCCCTGTTTTATTGCCATCGGCCATTAGTGATGGCCGACCGGCACTGTTTTTGGTCGACCGGCCATTTGTTTTGGTCAATCGGCCACTTTTTCTGGCCGAGACCTTTTCTTGAGGGGGTTTGAACCTTTTAAACCCTTGGTTTTAGCTTCTTGAGGAAGCTTGAACCTTTTGAACCCTTGGTTCTAGCTTCTTGAGGAAGCTTGAACCTCTTGAACCTTTGTTCTAGCTTCTCCAAGAAGCTTGACCCCTTTGCTTAGCTTCCCTTAGAAGCTTGCCCCCTTTGATCCTTTTGCCTTAGCTTCTCCAAGAAGCTTAGGCCTTTTGCCTTGCTCTATAAATAGAAGAGCTATTCTTCCATTATAAGGGTTCTAAGAAATTTGTCTAAGGCAAAAACCATACACTTCCCTCCATATCTCTACATTCCAAGCTCCAAACTCCATAGTTCTTGGCCCCCTTGCGCCATAACTCCTAAGCACACACCTCCACCACTTACCTAAGGTTCTTGGAGGGTCTTGTGGGGACTCAAGACTTGGTTTTGACTCAGAAAAACTTGCTAGAGTGCTGGTTTTGAAGAAGGTCTTCAAGGGTGAGTTTCTCCCTCTTTTATTCCCCGTTTTTGCTCCATATTTTAGCCTTACTTGTAAGCATATTTGGGCTTTGTCATAAACTGAAAAAAGTCTTATTTTGAGCTCCTCTTGAAGTTTGTTTAAGGTCACTTTTGTGTTTGGGGTCGTTTACCCCCTCTTAGGCCTTGTTTGGCCTCATTTTTGTGCATTTTTGGTGAGCTCCGAGACCACCTTATTTGGTCCTCCTCACCACTGAAATCTCTGAGGATGGTGGTTTGAGGTCCTAAGAAGGAGAGAGCCATCCCCTCTCCTTGTTGTCTTCAAAAAGTGCCATTTTAGCCTCATGTGTGAGCACCATTTTTAAGTTCATGTTGACCATGTCTTAAGTGTTATTTGTGCTTATTTTGCCATGATATAGCACTATTTTTAATTGGTTTAGACACACCATGCTTGCTTTGCACACTTGTCTTGTAATGCCATGATTTGCCTTTAACATGCTTTATGCTTTGAGCCTTGTTTCTAGCATGTTTTTGGCTTAGCTTTGTGAAGCTTTTATGCTTGTTTTTGATGTGCTTGATGACTGTTTTTGGTTATTTGGGTCATCCATGCTTTGCTTTGTATAGCTACCATGTAATCCCCCTTGTAGGCCTTAAGTATCGGACCCTCTAGCATGCTATCCTTGCATCATTTCAGTGGTTTAGAACCGCTTTTCATGTCATTTCAATCCTCATGGTATGCTTGTATGCTTGTATTTGATGCCCCTTTCATGCTTTAAGAGGTTGGTGTTTCATGTTCCATGTTTGTGCCATTGTGTATGCCTTTAGGATTAGATCATTTAGATGCCATCTAAGTGGTTTTTGGGGCTTACTTTTGCATGATTTGGGACTGTTTTGGTCCACTTTGGTCATTTGCTTCATGTGTCACATGATCATGGTTTAAGTCCTTGGGCTCAGTTGCATGCCTTGTTTGCATTGGTAAGTTGATTTAGCATCATTTTCTACATGATTTTCAGAGCTTACAATGCATGCCTTTAGTCCCATGTTTGGTCTCTTTTAAGTGTGCTTAAAAGTTGCTTCTATATGCCTAAGTGTTGGACTATGTGTACATGCATGTTTGTATGTCATTTTGCCTTCATTTCCATAGCACTTGGCCACTGTTTTGGGCTTACTATAGAGCTGCCCAAATTAGTTTAAGTCCACTCTTTACACGCTGCTGCATGTCTTACACTTTGCATGCTTTGATTGCATCATATCTTGCATATCCACTAGCTTGCATACTTGTTGATTGCTTGCTTGTTTGCATTGCCATGTTGCATACTTAGTTCATATGCTTAGGTTGCATTTGGCATGCATGCTTTGCCTCTTGAATTGATTATGATAGAGGTTGAGCCCATTTGTTTGTTTGGTTTGCATTACATTTGAAATCAAAATGCACAACTTGGCTTCTTGGGCCATCACGCATCGAAATGCGCGATTGGTGGTCCGAGAATCAAGGACCATACCCCTTTGAGTCATAAATATGATAAGGGGTGTGGTTGTGCACACATTTGCTTGAAATGCATTGCCATGCCATGTTTTACCCTCTGCTGCTGTCAAAACAGGTTTCCGCAGGAAGAATTGGTCGGCCGGCCATCTCTATTGTCGACCGACCAAACATATTTGGCCAAGAGCTCAATTAATGGTCGATGACCATCCTACCATGGCCGGTGATGTTTCCCCCTAGCCGGCGGTGTTCCCCAGTGCCCATAGAGTGTTTCTTAGGATTTGTGCAAATCTAAGAGGAGCAGAGCAGGGTAAACAGAGGCAGCTTGTGCATGGCGACGGATTTCCGAGCAAACCCGAGTACGCGTGCATTGGACCCTCTTCCGAGGCCTTTTACTGCTTTCTTAGCTTAGTTAATTTGCTTAACTAGTTAAGTGGTCTATAATATTTAATTAGCTTGTAGGTTAATTGATTTGTATTATTCTTTTGGTCCCTCTGAGCGAGGGCAAATTTGTAATAAGTGTGGGTGCGTGTGTGCATGTCTTCCAACCCCCACTTCTTTCTCCCTTTTACTTACCTGCTTTTGATGGTTAGTATTAGGGCATATTTAAATTAGCATACCTTTGCTATGCATGCGTGCATCCATACATTTGTCTTGCATGCACCGGGCTCGGCGCATCATACTAACTGCATTGTATTTCAATTCCAAGTTGAATACATGTTATTTGTAGCATCTCATATGCCATCTCAGATTAGCCGAGCCTATTCTAGCTGCATTTTGCCTGTGTTGCATTAGCCATCTTAACATGAACTAGGATCATGCATTGATTACTAACTAGTTTCTGTTTTGGCTTGGAGTACTAGGTAAGCTTTTATGCTTTAGCATCCTTGCATGCGTGTGAGTGTTTGCCATGACAGCATGCTTGCCATGAGGCTAATTGCTTATGTGATATAACTGCCTGAATGCCTGTGGGTGAAGGTTGGATTGTTTGAATTGGAATAAATCGTTGAAATCCGTATTTTAGCCTACTTGCGAGTAGCAAATCTCAAACCATTTTCAAACAAATGGATATGCAATGCTTTGTTCCAAATTAGGCGATCTAGTCTATACTTATTTTGCTGTGCGCATCACGTAGTAATTTTAGGCTAATTAACCGAATAAAAGCACTTAATGTTTTCAAAACAAGATATCATGATTAGTAGAGGCCGATCTTTGATCGGGCGAGCGGGGGTGCTCATAGCTGACCTTCCCCAATCGTACCCAAGTTCCCGAGCCGAGGCAACTTTGGTGATGACGGACACATGGCCTTAAGCAAACGAGTCAGGGTTTCCTAAATTCCCCCATAAAAAAAATATTTAGGTGGCGACTCTGTATCTGGCAAAGCAGTCCATGTTTGGCACTTCTTTTCTAAAAATCTACTTTCTCAAAACGATTTGCCGGATTTGGACTCTTTGGTTAAGATTAAGAACCGTGACAATTTGAGTCCGAACTGTAGGGTGAGGCCCTCACACGGGGCGCGTCTACAACGACCTGTTTTTACATTTTTTTTCTCTATTTCTCTAACTGTGCGTCCTATTGACATGTTGCTTGCTTTCACAAGTTTGTTTATTCTAGGAAGAGGTCCTCGTGATGGTTTCCAGGCAATTTGGTGTTGTTTTGGATTTTTTCCCTCAAACGGCCCACTTTCGTAATTCTTCTGACATTGTTGTCTCTAATTCTCTAACCGTGCGTCCTATCGATGTGCCACTTGCTCTCACAATTTTTTTTTAATCTAGGGCGATGTGCTCGTGATGGTCTCCAAGCAGTTTGGTGGCTATTTTGGATTTTTACTCCCAAACAATCCGTTTTCACCTTTACTTCTATTTTTATCTCTAATTCTCTAACCATGTGTCTTATTGACACGCCGCTTGCTCTCACAAGTTTGCTTAATCTAGAGCGATATGGTCGTGATGGTCTCCATGTAGTTTGGTGGCTTTTCAAATTTTTGCCCCCAAACGACCCTTTTTGTCTTTTTTTACATTTTTAACTTTAATTCTCTACTCGTGTGTTTTATTGACACTCCGCTTGCTCACACAAGTTTGTTTTTATCTAGGGTGAGGTGCCCGTGATAGTCTTCGGACAGTTTGGTGGCTGTTTTGGATTTCTGCCTCCCAAATGCCCTGTTTTCATTTTTTTTTTTTACATTTTTATCTCTAATTCTCTAACTGTGTGTCTTATCGTTTGTATATAAATTATATTCTCTAACCGGGTAATTCTATTTATACACCACGAAAAATCTCAATACGCACAATTTATACTGTTTGCATATAAATTTTTTAAAAAAGTCAAATGTTCGTATATAACTTATGAACAAAACATAATTGCTCAAATATATTTGAACAATTTATTTTTGTTTATCAATTTATGTCCAAAAATTTACCTTTTGTTCAAAAATTATATCCGAACAAACAAATGGTATGTATTAAAATTTTTGTAATGTACAAATATAATTTCCCTTTTTCAAGTTGTCACGTGTGAACCAGACCGCTTAACAACTCTAAGATTTCATTTGGATGGATTAATTTGGTGCAAACTTAAAAATGATAAGAGAGAATTTCTTTTATTATATAATTTATAAGTGGAGTAAAAAATGATGAAAATCATAAACTCTTGTGTAATAACCATCACCACTAATTACCGATAACCCTACTGATTACCGCTAAATTGAGACTGATTATGATTGGTAATTGAATTGATTGAAATACTGAACTGACTGACTGAAATCTGGAACTGAATTGATTAAGTATATCTGTTTAATTGCATGTCTATCTGTTCGTTTGGTAAACTATCTGTTCATGTTTTATGCATTAAACTGCAAATTGAAGGCCTTATCAGCGGCCGAACCGGAAATTGATTCGTGTTTTACGCTAATTGAGATTTATATGATTTTATGGTGTATTTATCTGAAATATGATTTGGTATGATTAAATAGATTAAAATAAGTTAATTATACAAGTTGTCTTATTTACCATAATGCCATGTTAGTGGACCTTGTAGGCAAAACATATTTGAAGCTTTATTAGGCATTTAACCAACATTTCCTCAACCATTTTGAGTTCTTGACCGGCTAGAGTGAGAGAAATAGGAGAATTGTGGAATCAACTAGGAAATTGGCTTGAAGAACTTGAAGAATGGAAGTATAGATTGCAAATTGAGCTCCCTTATCTTGCATTGGAGACCTAAGGTAGTATAATCACCCTCTTGTTCATGAATTGAGCTTGTTCTTGCATGATTCATGTCAAAATTAGGGGATTGAGTCTAGAACTAGCTTAAGTTATTGAGTTGGGGCTTGAATCTTGCATGCATGTTTACATTGTTGAGTTTGGAGGTTTGATTTCATGAAAATCTTGCATGCATGTTCATGTTTGTGTTAAAGTCCATGAATTCATCTTGTCTTTGAAGAAATTGACTCAATAAAGCAAGTATTTGAAGCTTGAAAATGGATTAACTCATGCATGTCATGTTTGAAATCATGTTTATGAAATTTGGTTTGAAATTGGATTTAATTGAAACACCCTTGGGCTTTGATTTATCAAAGTGATCTTTGAAACATGTAATATTATGGGTTTTGAAGTGTTTTCCAGAAAATTAGCCCAAGAGGACCGGATTTGATGCATCAAAACTTGGTTTTGAGCTTGAATGTTCAATCTGGAATTTCCAGAATTTGGACTCACGCTCGAGCGGGGAAAGTGGCGCTCGAGCGTGAAATTCGAGCATCCAGTACTTTGCATTGTTTCACAGTCCGCTCGAGCGTAGGAATGCACGCTCGAGCGGGAACCTGAGTCACACGCTCGAGCGTAGGTCGAGCGCCCATCGAGCGTAAATTTCGTGCATCCAATACTTTTGCCATGTTTTGCAGTCCGCTCAAGCGTGGGAAGTGACGCTCGAGTGGGAACCTTTACCTGCATATACGCTCGAGCGGGGAACTCCACGCTCGAACGGGACCCCTGTTTTCTGAAAATTCTGAAAATATTTTCTGAGTACATCTTTGCATCCTCATTTCATCCTAGGCATTTTTAGGCCTAGTTTACGGAATCTTAATAAGGATATAGATGTAGAACCACACCGAGTCTAAGTAAGGACTAAGTCTTTGATTTCCGAATGTGAACTTAGTGTGTGTTCGTTCTGTCACTATATAGGGTTGGCCTCCGGAGACGCGCTCTAGCTGCTTATAGCCCAGAACTCTGTGAGTAACAATAGTGTAAAGATATGTTCAACTGTGAATATTTCTGACTGTTTAACTGAACTGTTTTCTGAACTGATACTGTTAATCGAATGAATGTATGTCCTATATTCTGAACTGTATTGTGGCATCATTAGCAACTATTGTTTACTGTTACTGTTACAGAGATCTCTGTCGGTTCCCTTGTTGGAACCACTACTGTTTACTGATTAATGGCCATCATTTACTGTTCGGTCTTTTAAGACCTACTGTTTACTGTACTGCTATGCTAAAGGATGTACCACATATGACTGTTATGACTGAATGACTGTTATACTGAATCAATGAACTGTTTTCATTACAGTAAGGACATCCATTCTTAACCTCTTTACGCATTATGTTATTCACTGGGCTTTAGCTCACTGTTTATATATATATGTAGGTGTTCAGGCACCAGACCGGAGCTAAGAGCGTGGGTTAGACTCCCCTTTTTGTCAAGCCAACCACCATGCCTCACCGCGAGGTTCCGAGTCTGCCAAGCTATGGCTTAGGGGTGTTTTACTTTCCCCCGTCTGTCTCTGTATCTGTCTTGTGATACTGCATAGACTGATAGCACTGTACTGTACTGTTTATCAGGGATTAGGTCCCTGTTCTGATCGACTGTAAATGTTGTACATACTGTTTTGTACTGTTCATGTATTTATGTATATGTATGGAAAGTCTTTTGCATACAGACTATCACAGCTCATTGGACATTGTTTATTTACTGTATTGGCTTCCGCCAGCCCCTGTACTCTGTATTACTATATTACTGCTAAGCAGGCCTTCGGTAATCTCGGATTACTGGCCGGTTACGGTACTAAACCCATAGGGGCCGGTTTGGGCCGTAACAGAGTGGTATCAGAGCGATACTTAACCACGAGTTATACAACACACACGTATCCAAATGAGTTATAGGGTATCCTAGAAAAGCAATTAGGGCATCGCATGAGCATGAAAAGTGTGTATGGACACGATATGACTATATGTGTTAAAATATTTAAATGTTTATAGTATGCAACTTCCTATGTTTATTATTGCTTTGTTACATATAGTGAAATGGATAATGCAAATACTACTGATGGAACTGAATCATCTGAGGCTAGAATGGCCAGACTGGAAAGAACTGTTGAATTATTAACTGAAGCCTTAAGGCAACAGCAACAACAGAACCAACAGCCCCCACCTCCTCCTCCGGTACAGCCGGAACAGAATGTTAATGATGGGGACATAATTGCTCTCACTCAAAAGTTCAGCAAAATGAAACCGCCATCCTTTCAGGGAGGCCTTGAGCCGCTAAAAGTTGAAGCATGGGTTCTTGAGACGGAAAAGTTATTTGAAGTATTTCCATGCTCTGAAGTACATAAAGTACTGTTAGCTACCTTCACCTTACAAGAAGAAGTTAGAAGGTGGTGGATGCTAGTTCGTGACACCAACACCGTTATGACATGGGCTCAGTTAAGGAGTCCTTTTTCGAAAAGTATTTCCCTCAGTGTGTCAGGGACATAAAAGTAACTGAATTTGAACAGCTGAAACAATGCACTCTGTTGATGCAGAATATGAGACAAAATTTACTGAACTTGCCCGTTATGCACCGCACATGGTTGATACTGATTACAAGAAGGCCAGAAAGTTTGAGGGCGGCCTTAATGTCGCAATACTGGACAGAATAAATGTTTTAAAGCTACCGAACTATGTAAATGTTCTTAACCGAGCATTGATGGCCGAGTCGAACATCGAGGCACTGAAACAAACTGAAACACCAGCGTCTGAATGGCGTGGTAAAAGGCAGGGTTTTAAGTTCAAGAAAGGCAAAAACAACCCGTTGAACAAAAAGTAAAATACAGGGTCAACGACTACTTCTAGTCAAGGGAACCGGTCTATACCGCCCTGTTCCGAATGTGGTAAGAACCATAAAGGAGTTTGTTATAAAATCTCTGGTGCTTGTTACAGGTGTGGCAAGGTGGGCCACATGGTCAAAGATTGCCCTTCCACTGCTCCGGGCAATAGTAAAGCTGCACCAAGCGTAGCAGCATCAACTATAGTACCAAAACCTAACCCTAAAGCTACCGGGAAGGAGCCTATGAGGCAAGGCCGAGTGTTCGCACTCATACCGGGGGATGTACAAAATACCAAGACCGTTGTGTCAGGTATCCTCTCTATTTGTACTCAAAATACTTATGTACTGATTGATTCGGGGTCTACACATTCATATGTATCGCATGCTTTTTCGCGAAAATTAAATAGACCCTTAGAACCCATGAATTATCTGTTAGCTGTATCATCACCCGTTGGGGGATCCATGACTTGTGCATATATGTACCCTGCTTGTGAAATTACTGTTGGAGATGCAAATCTGTATATTGATTTATTACCTCTGAACATTGATCATTTTGATGTAATATTGGGAATGGACTGGTTAACAAAATATCATGCTACCATAGACTGTGTAACTAAACAAGTGATTTTTCGTCCACCTGGTTTACCTGAATTTGTGTTTAATGGAGTTGGAGTAGTACCTCCCCCGTATCTGATTTCGTCCATGAAAGCCTGTAAACTGATTAGAAAGGGATGTAAAGGATATCTGTGTTCTGTGTTAACTGTGTCTACTAATAATAGTAATTTACAGGATAAAGGACACCAAAAAAAGGGGTGATGCATCAGGTCCCTCAACTATTATCGCGCGCATTTTTAATTATCTCATGGACCAAAATACCCTTCACAAATTAACATAGAAACTGAACTGAACTTCGATGACTGAGTTCCAACCATCTTCACGAGCAAGAGAACAACAGAATTAGTGTTTTAATATCATCTTCACCATCGACATTAGAGCTTCATTATCTTCTGCAAAAATCATTCACATTCTTTCCTCACAAATTTCTCTGACCTCGTTTTCACTGTTCATCGTCATCTCAATTCATCTTCGTCACGTCGCATCTTCATCTCAGGGCATATCAGCTCGTCATTAAAGTTTCATCCTAACTCTAGTAAATTTTTCTACAATACAACTAGATTTTCTTTGGAAACATAGTTAATTGCATTTTATATTAACCTTCCATAAATTAGGGTTTCAATTTCGTAATAAAAAGCTACATGAATTTGAAAAAAGTTATTTATCTGTGTTTTGAACTTATTCTTGAACATGTTTGTGTGATTTTATCTGTAAATTTCTCTGGCATTTGAATTTCTCTGGTTTTTGCTAGATGTATGTTTATACTTTGAATTTTCTCTGGCATATTTATTTTGAAAAAAGTTATTTCTCTGTGTTTTCATCTTATTCTTGAACATGTTTCTGTGATTTTGTCTATAAATTTCTCTACTCTGTAAATTTCTCTACAATACGTATTTTTAATTGGAATGTCTATCTTTCTCTGGAATGTCTATTACTCTCTTGTCTCTGTCTAAGTTTCTCTAGTATTTATAATTTTCTCTGACCACATCACTTTCCTCCCTTGTGTGTCTCTATTATGTTTAATTTTCTCTAGTTGTGTATGTAAATTTCTCTAGCATTTTAATATTATGGACTGGAATGTAGATTTCTTCTTTGAATTTTCTCTGGCATGTTTATTTTGAAAAAAAAGTTATTTCTTTTTGTTTTGATCTTATTCTTGAACATGTTTTTGTGATTTTGTATACAAATTTCTCTACTTTGTAAATTTTCTGGAATATGTATTTTTCTCTGGAATGTCCATTACTCTCTTGTCTGTGTCTAAATTTCTCTGGCATTTATAATTTTCTCTGGCCACATCATTTTTCTCCCTTGTATGTCTCTATCATGTTTAATTTTCTCTGGTTGTGTATGTACATTTCTCTGGCATTTTAATATTATGGACTTGAAATTTTCTTGGAATGGAAATTTTCTCAAGAATGTGTAATTTTCTCCGGAATGTGTAATTTTCTCTGGTATGTTTATTTTGTTCAATTCTTGGTTTCAATATTGTGTAATGTTTAGTGGCATGTTTACGTTGCTTTGTTTATTTTATCTTGCTAATTGTGGAATGGAAATTTTCTTTGGCTTGCCATTTTTACTTTTCTCTGTCATTCATTTTCTGTGCTTGCTAGATATATATATATTTTTTTTCAATTTTCTCTGGCTATATTTTACTTCTATATGTAATTTTAACAATTATTGAAAATTTCTCTGCCATGTTTATGTTGCTTTGTTGATTTTCTCTGGGAATGAAAATTTTCTATGGCTAGATGTATTCCACAGGAAAACAATTAATACTCTGACATTTAATTTATAGTGTCTAATTTTGTCTGACATTTATAATTTTCCCTGGCCACCTTAGTTTTCTCCCTTATGTGTAATTTTCTCTGACATGTCTAATTTTCCCTAGCATGTTCAATTTTCTCTGGGATTTAATGTTGACATCTTTATGTTTTCATCATTGTCTAGAAATGGCAAAACGTAAAAGAAGCAAAACACCGGAAACACCAAGCAAGAAACAGAAACTCTCTCAGTCTTCTTATGATCTAAGATCAAAAACCAGCAAAACACCACAAACTCCTTGCCAAAACACACAAGTCCAAGGTGATGAAGCAACTAGCATCAAGATGAGTACCCCAACTTCAAAAGACTCAAGCTCAAGGAGGAAAAAAACCTGTTAAACTTCAAAGAAAAAGAGCTCATTACAGCATTCAATACCGATCCAACCTCTCATCTGTTGTCTCTTTTTTTCAAACACTTAAATTCAATTCAAATCAACTTGTAGAGCTTCAAAAGACCTCATTCTAGTATTTGATCCAAGCTCTAACCACTGGAAGGATGGAGCCAAGGAAATCTAGGAAATCTGATGATGATGTAGTTACAACAATCCAATGCTATAATGAAAAAACAAAAGCATTCACAGTTGGTAAAAAGAACTTGACCTTTACAACCAATGGCATGACCTTGATTTTCGGTTTGCAAGGAGGTAAAGGAGCCATGCCATTAAGATACTCTAAAAAGCCAAAATCTGCATTCCTAAGGAGAAGATTTCCAAAGGACACAAGGCTCACTGGTCCTGTTCTTAAAAATGCCTTGGTCAAAACAATGAAAGGCAAGCAACCAACTGACTACAAAGATGTAGCAATCATTGTTACATTGTACTTGTGTCTCACCTTATTTTTTGCAACAAGTAGGAATTCAATAGGGTGGATTTTTATAAAGTATGTGGAACTTCTTGAATCAATGAAACAATATGATTAGCCAGAAGCAATCACATCAACATTGATTGATTCTATCATAGCATTGCACAAAACTCCAGAAAAAGTTACGGGGTGTGTCATTGCATTGCTAGTAAGCATAATTTCCATTCAAATTTGCAGTTATCATACTTACAAATTTATGTGTTTAGCAAAATTTAATTACTTTAATTCCCATCACAGTATTGGCTATGTGAACATGCAAATATCATTGATTCGGAAGACAATAACACAACTGACTTCCCAAGATGTGCCAAGTGGAACCTGCAAAGCTTGACGAAACAGCTGCAGAAGACACCAGTCCACTCTCTTGCACCTCGACAGGTTAGATTTCTATCGCCACTGAAATCTCAGTGAAATTCCAAAATTTCTCTAACCACTGGTTTGTTTCCCTCCTTGTGCCTTGATTGATTGAGATCAATTTTCTCTGAACTATCAATTTATGTTTCTTCTTTGATTACCATTGGTTTATTTCTGCCATTGTAATCAATTTTCTCTGCAATCCAAATTTCTCTGACCACAATTGTAACACATTAACTTATATGCCCTAATTGATTTTCTCTAATATCTGAATTATGTTGGTTGTTTCATAATTTTTTCTGGCTCATAAAATTGTTTCTCCTTGTGTGTAATTTTCTCTGGCCCATAACTTATGTGCCTTGCATCTTTGATTAACACTGTTTATTTCTACCCTTCTAATGAATTTTTTCTGGAATCCAAATTTCTCTGACACAATTATAGTAAAACATTAACTTATATGCCTTAATTGATTTTCTCTGATATCTAAATTATGTTGCTTGTTTCATAATTTTCTCTGCCTCATAAAATTAACTCCTTGTTTGTAATTTTCTCTGGCCCGTACAATTTTCTTTGAAGTTTGTTTCCCATTAGTATCATTTAGATGAATTTTATTTTCCTTATTTGAATTTTTTCTCTCAGTGAATTTTGTAACATTTCTCTAATAAAAGAGCCTCCTGTTACAGATAGATAACAAGGAGCTAGTTAAAAACCCATCAGAGGAGTTCTGTCTTGGTAAAAAGAAGAAGAAAGAATCAAAAAAAGCAATTGTCAAATTCAAGGAGACATTAGAAGATTCATCTGAAGAACCAGGAAATGAAGAAGCAGAAGGCAACATAGAAGAACACGAAGCCAGCAATGGACAAGAAGATCAAGCAAGCAGTGGAGAAGTGGAAACCAGAGAAGAAAGTGAAGAAATAGAAGTAGGAGACAAAAAAGAAAATGAACAAAAAGAAGAAGACAGTGAAGAAGAAGATAAAGGCACTCAATCTAAACAGCAAGAAGAAAACAATGAGGAAAGTGATGAAGAAGAATATAATGAGCCGATGGACCACTATCATGATAGCATTTGTGGCTTAACAATGCATCAGCCTCAAGAATCTGAGGAATCAAAGGATGCCCAAATTGCTGATCTACATCAAAGACTAAAGGCACTTTCTAAATCTAAAATAGAAGAAGAGAGAAATTGGAATGAATTACTTGCAGAAAAGGATATTGCAATAAGAACCTTGACATCACTTAACTCAGAACTTCAAGAAAGAGACAGCACAATCCAAATGAAACTAAGGATGTTGGAGGTTCAAAAGAAAATGATACAAAAACAATTCAACAGTTGAGTATTCAATTTCAGAGCTTGAAACTGAAAATGCTAAATTGCATGAACAAATTCAAGAACTATCCGTCCAATTAGCAACACAACCTTACCGAACACCAACACAAGTTCAACCACAAGGTCAGTGAAAATCTTGAGCCACAAAAAGTTATGTCCTTGTGTCAACATAACTCAAAAAAATTTCTATTTATTATAATTTTCCCTGGAAGTTAAATTTCTCTGACCACATTAGTTTTTGCTGCTTATTTCTATTGATTTCTACTGCTTATTTCATTTTCTCTGTCTATTTGCTTATTTGATTTTTGGGGCTTGTTTGATTTTCACTGTGTATAGTTAGAATAGAAGTGGAACAACAACTAACAACCCAGCAAGAACAAGTGGCACACAAAGAACAACCAAAACAAAAGACAAAAGTCTATGGTAACTGGAAAATATTGAATCAAATAAATTTACATATTGAAATATTATCTCTTACTTCAGAGAGATTTCACTTTTACTGATATTTTCACTGTCTACAGTGAAAAAAGATCCTACATCAATGATAAAGAATTTAAAGGCAAAAGAAATGAAAGAAAAGCAGCAAGATCTAGAATTTCAATATCCCAAAGTTGCAAAGGTGACTAGAGCTTCAAAGAAAGCTGCAAAGCAAACAGAGCAAACCACCAAAGACAAAGAAGTACTTGATGCCGATGCATACGTCTTGCCTCCACCAACAAACATCAAAAAATCTTGGGTTTTTCCACAAACTCTACCAGTTTCAAGATTGATAAAAGAACATGTAAAAGACATCTTGTAGCACATATCAAATGTGTCTGGACTCGAGTAAGTACAACAAATAAAAAAGAAGATAACAAATAACAATTTACTAACTTATATTGCATTAACAACTATTAAATCCCTTCTTTGTCATCTTATAGGGCTTTAATCTGGACAAGTGAGTTGAATCTCATTACCTTTGAAGATATTGGAAACCTAATAAAGAAAAAATAAATAGCCAACAATGTAAGTCTTTCATCAAAATTTCTCTGCAATGTTCCATCAACCTTTATAAACCAATGTTATAATTATAAATAATATTTTTCAGGTCATTGATGGCTATGGAGAGATCCTATTTGCTGACCAAATGAGAAAACAACAACAACCAACTTCATATTTTTTCACATCCATGAGCTTAGTATGTTATTACACTTTTATTTGATTTTCTCTGAAATTTATTTACTACTTTCTATTGTTAAGATACTTCTTGAAGCCAGTTGTGTCCTTGGTCTAATTTTCTCTGGCTAGTTGTGTGTATTTAAAATTTCTCTGTGTGTATATTTCTTAAATTCCTATCATTTCAACTTTCTCATAACATAACCATTTTTTGATTTCTCTGACCGCAGAACTTCATCAAGATGATGGAAAATCAAACTTTCCGAGTCTCATTATTTGACAAGCATCTTGAAACAGCATGGAGGAATTACAGGTTCCTTCATTTCCCAATAAATACTGGGAGTAGTGAAAAGTCAACAGATGGAAATCATTGGACCTTGCTAGTCTTGGACAAACAAGACAATTTATGGAGGTTCTACAACTCACTAAGGCCAAGAAGGGATGATGCACAAGACAAATATATCAAAGATGCAAAACAATTGGTAACGAGTTCAAATTTCTCTAATGCATCATAATGTTTATGTGATGATAATTTTCATAGAATCCCATTGATTTGTTTGTAAATTTCTCTGTTATTTAAAAATTATTTTTTTGCAGCAAGATTATGTGGAAAATTTTTTGAAAGCTTGCTTTGAAAGAGAGGCACAATCACAACCCTCTTTCAAATTGATAGACTCACAAAACACAAATTACGACTTTGAATATGTCAACAATGCTCTACAACAAGAAAGTGAATCGTAAGTTTCATACAACATCTATAAATAAGATAATCTAATTTGAATGTTTCTTAAAACTAACTATACCTATAATTTGTATACAATCTGGATTGTAGCCTCTTTGTATGCTACATAATGAGACAATACAGTAACCATGAACCTATCAACTCAAAATTGTCCACACAAGAAGTAAGGTTGATGAGGGCAGAAATCATAGAGAGATTTGTGACCGAAGTTGGCCGGTCATGGACAGAACCAATTCAAATACCACCAGAAGAAGAACCAAAAGTATAATAGTGAAAGCACACTAGTGAAAGAAAGACAATGTACACAATGTAATTAGGATTAACCATTCAATTTGTTTTTTCATACATTGAAGGAATGATGATGTTTGACATATATATATATATATATATCTTTTTTTAACTAATTTAAATTTCATAGCTATCAATGGTTAAATATATATATATTTTTATTGTGATTGTCAACACAATCCACACAGAGAAAATTGTCTGCAGAAATTTCTCTAGTATGATGTTACCGAAATTCACAGAGAAATTCAACTCGTATTTTTCCAATAGCAGAAATTTCTCTCGTATGATGCCTATATGATCATGTAATCTATAATGCTATGTGTTGGTACAAAACAGTCATCAAATTGAGAAAACACAAAGTGCACAATAATTTTCTCTGCTATTAGCAAATTTCATTGGATGAATTCGAAGCTTCAAAACACAATGCACATAAAATTTTCTCTGCTATTGGCAAATTTCACTGGATGAATTTGAAGCTTCAAAATACAATGCACAGATAATTTTCTCTGCTAGTGGCAAATTTGTCTAGATGAAATTGACTGGTATTATAAAGACAATGCCCATAGTATGTTTCAACAAACACAATGCACATTGTAGTTTTCAATGCTATTGGCAAATTTCTCTGGATGAATTGGACCTCACAAAACACAATGCTCATTTCAACAAACACAATGCCCATAGTAAATTTCTATTTTATTGGCAAATTTCTATGGATGAATTTGACTGGTATGAAGTTACCAAAAATTCACAGAGAAATTGAACTCGTATCGTCCCAAAGAGGATGCCTATATGATCATGCAATCTGTAATGTACTGTGTTGGTACAAAACAATCATCAAATTCAAAAAACACAATGCACACAGTAATTTTCTTTGCTATTGTCGAATTTCTCTAGATGAATTTGAAGCTTCAAAACACAATGCACAGAGAATTTTCTCTACTATAAGCAAATTTCTCTGGATAAACTTGACTGGTATTATAAACACACTGCCTATAGCATGTATCAACAAACACAATGCACACTTTACTGCTATTGAAAAATTTCTCTTGATGAATTTGATAGGTGTTATTATATACACTGTCCAAAAAATACATTTCACAAAACAAAATATACAAAGTAATCATCAAATGTATTATTCAATCAATAAAATGTATTATCCTCAACTATTTAACAAAGGTTCCTTGCATGTCCTCTTATTATGGCGACTAATACTCTCACAACGACTACACTTAATCACCCTTTTAAACTCTCCAGTAAAAGAAATTCTGTTCTTTTTTGGCCTCCTAGCTGGTCTCTTACTCAATGGAGGTAAAATCATAGCATCATCAATGCTACACACAGGTTTTTCAACAGTTGGAACTGGGCCAATCGAAAACGAGTATGCTTGACGATACATATCAGCATGAAAAAATGGTTCAACAAATGAATTCAAATTCTTTCCACTCCTAAAAATTACAGCAACAGCATGTTGACATGGATACCCATTTATTTCCTATTTTTGACATGAACAAGTTCTCAACCCAAGATCAACCATAACCGAAGGAATACAATGCACTTCAAAGACATTATCAGATGATAAACTCACATTCCATGTCCTCCCATCCAAGAAAGCCTTCTCCAATACACTATCCATACGAGGACAGAGAACTTTATTCCATTTACTAGAGAGCAGCCTCCTATCAGACCTCATATTCATGATTTGCAACCGTATCATGTCCACCAAATTTGTTATTGGCAAGTGTCGAGCGTCTCGTATCCATGAATTGAATGACTCAGCAACATTTGAATACATCTCACCATAACGTTTCCCCTCAAAATATGCATCACTTCAATTTTCATATGGTAAATTTCTCAAGAAAACACTCACAATGTCTCATCCCTCACTTTTTAATTCATTTAACTTGAAATGAAATGATGCATTTGTTGGAGCATATGCACATTCTGAAAACTTGGACACAATCGTCTCCCTAACCAAATTTGTGTTTCCACATGACAACTTATCTCTCAAATTTCTCTTTAGATGTTCAAGACAAAATCCATGAAAGCAATTAGGGAAAAACCTAGCAATTCCTTCCACAATACCACAATGTCGATCTGATATGAAACTTATCACCCTCTCCGATCCCAATACTTTACATAAATGTTCAAGGAACCAATACCAATTGTCTTATTCTTAGTATCAACAACAACAAAAGCTATAGGAAAAAAACCTACAAAACAAATAGAAACTAGCATATTAGATATAAACATGCAGAGAAAATTAGAACAATAAACAACCAGAGAAATTTGACACTGCCAACATCCAGAGAAAATTCACACAATGGCAACCTCTAGAGAAAATTCACTTAGTGACAAACTCCAGAGAAAATTCAATACTGACCAACTACAAATAAAATTCACACATTGGCAACATCCAGAGAAAATTCACTTAGTGACAATATCCAGAGAAAATTCACTTAGTGACCAACTATAGATAAAATTCACACAATGACAACATCCAGAGAAAATTCACACTGGCCACAACCAGAAAAAATTTACACAATGGCCAAAACCAGAGAAAATTCAAAGTGTTAGAGAAACATCACATTCACTCAATTCCTACATGTATAGAAAATTCACATACTTAGATAAAATAAGATATATTTACAATTACCTTCATTCCCATCTTTTCCCGTCGCAGTAAGCATAACTCCTTTGTATCGTCCTTTCAAAAATGTTCCATCAAGAAACAGCAATGACCGACAATATTTGAAACCAGCAATGCATGCATGAAAAGCCACAAACACTCTTTTGAAACGCTTGTTATCGTCAAAATCTAACTCAAAACGACTACCTGGATTGTTTTTTAATGCCTCATCAAAATACCACCGTAATTGATCGAATGACAAACAAGAATCCCCATATATACTACATTTTGCTTTTTCAACCCCTAACCAACCACAGTTATAACTGATTGAGACCCCATACTTGTCTTTCATTTCTTTGACAAGATCCACTAGACGAGTTAAAGGTTTTGCACTTACCTCTTCAAGTATCAGCCCAGAAACTAAGCTAGAAGTCATCCTAGCATGTTTACTAGTACGAACCGCCACACCACACGTATGTTCATTGTTCAAAGTTCTTATGTAAAAGAACCCATTGTTTTTTCAACTGAAGCATGTACATGCCACATACATCCCCTTGATTCCTTATATGCACATTCTGCTGTAACTCTCAGCTTGTCATTTTTAACATACATAAACTGAAAGCCAATCTCAATAGCCTACTTGCATAAAACAGTACGGAACTCAACCACACCACCCTCAAACTTTTGTCCAACACTCGTAATAATATTTCGCCAACCAGCTAACAATAACACCTTTTCTTGGTGAAAACAAAACTTAGAGAGTGAATTCCTTTCAATATCCACCAGCCTATCACATTCACCATGCACAAAATCTACCCAATTAGACCCCACTTCATCCTCTTGATCAGAAGTACTACACCTAGTAACTGAAACATCAACTATATCAACATCACGTGCACAAACAACCCTCAACATATTCAGAAAATCAATATCATTTCAAACCATACAATTCGGATGGCCCACAATAGAATATGAAATACACATCGTCTCAGGTTTCAAATTCTCCCATGTTTTACACAAAATGCCAACCAATTCCTCAAAATTCAATTCGCATGAAACATTAATGACAATAGTATCATTCCCATATTTGCACAGCAACAACACTGCACTGTCCATCGAAACTGAAAGAAAAAACAAGAAAAATAATTTGTTCAACATAAAAACACTTCACAAGAACAACATAAAAGTCCAGAGAAATTTCTAATAATTATAGTTTTCTCTGGATTATAATAACAAGCTTATAATTTTCTCTGGACTCAAATAAAAGTCCAGAGACATTTACAAACTTATATTCACCTTCAAGATAACAAAAACAAAATCACAAAAAAATTAATGAATCCAGAGAGAATCACAGAGAAATTTACTGCTAACTATTAAACACAATCATAGAAAAAAATCACACATTAGATCTGTTATAAAATTATAAGCTTCTCTGTGATTTTCACTGAAGTACAAGCTTACAATTTTCTCTGCGTCATTCTGCAATATTACACTCATATCAAAATCTAGAGAAATTTACAAACTCATATACACCTTCAAGATAACAAAAAAAACACTACACTGCCCATCTAAACTGAAAAAAAAAAAAAAAAATATAATTTGCTCAAAGAAACAAAAACTTATATTCATTTTCTACAACTTATAATTTTCTCTGAACTACAAACTGAAAGTGAATAACAAATTTATAATTTTCTCTCAACTACAAATAAAAGTCCAGAGAAATTTTAAGAACTTACATTCATTTTCTCAAATTCTATCTGCATTAGAAACTTCTAATAATATGTCCATATGAACTTATAATTTTCTGTGTCATTTTCGTTGGATTATAATAACAAACTTATAATTTTCTCTGGACTATACCAACAAAAATGTAGAGAATAAAATTTCTCTGATTTAAACAAATTTCTCTGGTTTGAAAAAATAAAGAACAAAACTTATCATTGATCAGCATGTTGATAAAAAAACAGAGCACGAAAAATGAACTCTGATCAGTATGTTGATGAAAAACAGAGCATGAAAAATGAACTCTAAACATCAAAATCAACCACACTGTCAACACTCTTTGAAATTGATCAAAAAACAGAGAATGAAAAATTAATTCCAAAAATAAAAATCAACTCTATAAAGCTGGCCTCTGTCTAAAATTGATCAATAACAGCAAATGAAAAATTAACTCCAAAAATCATAAACAACTTCACTGAGCTAGTCTTTCTTTTAAATTGATCAAAACTAAAAACAAAAACCTAATGCAAAAATACATTCGAAAAACTAATATGAAATCGGAATCATTACATAAAATTCAAAACAAAAATCAAAAATTCATGTGGAATCTCTATCGAAACCATACCTGATTCAACTCCACTGAAAAAGCTACGCAATCAACACACTATAACACCTACACGATCGTCGTAATCTCTATCGTCAAGTTCACTGCAACACTTGCGAAATCGCTACTCCGACAAAATCTCCACTACGAAATCAGTTTTCAAAATCTCCACCGTGAAGTCAGCAGTTTGCCAAAATCCAAACGATCTTATGTTGTAACGAGGGTAAATTAGGTATTTTATAACATAAAATAATCTTAGCCATCAAAACATATTATTGTGTGCCTCTCCTCCTATCAAAAGTTGGGGAGGGACCTTAAACCAATTTTTCTTTTTCTTTTTTACGTATTTTTTATATATAAAAAAAGTCAAAAAACAAATAAAATAACTAATTTCCAAAATAACCCTAAAGTATATTTCACCAAAAGCGATGAGAAACAAATTGATTGATTGTAAAATATTTATAATGTTAATATTGTCCCTAATAATATAAAAGAAGAAAAATAAATCTCACTCATATCCCTCTTTCACATGATTTGCTTTCCCACTCATCTAAACATGATAGTAAAAAAAAAAAATACATAATTTTTTTTTCTCATTTAGATGAGATACCACAATCATTTCTCTATTTTCTAATAAGAAGGAATTAGCCGTGGTATAGGCAACTGTAAATATCCTTAAGAGAGATTTTGTGAGAGGTATCATTTTGACAATCTATTGATAATAGTTAGACTTAATTCCTTCAAATCCTACTAAAAATAAATTTTAGTAAAATCGTCACTAAAAATATTTTTTTTGTGACATTTTTTTGCATATATCCCTAAAAATTGACAATTAGTTACTTTTTTGTCACGAGTTTTATAAATTGTCGCTAAAACTCACAATTAGTGATGTTTTTTCGTGACAAAATTTTCAAACTATCGCTTAAAGTTGAAAATTAGTGATTTTTTTTGTGATAATTTTTTTAAACTAATGCTAAAACTTATAATTTGTGACATTTGTTGTGACAAAATTTTTAAACTGTCACTAAAAATTAATAATTAGTGATGTTTTTCAATAATGTTTGATGAAAAAAAACTAATAAATTCATCTATTAAGATCTACGTAAGTCTCTCATTTATTTACATCTATAAATATAGAGTAGTGCTATTCAAATTTTAAAATGTCAGATTTATTTTTTAAATGATAATGTATTAAAATATCTAACACAAATATCCCTATTAATCATTTGCAAATTATTTTTACACAAATGATCCTACAAAATAGATTTGTACATCATTTTTTATAAATATACTAGTAATATCGTTACCACCCTAAATAAAGCAAGAAAAAGTGTTTGGCTGGTTAGGTTTGGGCTTTTTTTTGGACTAAAATTCATAAAAAGAAAAAATCTGCTAAAATAATTAATAAGACAAAATATCACATCAAATCCATAATCATTTTATTTTTCTTTCATAAATATCACATTCAATTATAAAAAAAATTCTACTCGCTTTCCAAATACAATTATTTTAACCTACTAAAATAACCAAAAACTAAAATAGCCTACTTCCTAAACAAAGCCTATGTTTCATACTCAGGGAAAAAAAAAAAAAAAAGCTTCTTGCACTGCAACAACCAGCAAGTCCAGATCCTCTGCCGTTCTTACTGTGAGGCCCTCAATAAACCAACGTCATTTTAGTATTTTTTATTTTTATTTTTTTTTTGAGTTCTTTTTTTTTTTCCGTCTGGGAAATTATTTAATATTCCAGTAGTAACCACATCACACTGCCAGGTGGTGCTCTAGTCCAATATCATTATGCCATTTCATGTTTTGTCAATAATTTATCCACCTAGACAGATTTGAAACTACTTCAAAATTTTCAAAATCCCACCTGGAACTTTTTGGGCTTGTTTGGTTTATTTTTGGGAGAGTTGTTTTTGAAAAAAATTTGGGAGAGTTGTTTTAAAATTTTTTTTGGTTTGTTTGGTTGTATATTTTGAAAGATAAATTTTTTGTGGGAGTTTGGGATGATTTGATATTTTGGAAGAATTTAGTAGATGTGTGTGAGAGAAAAAGTGATTGAGAAGGAGAGATGAGAGAGAAAAAGTAATTGATTGATGTGTAAGAGAGAGAAAATGATTTTGGAAATTTTTTGAGAAAAATCTCAAACCAAACAATTTTTGAGAAATTTTTTTCTAAAACTCATCTCTCAAATTCAAACCAAACAAGCCCTTTAATTTTGAAGTTTGAATTTCTAAATTTAAGACAGAACCAACATCTATTCCTCTCTCTCTCTCTCTATATATATATATATATACACAATTGTTTATGGAAAAAAATCAATTAAAAAGTGATTGAAGTGCTCATTTATATATGTATTAATAAAGTCAGTTTGATTTCCAATAAAAAAAATAGAGAAGGCAACTGGAAAAACTTCATTTTTTCCTCTTTAGAAAAAAGAAAAAGAAAAACAAGCTCCAATCTCTACTTGTTAAAAGGGATAGAAGTGTTTGGTGTTGTATGTTTTTTTCAAATTAACATAGTTTTTAGTGGATTGACTACTGAGTTTTTTTTCACAAACTTAATTTTATTGTAATTGGGAAGGAGTCTCCATCATATAATTGAGAAAATCGCTCTTTCCATCATTGTTGTAAATAAGAAAATTTTGTCCTATAATTTTTTTTAAACAAATACTGTAAATACTCTGTAAGAAAAAGTTTCTCAATTTCTCCTCTTTACAAATTTTAATGTTTTTTTTCATGCTGTTTCATGCCAACCACATGGAACAACAAAGAAGTTTATTTGTTAAAAAATTTAGCCTTTGTCTTGCAACAGTTTTCAAGTAACTTTTTATTTGTTAAAAACTTTAACCTGTTTGGAGCTTTGGAATTTGACAGAATTTAATAAATTTTACATTCAAAAATATAATTTGATATGTTTGAAGTGAATTGAAGTTAAAGTACCAGATTTAAATTCATTCATTTAAAATTCCTTTGTAATTCTTTGTTAAACCAAACAAAATAATATCATTTTTTTCTCCTCTTTTCTTTTGTCTCCCAGATCTCACACGTTTCAGATTGAAAGACCAGCAGTGACTCCGATGAAGATTGAGATCCTCCTTGTTTAAGCACTTATCAAAAAAGACAACAGCCCCAATTCGAGAGAGAGATATGGAAGACAAGATTCAACATTTCATCCATGAGCATCCATTGTTACTCAAGCAGGTGGACCCTGGCGAGTGCTTGGTATGCCGGAATGAAATCCCTATTGGAACTAGTGCGTATTCGTGTCGCGAACACTTTTGCTTTCCAAGTTACAATATCCACATACCATGCGCTAAATTGCAACGAGAGATGGTACATTCCTTTCACCCAAAACACTCTATCACCTTCCAAATGACGCTCCCAAATGCTGCATCATCATCTGTTGTGTCATTCAAGTGCAATGCCTGCGGGCCAATCCCTCGCTCCTCTAATTACTTCCACTGTTATGACTGTGGCTTTAACCTGGACCCTTGTTGTGCTTCACTAAAGCCTACCAAACCAAGAAATGTCCAAGACCGTCAAATTCAAACTCAAATTCAAAGTCTACTTCGCCACCCACATCCATTGATTATCTGCGAGAACAAAACGATTTTTAATTTTCCCTGTTCTGCCTGCAGGCAACCCATCAATGGAAATTGGATCTGTGTTTGCCTAGAGTGCAACTGCTTGCTGGATGAATCATGCGCCCAATGGCCTTCCCAGATCGATCATCCTCTTCATCCACAACACCCGCTCACCCTGCTCGTCCACCACCATTTTGATGCTGCTTCTAATCGGTGCAGCGCTTGTGGGAAGGTGCTGGTGGGCTTTACCTTCCACTGTTCTCACTGTAATTTTAGCCTCGACCCATGTTGCGCTTCGTTGATACCATTGCCATTTAGCCAAAATTCTCAAGTTCAGCTCCAATTCCAGATTCAACAGTTAAGCCACCCCCATCCTTTGATTCCTTGTGAGATGATGAAAAAGGGTTATACTATAACTTGCGATGCTTGCCAGCTTCACTTTGAGGAGGATTCTTCTGTCGTCTATGTTTGCCTTGAATGCAAGTTTTTGCTGCACAAATCTTGTGCGGATTTGCCTCTTAAGGTAAAACACTCCTTTTGCCATCAACAAGACACACTCACCCTGATCGAGTATTCAATTCGTCAGTCGGAGGATCCTTTTGTAAAGGAGAAGCCATATATCAGGCCAATAAGTAGTGGGAAGGCACATGAATTCAAAGGTGAACTCAAGTGCCATGCTTGTACTAATTATGCTTCAGGTTTCGCCTATGTTTGTTGCAACCCCAAGTGTGGAATCTTCTTTGACATTAGATGCCCAGTTTCCAAACCGTGGTTCATCAAGTCTGAAATTCACCAGCACCCCCTTCCTTTTTTCAATGACAGACCGTCCTGGTTGTATTGCACCGTTTGTAATAGGATGATAAACATCACCCCTTTCTTCCGATGTGTGGAGTGCGAATTCAATCTTCATCCCTATTGTGTTCCAAAATTGCCACCAACTGCCAAAGATAAAATTCATAGGCATCCCCTCACTCTCGCCGATTCTCCCATCAGAGACCATCCGGATGAAGATGTATACTCAGAGTTCTACTGCGATGCTTGTGAGGAAATGAGGTACCTAGATGAACCTACTTATTATTGTGAAGAATGCCACTACGTTGCTCATGTTCATTGCCTTCTCCCTGAGGTATGCATGCACACTTTCAGTTTTATTTACCTGTACAGACTGATAAGAAGAGGGGATAGATTTTTGTTTTGGTTTTTGGTTTTTGGTTTTTATTTTTTATTTTTTATTTTTTGTTTTATTAATTTTTTTTTTTTTACTATTTTGCAATTTATAAAACTTAAAAACCCACAATCAAAATCAACATCTAATAAAAAGTAACGGGCCAAAAGATAAAATCTTCTAAACATTGGTATGCAGAACATAAAATAGTAGTAGTTACATTTTAAGATTGTTCTCTGTCTAAATGTCTGATAAGCAAGACAACATATTCCCATAAAAAGAAAAATAACATTTTAATTCAATTCTTCCTTCTTGTTCTTTGTTTCGTTTACTTTCATTTAAAGTTTTGCTTAGCTAATCTATCTACTGCTATTAATTTTATTGGATCAAATTTTTCGGTTGCTTCTTAGGTATTCCCTATGCTTGGAGCTTACAAATTTGGGGAGACAAAATTGGACATGTCCGCTAGTACGGCTTTGATGATAGAAGAAGATGTGGTGGAGGAAGAAGAGGGAGTTGATGAACAGGAGAGTCATGCAGGTGCTGATCAAGTTGACATGGGAACTAGTTCATCTAGAAAGGGTTTTCCAAGTGTTTCCACAGACGATGAGATTACGGCAAGAGGGGTTTCTTCGATGGTGGAGAGCAAAAAAATGGAAGGGCCAAGAGTTGATGGAGATTCTTTTCTTATTAAACTAGATAAAGAGATTGTTGAGCTTCGTTCAAAGGCAGAGTGGCTAGCCAAAAAACTAAAGGCAACAAAGAGAATAATAAAACAAGTAGAGGAGAGGAGTGCTGGGCATGTTGCGTCTCCATCGCCCAATTATGAGGATAGTGAGTGACAACAATGTTTAGGCTATGTCCGATTCATGAATTTGGAAAAGGATTTGAAAAGAAAAAGAGAAAATATGTGTAAAACGTAAGTAAAACGTAATTGCATTTCATTTATATTTCACTTGCTATTTCCTTTTTTCTTTTTCCTTTCAAAATCCATGTTCAAATCCATGAATCAAACACAGCCTTAGGGAAGCACTGATTTGAAAGAGGAAACCATCACTACTTAGATAACCATGTATCGAGCATGTCTACTTGGATCCACTATAATTAAGAGACAAAAATAACTCATGTTGTGTTTCAACTCTCTCTTTTTTATGTTTTACTTAAATTATCTATACTCATATTGTGATTCTCTCTATTATAATTCATTACATATTATAATGGAAATGATTCATTACATCATTAAGTGATAAGTGTAATGATATTTTCTAAATTTAAAATAACTATAAATTAATATTTCTATTTCATAGTCATTAAGCCTGTGTTTGGGAAGGGAAGGTTGGGCTATTTTAGCCAAGTGAGGACAAAACAGGCTTAATTAGCCAAGTGAGGACAAAAAGTTGTGAGGTCCTGGGCAACAATCAAGGGCAATGTAAATTTACGAAATTACCCCACATGAATTATGGGCAACGCCTCAACACATGAAAAGTAAAAAAAACAAAAAACCTTTTCCCAAGAAAATCCTTTTCCCAGGAAAAAAAAGAAAGTTGAAAAAAAAAATTAAAAACATTTTCTTGTTCTTTGTTAAAATATTTTATAAAAATAAATTCAAACTCTATTTATAAAAATATTTTTAAATATTTTAATTTTTTTGTTAGGTATTTGGTTATGATTTGAATATAGAGTTGTGAAAGTAGTATGGAGTTTCGAGTTATGTGTTTAGTTATGAGTTTTAAAAATAATTTATTAATTGAGTTTTATTTTATGTGTTTGGTTATGATTTGAGTGTAGAGTTGTTTTCAAATTGAAAATATTAACATTTTAAATTATTTAAATTTTTTGAATATTTAAATTATTTAAATTTTTTTGTTAAAATTATTTTTTGAATATTTAAATTATTTAAATTTTTACGATTTAAATTTTTTGAATATTTATTTTAAATTTTTGCCAAGGTAAATTTTTTAGATTATTTACATTATTTAAATATTTAAAATAAAATTAAAATTAAAATTAAAATAAAATAAAATTAAAAATTAAAAATTAATTAAGTTTTGTTTTATGTGTTTGGTTACGATTTAAGTGTAGAGTTGTTTTCAAATTGAAAATATTAACATTTTAAATTATTTAATTTTTTTGAATATTTAAATTATTTAAATTTTTTTGTTAAAATAATTTTTTGAATATTTAAATTATTTAAATTTTTACGATTTAAATTTTTTGAATATTTATTTTAATTTTTTGCTTATTAAATTTTTTAGATTATTTACATTATTGAAATATTTAAAATAAAATCAAAATTAAAATTAAATTTAAATTTAAATTAAATTATTTAAAATAGGCAGGACAATAAAATAAAACCTCACTTTTTATCATTTCACAGAAAATGAAAAAAATTTAAAATAACAATAAAATAAAAAACACATGAAAAAACCATTTGCAGCAAAAAAAAAAAAAAAAAAAAAAAAAAAAAAAAAAAGCTTAAAATACATAAATTTTTTTAAAAAAATACGCCTCATTCAAAAATATTTAAAAAATTACAAAAACGTAAATTCAAAAAAAAAAAGAACGACAAAAATAAGCCTCATCCAAAAAGAAAAAAAATAGAAATTACCATTTGCCATGTAATTTATAAATAAATAAAACACATGAAAACTCATTTTTGAAATAAAACACATAAAAATATATATATAAAAAAGATAAAAACATAAATTACCATTCGCCACGTAATTTACAAATAAATGAAACACATAAATAAAAAAAATGTTATTGTATACCAATAAAAATAAATAAGGCAAAAAACGTAAATTAAAACACAAGAACTAATTAATGTATAAAAAAATAAAAATGACAAAAACATAAATTTAAAAAAAATTAAAAAATTAAGCAAAATACGGCAAATCCATACCCAAAGTAAAAAAATAAAAAAAAGAAATATTTTACCAAAATACGCCAAAATAAAACCTAAAATAAAAAAATTTAAGCAAAATACGCCAAATCCAAACCCAAAAAAAAAAAAAAAAAAAAAAAAAAAAAAAAAAAAACAAAACAAAAACAACAACAAGGGCACTTTGGTAAATGAACAGGAAGACATCTCACCAAAAAGCCAAAAAGTCAAAAAAGTCAAAAAGCCCTTTCCAAACCAGGCTTTTTAGTCCCAAGCTAAAATAGTCAAAAAAAGCTAAAAAACTAAAAAGCTAACCCACTTCCCAAACGGAGGCTAAATATGTAATGGATTCATCCATAGTATTATAAATTATAATATATTGTTATAATTGTTGCAAATATGCTTATTTTAAAAAATCCAAATTATAATTGTCCCATGATTCATGTACAAAGACTTTAAAAAAATACTCTACAAATTCTCAAAAAAATAAATATTGATAAATATTCTTTTCATCTATCCCACATTCATATATTTACATCTCTATCAAAAGAGAAAATAAATTCAAATAAAATGATAAGACAATTTATGGAGTTAAGAAAGACAAGAGAAAATTAAAGGACACAAAAGATAGAGAAAATAAATAAATAAATGACACTACTAAATACACTACTAAATACACTGATAAAGAATGTTAATAAAATACACTACTTAGGTAATGTTTCATAAAATTGAAAATTGAAAATTAAGTATTGAAAGCTAAATATTGAATTTTTTAAACTGAAAAGTTGTTTGATAAAAATTTAAGCGTTAAACTAAAAACAAGTTGTTTGATATATATAAGATCAAATTTGAAATTTATTATTTTTAAATTGTATATTTCAATTTTTATATTGTGATAGTGGTGGTAGTGGTAGTGGTAGTGGTAGTGGTAGTGGCGGTGATAGTAGCAGTAGCGTTGATGGTAGTGGTAGTGGTAGTGGTGGCGATAGAGATGGTAGTGGTAGTAGTAAAATTATTACAGTACTTATGGCAATAATAATAATGGTGACGAAGGTGGTAGTAATAATGGTAATGATGGTGGTGGTGGTGAAAGCAGAAGCGATAACGGTAGCGATGGTAGTAATATTACATCTTATGCATTTTGTGTTATATTATGTATTTTTGTGATAATATTACATATTTTGTTTATCTAATTAAAAAATTATGTAATATTACTATAAAAATACATAATATTACTACAAATCACGTAATTTCATTACAGGTACACCGAACACGTGACAGAGGTAACTAGGGTTTAAAATTGTAATATTTTATTTTTGTAATTATTTTATAAAAACTTAATTTTATTTAAATACTGCCTCGTTTGAAATGTGGGTTAACTTTTTAATTTTTTTATTTTTTTAGTTATTTTAGTCTGGGACAAAAAAATCTCATTTGAGATAGTTTTTTTTGACTTTGTTGACTCTTGTGAGAAAAAAAATAAAATAATTATAATTTGAATATGACATTTTATCTTATTAATTTTTTAATTTATTTTATATTTTTATAATTAAAATAATTAACGAGGGCCAGAGAATAACTCATGCCAAACATAGCCACTATAAAGTTAACGAGGGACAGAGAATAAAGCTAAATACTTTCCTTTTGTACAAGAAATTAATGCAAAGCAGAGATGATAGAATGGGTGGCAGGAAATATCTCCTCGCCTTGTCCAAGGAGGCGTCTTCAATTTAAAAGACTACTTGACTAAGTGCATATTTTCTAAAGTTATCGTAATAATTTAATGGTAAATAAAATTTATTTAAAATATAAATTATTTTTTATATAATTTTAAAAATTAGAAATATTTTTTTTCAAAATTGTTTATTAAAATATAATTTTGACATTATTAAAAATAATTTTTAATAGAATTGATATTTTATTAATAAAAAAAAGTTGTTTATTAAGCAATTAAAACTTGAAGAAGCCAGGCAGAGGTAGGTGGTGATAGCTTAAGGATCCTCTGTCTTTAAATAATCATGTCCCTATGTTCTAAATCACTCACAATCATTGAATATGTTGTGAGATTTTCACATCTTGAAATTCTTATATGATTCAATGGTTGTGAGTGATTTGGGACAAGATACAGGTTATTTAGAGACAGAGGATCCTTCCTGGTGATGATAACTAGGAGGGCTGTGAATTCAAACACAGGCGGGGATCGTTCCACTTCAACTACCAGCAACCCTGTAAAGCATTCATCAGAGAGAGAGAGAGAGATGGAGAACCAGATTAAACATTTCATCCATGAACATCCATTGAGAATGGAGAAAGATGTGCTCGATGATGAACGGTGCTTCTGCTTGTTATGCCACAAAGACATCGCTTCACCAATGTATTCATGTTGCAATGAGTTTTGCTTGAGAAAGGTGTACATGCACAAATCATGCACTCAATTCCCACAAGTGATGCTACATCCCTTTCACCCACACACTCTCACCCTCCTCATCAGGCCCCGAAATGAATTTGAGTACTTCGACTGCGATGCCTGTTGGAGGACCGGTTGGACCCATAGTAACTACCACTGTTTCAAGTGTGACTTTAACCTCGACATTTGTTGTACTTCACTAATGCCTGCCAAAATCCCATTCCAGCAAAAGAATCAATCTCAAATTCAACATCATATACTACGTCACCCACATCCCTTTGATTGTCTGCGACAATAAGAACGACACGATTTTGTTTAATTTTACCTGTTCTTTCTGCAAGCTACCCATCAATGGAAGTCGGATCTATGCTTGCCTTTACTGCAAGTGCTTGCTCGACCAATCATGTGCCGAGTGGCCTTCACAAATCCAACACCCTTCCCACCGAAAACACCCACTCACTCTGCTTGACCAACGTTGGAATACATTTTCGAGGCAGTGTAGAGCTTGTGGGAAGGTGCTCGAGAAGGGCATTCTCTTCAAATGTGATGATTGTCGTGTTAGAAATGACCAACGTGTGGATTTCAATGGGTGCAGCTCTTGTGGGAAGTTCCTGGCAGAGGGCTTTTCCTTTAACTGTTCTGGGTGTAATTTCAGCCTGGACCCATCGTGTGCTTCGTTGATACCATTGCCGTCGTCTACCCAAAACTCTCAAGACAGCAGTAGGGACGATGAGTTCCAGATTCAACAGTTAAGCCACCCCCACCCTTTGATTCTTTGTGAGAAGAAAAGAGATTATCGTATATCTTGCGATGCTTGCCAGCTTCACTTTGAGGATGATGATTCTATTGTCTACATCTGTCTTGAATGCAAGTTTTTGCTTCACAAATCTTGTGCTGATTTGCCTCTGCAGGTAAAAAGCTCATTTTGCCACCACCAACACACACTCACTCTGCTCCAATATTCACTTGGTCAATTATGTGAGAATTCGCTCAGGGAAGAGAATATTGGCGATGCAAATGAATTCAACTATAAATTTAAGTGCCATGCGTGTCAAGTATATGCTTCAGGCTTTGCCTATGTATATGTACCAAGTGTGCAATCTTCTTTGACATTAGATGCCCAATTTCAAAACCCTTCCTCATCAGCTCTCAACTTCAACACGACCACCCTCTTGCTTTCTTCGCCGCCATACCCTACCTGCTCTATTGCAACGCTTGTAATCGGCAAATCTGCACCTATTTTTTCCGCTGTGTGGAGTGCGAATTCAATCTCCATGTCGGTTGTGTAACAACATTGCCGCCAACTGTCAAAGATAAATATCATAGACATCCCCTCACTCTCACCAATTCTCCCATCAAAGACCATCCAGATGAAAATGAATACTCGGAGTTCATCTGCGATTCTTGTGAGGAAAGAAGGAAGTTATATAGCGATCCTGGTTCCTCCTCATTTGATTTTTGTATTCCGGACTCGGTTCTGTGGTTGATGGTTGTTGTCTGTGTTACACTTCTATCCTTTAACTCTTAGTAATTGAGTTTAGAATTGTTTTGGGCATGTTTCGAACAGGTGGGTTGAGTTTTGGTCTCAAGTGTTGTTGCCCAGGTTTTTGGTGATCCGCTCGAGCGGGTCCCTTTGCGCTCGAGAAGAGTTTGCACATTTTCAGTATCTTGTGCGTCTGCAAAACTACTGCAGATGTGTTTTTCACGCTCGAGCGGGTTTCATTACGCTCGAGCGGGTGTTCTATATCTGTAAAAGTTCTGGGAGGATGTAATCTACGCTCGAGCGGATTCCCTTTTTGCGCTCGAGCGGGTGGTGTTTTGTTTTGTGCCTTGGCGCTCGAGCGAGTCCTTTTGCGCTCGAGCGGGTCAAGTTGTTGTGTTTGACACTCGAGCGTCCTATTCTACGCTCGAGCGGGTCATGCGTATATCAGATCTGGACTGTGATATTTTAAATCACTTTTTACACTCTCTCTCTCTCTCTTACTTTTCAAAACCTCCATTGGAGAGCTCCTCTCTCTAAAAACACAACTTCTCTCCAGGGTTTGATCTAGTAGGAGTGATCTTCTATCCTTGGGCCTTTGTAAAAAGTGTGGAGATCGTTAACGGCTACATTTTGATCCGAAAATATTGGGGTTTGGAGCATTTCAAATTTCTCATCTTCCTCCTTTGTGCTCCGAATTTGAGGTAGGGATAACCACTCATTTTTATGGTCTTTGACATAAACTTGTAGTCATTTTGATTAAATGTTGAGAGTTGGGAAGTTTGGGTGTTAGGGTTTCAAAATGTGGAAAAAGGGGTTTTGTTCTTTGGGCCAATACATGTGTATGTTGGGTCTTAACATGAGATTAGTGTTGTAAATTGTTGATATTTGGACCTTTGGGTCAATATTGAGAAATGGGGGAGAAAGCCCGAATTTGTTGTACAAATTAATTGGTATAATTAATTTGAAAAATTGTGGATATGTGAAATTGAGTTGGGAATAATGAGATTGGCTCATTATGAGATAGAATGGTGGAGTTGGAATTGTTGATCACTCGCTTGTGAAAATTGTTGATAATTTATCTGTTGGATGTAATTATTATCTATTTAGAAATAATTGCTTTGGGCTATCGGTGGAGGATAGTTTTGATTATTGTAGACACTGCATGATGATTACGCAAACTAAAACTAATCAATTGAGTATGTCATTGAATATGACGGTTGGAATAATACATCAAATTTATGTTTTGATTGATTATGTATATGATATGTGTTTATATACATTGTGTTGTGTAGGAGGAGATAAGGGATGTACTCCACGAATTAGGAGGAGATAGGGGATGGACTCCTAAACCGGATATTATTTGGGAGGAGATAGGAGATGGACTCCGTTGATACAGCAAATATGTGTATCTATTGAAGTATTGATACAGCGAATATGTGTATCTATTGTGAAGTATGGAAATGTTTTATGTGATATTGATACAGCAAATATGTGTATCTATTGTGAAGTATGGTAGTATTGTTAATATGAGCTTTGGTTTCATGGGAATTGTTTGGCCAGGTTCTGAGCCATATTTATGAATCGAAAACCGGTTAAGTAAAGGAAAGAGGAATGAAACATGGACATATTTGTCATATAATTGAAATGGATTATGAAATGATTTATGTGGGTTAAACATTTATCAAATGCTAATGTTTTAGTCTTTGCTCATATTATGTTTAGCATATCTCTACTGGGCGTTGGCTCACCTTATATGGGACATCCTTTTCAGGTACAGGTGTTATGCCACCTCCAAGGACGTAGCTTGGGAGGCTTGAGGCTGTTAAACTCTTTTTATTGTTTTTATTGTATTACATGTATATCAAGCCAAGGGCTTATTTTGTGTAGAGTTAGTACTCTCCTTTTTGTAACCAAGTGTAGACTTGGAAAGTTGTAAGCCTAAAGGGCATTTACTTTTGATGTCAACATGTAATACTTTTGTAATGAATACTCTGATGAATGAAATTATGATTTATTCTCTTATGTCTAAGCATGTCAAGATTGTATGATTTGTGGGTTTATTTTGAGGGCGTGACAAGTTATATGATTCTACTTATTATTGTGAAGAATGCCACTACGTTGCTCATGTTCATTGTCAGCTTTATGAGGTATGTATGCAGCTTCAGTTTTTTTTTACCTAAATAGATTTTCTTTTTCAAAAAAAGAAAAAAAAGAGAGCTAAGTAGAACTATTTGGTGGGTTTCAGGAGTCTAGGTGACTTGAAATTTTTAACTATTGCAATACTAGTGCCTAAATCATATTGCCCCACAGTTTAGATCTTGTTGGGATTCCAAATTCTTCAATTTGTATTGTTTAGTTCTCTCTGGGCTCAGAAGCTCTTCCTAACATGATAGAACCAAAGCTCTTTATCATCAAGTTGACCTTCATTATTCCTTACTGCGGGGAAGAGGACCAAGAGACTTCCAAATGTTTTAAAACATAAGTCATAGTCTATTGAGATTGTGAGCAAGAGGAAGGCTTAATGATAATGGAAGGCGGTGGTTAATTGTTAGACCTGTGAGATTTGGTGGCCAAAGGATTAGTCACTTGGGCTACAACCCTTTAATTAATGCAATTCATTATTTATGATAAAAGTAAAAGTTAACCCATCTATTTTTCCATATTTACTGTCAGTTGGCTATAAATTTGGGTAGTTATATAGAGTGATAGAACAGAATTCTGTACACAAAATCTTTTTTAGGGAGGAGTATGAATATGGTGTTAACTTTGTAAGACCATCTTCAACCATTTATCAATTTGATTCTAAATTTGAATATAAAGCTTGATTTGATAAGAGTTACTCCAATCCTTTCATCAAATTTTCATCAAATTCTTTAAAAAATTAATTTCTCATCCCAAATTTCACTGTTCATCAATTTTGATGAAAAAAACCCAGCTCCAATCCTTCATTTTTTAACAATTTCATCAAATTTAAGTGGAAAAAAACTTATTGAAAAATTTGATGAAAGATTTGGTCCATCCTTAATTTCATGAAAAATTTGCTTCTCTCTTGATTTGAAGTAAGTTTAATAAAAGGATTGGATCTCATTTTTATTAAATTTTTTATCAAATTGAAATTTGATGAAGGAATTAGTGAAGAATTAGAGATGTTCTAACGGTTCGGTTATATAATCTATTCTTCACCGTATCCTCCAAAAAAATTCCATGTTAGTTTAAAATGGTACAATGGTCCTCCAGTAGCAGCCAATGTAGTTTTCTCATTTGAGGAAGGAAACATGTTTTAAAAAAAATTATTTTTTGGGATTTTCATCAAACTAAAACCACAATTTTTCTTGTGAAATAAAATTTTAGTTGCAATTCTTTCTCGTTGTCCTTTCTCTTTCTTTTTTGTTTGAAAATATCCTATACTGTTAATTTTTTTTGGTTGCTCCATAGATATTTCCTATACTAGAGGAGCAGTTCTTGCCTTGCAAACTTGGTGAGACAAAATTGGAGATGTTAGCAAGTGTGTGTGAAGATGGTACTGGTATAGGGGATTGCAAGGATTTGATGATAGAAGAGATCTTGGGGAAAGAGCGTGATGAGATGGAGAGTCCAAAGTTTTTTGGTGGACCATATAGAGAGATTTTTTCAGATGTTTCTACAGACGATGAAATTGAAGGGACAAGAACTGCTGAACAATCTTCTCTCACTGAACTAGATGAGGTAGAGTGGCTAACTACAAGATTAAAGGCAACAAAGAAAAGATTGAAAGAATTAGAGGAGAGGCGTGCTCAGTATGTTGCATCTAGATCTCAGTATGTTGCATCTCTATCGCCCAATTTCGGGGATAATGAGTGAATGTTTAGTGAAGCACTGATTTGGAAGAGCAACAAATCAGCAATTAGCATCAACACGTGTGCGCGCACGCACACACACACACACCAAAAAAAAACCATATATATATGATGTTATAATTTTAAGGCAATAACTTGTTTGGTGTCTCAACTATGTCAGTTATTTAGTATATTTAAATTATCTTATGCTTAAAAATCTTTAAATTTTATTATGTAATGGTAAAACTTTAAAGTTACCTATCTAAATGAGTGTTGCTATTTATTACCTTCTCTGACTCTGGAGACACTACAAGAAAAAGTAGATTTCGCGACTAAAAATGGATTTTTCGTCGCTGAAAGTAGTAGAATTGGCGACTAAAATGGAATTAGTCGCCAAAAGTGAACACTAAAATAGTTTAGTAGCCAAATGTAGGGGTTTTAGCGACTAAAAGTCAGTTTAGTCGCCGAATATAGGGGTTTTAGCGACTAAAAAAATTTTAGTAGCCAAAAGAGAAGGTTTTTGGCGACGAAAAACATTTAGTAGCCAAAAGTATAGGTTTTGGCGACAAAAAAATAGTTTGGTCGCCGATTATACGTGTTTTACCGACAAAAATCAATTTCATAGCCAAAAGTGAAGCTTTTTGGCTACTAAAAAAAATTTAGTAGCTAAAAGTCAAGAATTGCCGCCTAAAATGCAGTTTAGTCGCCCAAAGTAGAGGTTTTGGCGACTAAATTTCAGTTTAGTCGCCAAAAGTGGAGGTTTTTCAGCAGGAATGAATTTTTTTAGCGACTAAAATATAATTAGTAGCCAAAACTATACAATTGGCGACTAAAAAATAGATTTAGTCGCCAAAAGTGATCAAATTTTTTTTTTAGTAAATAATTTATTTTTTACATAAATTATATTGAATAAAAATAATTATTTTTATATATATAGCTAGATATTAATACGGGTCAATATAGTATATAAATAATATATGTTGCATATATATTCATGTGATGTTGTAGTGGCATAGTGGAGAGAGTGTGTTGCTAAAGGTTTAGAATATGGGAGAGGTTGGCGGTTCGAATATCAGAAAAAGCAAAAAAGTTGGTTTTTTTTTTTTTTCACGGAAGCACCTTTGGCGACTAAAATTTTAGTCGCCAAAAGTGTTTATTTTGGGCGACTAAACGGTTTAGTCGGCGATTCATGGACTATTGGCGACTAAAAGATTAGTCGCTAAATGTGTGATTTTAAAAAGTGTAAATCACTGTTGGCGACTAAGTCGTTGGTCGCTAAAGAGCTATTTTTTGCCGACTAAAAAAATTTTAGTCGCCAATACCTCCGGCGACCATATATACGCGATAAAACGGGCGACTAAAAACAGACTTTTGGCGACTAAAAATTTAGTCGCCAAAGGTGCTTTTTCTTGTAGTGAGAACTGCACAACACCTGTTCGATTTTTGAGTTGATTTTCGTAGTGGTTGGGTTGGGTTGGGTTGCTTTAGTTTGGTCATATAGAATTTGATGTTAATTGTAATTTCAATCTATGAACGAACAATTTTCCTATCCAATTGAGAAAATAGTTGGCAAATGGAAAGCTCCAGATTCCGGCACGTATATATGGTCATTATTTGATGGACCAAATTTAGAAGGAAAATTCTATTCTACTAAAATTTTCATACAAATTCACTTAATTACAATGATGTGGCAGTAAAATTTTTTGAAATTTAGAATCATCGTGGTGGATTTTTTTTTTTTTTTTTTTCAAATGATAATTTCACAATTCAACTATATCATTCTATACATATTTTTTTATTTGTATATCGCTACTCAATTTGAAAATAAAGTTGTCAGGATTATAGTTAATTGTTAGGGACTTTGAAAGGAGATAATTGCTTTGGTGTCTAAAAGATTTTGGAATGTAGTGGAGATAAATCATGTGGAGGAACTGAATTCTTCGAACTAGTGGTGAACATCGATCAGATTTGATTGGGATTACACTACATAGTAAGAAAAATACAATGTTACTTTAAGCTCGGACAGAGCTAGACTAGCATCAACCTAATTTAGTCATCCAAAATTTAGCAGAAAAAAATTATTAAATCCAAATCCATCCGTTTACACTACAAGAAAAAACACATTTGGCGACTAAATTTTTAGTCGCCAAAAGTCAATTTTTGGTCACCAAAAGTCGGTTTTTAAGTTTCCCCGACTAAATTTTTAGTCGCCGGTTTGGTCGCTGGAAAATAGTCGGGAAAGGTATTGGTGACTAAAAAACTTTTAGTCGCCAAAAAGCAAGTCTTTACCGACCAAAACTTTGGTCGCCAATAGTCAATTATATTTTTTTAAATTATACATTTACCGACTAATGTTTTAGTCGCCAATACTCAAGGAATCGGCGGCCAAACAGATTTAGTCGCCAAAAGCTCAGTCCGAAAAAAAAAAAAAAATTTACACCCTGCTCTTGTGGAAATTCGAACCATCAACCTCCCACACCATAAACCTTATACAACACGCTCCTTCCACTACACCTCCATAACATCATATGATTGTATATGCAACATATATTATTTATATAGTACTTAGACCCATATTAATATCAAAGTATATATATAAACATAATTATTTTTTATTGAACATAATTTATGTAAAAATAAATTATTTACTAGAAAAAAAAAAGGACACCACTTTTGGGGACTAAACATAATTTTAGTCGCCAATTCTATACTTTTGGCTACTAATTATTTTTTAGTCATTAAAAAAAAATTTCCCGTGCTAAAATTACCACTTTTGGCGACTAAACTTGTTTTTAGTCGCCAAAAAGCCTCACTTTCGGCTACAACACGTTTTTAGTCGCCGAATGCTTCACTTTTGGCTACTAATTTTTTTTTAGTCGCCAAAGGGCCTTACTTTTGGCTACTAAAATTTTTTTATTCGGTAAAAGCCTTACTTTTGGCGACCAAACAGATTTTTAGTCGCCGAATGCCTCACTTTTGGCTACTAAATTTTTTTTAGTCACCAAAAGGCCTTACTTTTGGCTACTAAAATTTTTTTAGTCGCTAAAAGCCATATATCGGCAACCAAACAGATTTTTAGTCGCCAAAACCTATACTTTTGACTACTAAATTTTTTTAGTCGCCAAAAATCTTTACTTTTGGCTACTAATGCATTTTTAGTCGCCAAATGCTATACTTTTAGCGACGAAATGTGATTTTTTAGTCGCCAATAGTGCTTTTTCTTGTAGTGTTAATAGATATTAACTATTATCGTCAACCCACTAATTTAGTCTCACTTCAAATAGAAATTTATATTTGAGCGTAAAAAAATTATTATGTTTATTCTTTTATTTTCTAAACAAATAGAATCATACATCAGAGAAAAAGAGATTAAACACAGAATAATTTATTGTATTGATAATTGTTTGGTCTTGAAATATTTGGTTTTTGTTAGGTTGTGCATTTATTAGAGGAAGAGGGGTCCTTGGTTTGCTATGAACTTGAGGACACAATGTTGGACATTCAAGTGATGTTTTTGAAGGGAATCCTGATAAAGTAAGTGGTTGACAATTACAGTGGTAGATGAGATAGGAGCAAGAGAGAATCAGGTGTGAGAAAGTAATACATCGGCAAATGAACATGAAATTAAGAATGCTCAGGCCAAGATGAATCTTTTAGGCTAAAAAGCACGGACACGGACACACGACACGACACAGATATGTCGACATGTTAAAAATGCAAGACAAGACATGACACGTAAAGGATACACAAAAATTATATAATTATATATATTTATTATATGTTATATATATGAATATATCATTCAAAAATAATAATAATAAATACAATATGACATTAATTCCTATAAATTTATATGGTTTTTGTTTTATTATTGTAGCTTAAGTTATTTTGTTCAAACTTATAATTAGTTTCATATGTGCCTAATCGATAGATACATGTATTTAAGTGATAGACGTGTGTCCTTCAAGCATCCAAAGAGTATTGAGTTTTTTAAAAAATTAAAAAATAGGACATGTTTTGAAGAGTGTCAGACACGTGTCAGGAAAGTGTCTAAAGAGTGTCAGTGTCCTACACGGACACGGCATGGATACGTCACCTTCTTAAAAGTGTATGTGCTTCTTAGCTTTTAGGTGTTGCAATAGACAATGAAGTCATGGAAATATGGGATTCTTCCATGGTGGCAAGCAAAAATATGGGGGCAAAGAGTAAATGGAAACACTTCGCTTGCAGTTACCCAAAAAACAAAGAAGGAAACACTTACTTGTTGAACTAGATGATGAAATTATAATGCTGCAAAAAGTAAAAGAGGTACTACAAATGAACTTTGAAATGCTCCATATAGAGAAGGAGATAGCAATGGCAAGACTAAATGCGACAAGAACAAAATAAAAAACACTTGAAAATACAAGCATGTTAAAATTTGCAGGTACACCCCTCCATAGAAGTTTAACCTTTTAGAAAGTGTAACAATTCACAATGAGTTGACAACATGTTACTAGAATAAATCAAATGGATGATGCTTTGTTTAATTCAGGATTTGGAAAGGGCAAATAAAAAAAAAGAAGAGCAAATGCAAAGGAAATTATTGTTCTTTGTTTGGTTAACATGGAAAGCAATGAACAATAAGAACTAATTCCAATGACACTGGGAACAATTTTAATGTATGTTGCTCTAACAGCAACCTACCCGTTGAGGATCCAATCTGTGGTAGTATCCTGTGCCAGCTCTATCTGCAAATCATTTGAACAATTAAGCCAAAAAGATCATAGAGCTTACATGTGAATACCACAGCTCAAGATTAGATCTTGGGTTGGATTGAGACCTGACTCAAGCTCTCTGTTCAACTTCATGGCCAAAAAACTAACACCCAATTGTTTCCATAGCGAGAGGACTCTTCTCTTTCTTATTTACTGTATATTTGTGAACCACAGCTGAGATAGGACATAAAACTATCAAACAGAAATTATTTCTAACCTAAAAATAATTGATATACAAATAATGAATAGATGACATTTTGATATTGAATATTTCAAAGTTAAGTGCTTATTGTCCTTAATTGGACATTTTCTCTCTCTAATGAAATCCAATTCCTAAATTTGGTTAACATTTTGGTATCAGAGCTTTAGATTGAGTCCTAGTTCTTCCAGATTGGAGTTGATTCTTCCTCTGTAGTTGAAGTTCAGTCCTAATTGCAGTTGAATTGCACTTGAGTTCCACCTTACAAAGCCCTCTTGCATGAGACATCCTGATTACGGAAACCCTAGCACCTTGAAATCCCAGCACAATCTGGACTTTTAAACTTTACATCAGCTTTGAGCTTCGCGGCTTTGCTTCAAAGCTGAATTTGAATCAGTTCTTTGTAACCCTAGATCTACAATGATCTCATGTCCTATTATTACCTCTGATTCGAGTTGCTGGAGTGTCCTATGGAGTGCACTAGTTATTCACAAGTCAATCGCAACTGGATATTTTGTTCGAAAACTTTGCACTCTAATTCGATTCTGCCTCCATAGGCTTTACACCTCATTCAAACAGAATTCGAGTTCCAAATTGCTATATTCAAAATTCCAATTGAGTTATGAACTCAATCCGAAACACCCAAGTTAAACTCCAAACTCAATCTGAAACAATCGAAAATCCTAGCTTAGAGTTGTGACTCACAATTAGAGTTGATTTGTCTCAAGTTGATTAACCTTTCACGATACTCGTAACTGGCTATCAGACTGAGTTCATTGCATTAGTTCTCAATCACTGTTATCGATCTGGATCTTGTTCGAATCCATTAAGCGTTGCTCTTCGAGTTCCCTTGATTGTTTGAAGCTGAATGAGGTACATGAACTTCAAAGTGTAGAGATTCATTTACACAGATCTTGCAAGTAATGTTACTTCGAGCTACACATCGACAACATTGATTTGTGAACCTCAACTTCAGCTTGAGTTCTGGTTCGAATTTGACTCTAGTTCATATTGACTGCCTTGAGTTTTTCAGATCCAGATTCACAAATTGTTTTGACATAGTAGGGTTTATCTTTCGAATTTGGAAGACGACATTGGGATGAATCTTCAATTGGATGAAAGAATGATAAAACAGAACCAAAGGAAAGAGATTGAAGAATTTAGTTAACAACTTGCTACCTTGATTGGAAGAGTGCAAAGCTTGCAAACCTCTTTTCCAAGGTAGTCTTGGTTCCAAGGATCATCAATTTGATGATTCCTTCGATACACATTGGCATAGAGCACGTTCCCATGGAATTGAATCTAAATAGGCAAACACATCAATGATATTGTGCTTCCCAAATTTCATTGATTGGAAGAGTGCAAAGCTTGAAAAAAAAAAAAAAAAAAACCAATGTTGAAATATAAAAAGACCAATGTTGAAAAACCAATGTTGAAATATAAAAAAAAAACCAATGTTTGGGTCTATTTGGTAACGTTTACGTTTTCAATTTATATTTACAAAAAATTTATAAACTGATTTTTGTTTATTTTTTGTATGTTTTTAGAAAAACATAAATTACAAACGCGTTTGGTAATTGACAAAATGTTTAAAAAAATTTAAAAATATAAAAAAGAGTGAGAAATGGCAAGTGGTGGCAAGTGGCGGCGGAAGATGGTGGTGGAAAGTGGTGACGATGGGTGGTGGTGGTGATGGGTGGGTGGGTGATGGTGGCGGGTGGTGGGTGGTAGCGAGTGGGTGATGGTGGTGGTGGTGGTGGTGGTGGTGGCGGGTGGCAGGTGGGTGGCGGATGGCGGGTGGTGGTGGGTAGGTGGTGATAGCGGATAGGTGGCGGGTGGTGGTGGTGGGTGGGCGGGTGACAGTGGCGGGTGATAGCAAGTGGGTGGTGGTGGCAGGTGGATGGCAGATGGCGGGTGGTGGTGGCGGGTGGTGATGGTGGATTGGTGGGTGACGGTAGTGGGTGGTGGGTGGTAGCGAGTGGGTGGTGGTGGCAAGTGGGTGGCGGATGGCGGGTGGTGGTGGGTGGTGGCGGGTAGGTGGCAGGTGGTGGTGGTGGGTGGGTAGGTGACAATGGCGGGTGGTAGATAGTAGCGAGTGGGTGGTGGTGGTGGGTAGGGGGGGTGGTGGTGGTGGCGGGTGGGTGGCAGGTGGCTGGTGCTGGTGATGGTGGGTGGCTGGTGGTGGCGGGTGGTAGATGGTAGTGGCATGTGGGTAGTGAGTGGTGGTGGGAGTAGGTGACGGGCGGTGGTGGCGGGTGGGGGTGGTGGCGGGTGGATGGCAAGTGGGTGGGTGGTGGTGGTGGGTGGCGGCGGCGAGGAGTGGGTGGTGGTGGTGGTGGTGGCGGCGGCGAGGGAGTGGGTGGTGGTGGCGAATGGATGGCAGGTGGGTGGTGGTGGGGTGGGTGGTAGGTGGGGTGGTGGTGGCGGGTGGCGGGTGGTGGGTGGTGGTGGCAGGTGGGTGGTGAGTGGTGGTGGCAGGTGGTGGTGGGGGGTGGGTGGTGGTGGCGGAAGACGGTGGTGGAAGACGGTGGCGGGTGGTGGCTAGTGTTGGGTGGTAAAAAAAAAAAAAAAAAAATTGAAAACTCAAAACGGAAACACATTTTTTGAGTTTACATTTTTTGGTCAAATTTATAAACTGAGACCACTGATTTATAAATCAAAAATTTACCAAACAAGTTTTTATTTAAGTTTTTTAAATTTTTGTAAATATAAACAGAAAACTGAAAACGTAAGGTGCCGTTTGGTAACACTTACGTTTTCAGTTTTCTGTTTATATTTATAAAAAATTAAAAAACTCAAATAAAAACTTGTTTAGTAAAATTTTTAATTTATAAATCAGTTGTCTCAGTTTATAAATTTGGCCAAAAAATGAAAACACAAAAAATATGTTTCCATTTTGAGTTTTGAGTTTTTTTTTTTTTTTACCACCCCACTTGCCACCACCCGCTACTATTTTCCACCACCGTCTTCCGCCACCACCACCCACCCCCTACCACCACCTGCCACCACCACTCACCACCCACTTGCCACCACCACCCACCAGCTGCCACCACTACCCACCAGCTACCACCAACTCGCCACCACCACCACACCACCACACCCACTTGCCATCCACCCGCCACCACCCACACCCGCCCGCCACCACCCCCGCCACCTACTTGCCACCACCACTCACCACCCACCTGTCACCACCATCCATCATCAGCCACCACCAGCCACCACCATCACCCGCCACCACCACCCACCACCTACCACCACTACCATTACCCACACCCCACCCGCCCTGCCACCACCACCTACCCGCCTGCCACATCACCTACCACCGCCACCGTCACCATCCACCACCACCACCACCACCGCCACCTACCCGCCACCACCACCACCATCTGCCAACCACCCCCATCACCACCACCACACCACCCGCCATCCACTGCCACCACACCACCCACTCGTTACCACTCGCCATCGTCACCCATCCACTCACCACCACCACCACCCGCCACCTACCCGCCACCACCACTCACCCGCCATCCGCCACCCACCTGCCACCACCACCCACCACCTGCCACCACTACCACCACCACCCACTCGCTACCACCCGCCACCATCACCACCACCCACCCACCCACCACCACCACCACCACCCGCCACCTACTCACAACCACCATCCACCATCCACCCGCCATCTGCCACCCACCTGCCACCACCACCCCGCCGCCACCACCACCACCACCAACTCGCTACCACCCGCCACCCGCCACCGTCACCCACCCACCCACCCGCTACCACCCACCACCATCACCCGCCATCGCCACCCACTTACCACCACCACTCGCCCACCACCACTCACTCGCTACCACCCACCACCCGCCACCGTCACCCACCACCACCACCCACCACCCACCAGCTACCCACCACCCACCGTCACCACTTTCCACCACCGTCTTCCGCCGCCACTTGCCATTTCTCACTCTTTTTTATATTTTTAAAATTTTTTAAATATTTTGTCAATTACCAAACGCATTTGTAGTTTATGTTTTTCTAAAAAATAAACAAAAAATAAACAAAAACCAGTTTATAAATTTTTTGTAAATATAAACTGAAAACGTAAACGTTACCAAACATACCCTAAGTGTTACCAAACGGCACCCTAGAAACAAATGGTATTTTAATTATACAACCTATAATAACCATATAATACAAAAAGTACATGTAACTACCACATATATAATTGTAACAACTAAATTAAATAAAAAATAAAAAATAAAGTTGATTTTATATTGTGAACCAACTAAAAAATTCAATATTCAATATCATTGTAAATCTAATTCATTCACATACCAAATCAACCAAAATTTAAATTTCAAAATCATTAAAATGAATAAATAATAATATGATTGAGCCCAATATTTCTGAAAGGACCATGCTACGTAGCTCGAACGGCTCGAATTTTTTTTTTTTGTTTTTAGACGCAGAAATGGAGGGGAGGGGAGAGGAGAGGAGACGAGAGGAGGAGTGAGGAGGGGACTGGAGGGGGCCTAAAAAATGGAGGGGAGGGGAGGGAGGGGAGGAGGAGGAGGAGGAGGGGGCGGAGGCGGCGGAGGCGACGCGATCGGGGCAGAGCCGACGAGGGGCGGAGCTGCGAGCTGCGATCGGGCAGAGCTGCGACGGCGGAGCTGCGAGCTGCGACGGGCCGGCGTACGGCCGGAGGCGAGCTGCGCGACGACCTCTTTCCTCTCTTCTCTTTCTCTCCCTCTCCCTCTCCCTCTTCTCCCTCGCCTCTGCAACGAAAATGGCAGAAATGGAAGAAAAAAAAAAAAAACGAAAACCCCAAAACGACGTCGTTTTGGGGTTTTCGAGCCAATTTGAGCCGTCTTTTTCGAGCTCTCGATCATTTTCCATTTCTAAAAAATGAAAAATTATAATAATGATAAAACAATAGTTACATGTTAATCAAACTTTCTTCCTAAATGTTAAGTTTCTCTTTTTCCCTAGAATGAATCCTAAATCTAAAATTATAATTTTATGCTAAATAAAAAAACGTGGTCACAGTTGTGGTTTTTTTTTTTTTTTAAAAGCTTTTCCTAAAGTCAACAAAAACCTAAGGCACCGTTTGGGAATAGTTAAAATTGGCTTTTTTGAATATTTTAGTCACAAAAGACAAAATAGGCTATTTTAGTCACAAAAAACAAAATATCACATCCAACCCATAATCATTACACTCTTATCTCACAAAAAAAATTAAAAAAGCCAAAAAGCCCTTCCCAAACTAAACTTTTTAGCTCAGGCTAAAATAGTCAAAAAACTAAAAAATCAACCTACTTCCCAAACCAACCCTAAGTATTCTACAGCATAGCAAGGGAAAGCCACAACTTGCATGAATCTTTTTTCTTTTTCTTTTTTTTCTAATAAGTTAAACGGCGTCGTTCACTGTCACAGCATGGTGCTGTGACAGCACCTACCCCCTTCTCATTGCGGCACATGCACGTGTACACGGTGTATGTGTGTATATCTTGTGATCAACGGTTGACAAAAAATTTTTATTGACGATCGGAAAACTAAGAAGGCATCCATACTCACAGCCATCTAACTAAGTGCCTGTTTTGTGGTTCATATCGGTGAAAAAAGGTTAAAAAATATCGTCTTATAATAAAATAAATTTTAATTTATTAATTTTCTCAATTTAAATTTTAATCTTTGATTATTTTCAATATAAATTATTTATTTATTTTCATAAATTAAAATTGACCCCAAAAAAAAGTGTATTTTACTTATTAAACCTAATATAGGTATAAATAAAATTTTTCATAAGTTTAATGGCTAAAATATCCATTTTTTTTTATCGATTTTACTTAATAAAAATAGATGAATGGTTTAGATTAAAAACAAATCTAAAGCAAAAAATTTAAATTGATAAAATTAAAAATTTAGAGTTTATTTTGTTACGTGACTCAAATCCTAGATTATTTTTTTTGGGGGTAATTTGTCCTAATAATAAATAATATTTTATTATGGTGACGGGGTTTATCACTTTATCATTTTCAATTAAAAAGTGTTATGTTTTTCATTCTTAATCTTTTATTTATCCAATCTCAATCATTTACTAATATATATTTTTTTATAAAAATATGATGAAAAATGGCATGTGAATTATGCATATTCAAAATTTTAGTTCATAATGATATGCATCTCTCTGATCATAAAAATAGCATATGTACATATTTTGACTTATTTTGGAAAATATGTTAGAAGCTAATTTTTTTTACTTGCTTTTTTTATAAAAATAAAAAAATAAAGTGTAAAAAAATAAAGAGGTGATATAAACTAAAAAAGTCAAAAAGTCAATTTTTAATCATGTTTTTATAATATAGAAAAAAAATATATATGGATGAACTACACTAACAATCCCTATAATTTGGGACTTGTGTTACTTTAATCCTTGACCTTTCAATTGTAATGTATTTGACCTTAAATTTTGAATCTTGTTTCAAATAAGGACAATTGAAGACATTGGTTCTCCATTTGAAGGGCAAAATCGTCATATAACTTATTTTGTGTTGGTTAACTTGTGGAGTGCTGCTATTAGTATCTTATTAATTATTTTAAAACCTCCATTTCTTTGGACCCCTACTTATAAATTCTAAAATCCTTAAAATTTCTTTTTTCCTCCCAAATAATAACAAAACTATCCTTGCGAAAGTTTATAGTCCTCCAGCACAAGGGACTTGTGTTACTTAGGCCCGTAGCCCTTTTTAACACGATGGTACTGCGAAAGTTTAGAGTCCTCCAGCACGAGGGACTTGTGTTACTTAGGCCTGTTGCCCTTTTTAACACGATGGTCTCTCCAAGAGAGGACCGTATCCTTTTTACACAAGGGTACTGCACAAGTTTAGAGTCCTCCAGTACAAGGGACTTTTATACCTAGTGCTGCGAAAGTTTAGAGTCCTCCAGCACGAGGGACTTTCCAAAGATGACATCAAAGCAAAGCTTATACTTGATACATCAAAATGTGGCTAATCATTCATGCTTAACAAATACTTTCATCAAACGAAGCAAAGCAAGACTTATCAAAACTTTATAACATAGCTTTATTAAGAATACCACTCACATAGTTCTTCGGGTGTAGGCTCAAAGCAAGATCAAGGACCTACAATCACATGGCAAATACATTCTCAAAACCAGCTTTTCATGCATGCAAATGATCCTGGCATTCCCACCAGATCCAAGTCAATATCAAAGCAAAACATGCTGGGAGTCAAAACACTGCTTTTCGTCTCATGAAAACACACTGGGTACCAACCAGGTCTTTGCCGAGGCCCCACACCTCCTTGCCAAGGTGTGGTCCCGATGGCCACATTCAAAAGCAAAGTCGGGAAAACCTGGGTTTCCCTTTGAAGAACATGATGAACATGATCATGAAGAAGATGAATGCAAAGGTCATAACTTGTTACAAAATCTAAGATTTCATGCCATGGGTTCAAAACACGGACCTGGGTACCCATACAAGAAGATCATGCAAGAACAAACACAAAAACATGGTTCTTGTTCCAAACTTTTGGATCAAAACGAGACTTTTCCTCAAGAACACATGAATATCATTTTTCTCTCCCAAAACTAACTTCAAATCGATGCATGATATGCAAAACAGATCCGATCATGCAATGCAGCTAGATGATCAATAAGAACAACAAGAGTAGGTTAAGATTCTAACCTCAAATCACGAATCTAACGGTTTAAACACCAAAGATCAAACTTGGAAGATTTATTCTCACTCAAGAATTCCTCCTTCTTCCTCTAGAGCTTCTCTCTCTAAAGACAAAGATTTGAGACAAAATGATTTGTTTCTAGGTTTGCCGGTTGTCTTAACACTCAGCTCGGACACGTGGCACTACCGGGTTGGTTCAACTCAAAAAGGTGACTGATGGATAAGACAAGTCTATGACAAAGCGTATACAACAAGCTAGATGGCAAGACACTTCGGCAAGTAATCATATCGGCTAAATACAAAACTTCGGCAAATAAGGGGAACAAAGACATCGGCTTGGAAGGACGACACTGGACTAAGCTGTGCCACACCTCGGCCTAGATGTGCCACACCTCGGTCTAGGTCATACCTATCCGGGTACAAGATCGCTTAAGTGCAAGGATAAACATCTCGGCCCAGACGATACACATCTCGGCTAATATGCCAGGGTGAAGGTGGAGGTCAATCAAGGTGGTTCCAAGGTAGCTCTAGGTACAAAGGTTCAAAGGTGAACTAGGCTCCAGATGACCTCGGCTACAAACTAAGCAAGGAACAAAATCATGCAAGCAACACTTAAGCAAAACGAGACAAGGCAAGACTTGCAAAACAACATAACAAGACAAGATCATACATGAATGTATGCAAGCATGACTGAGTCAAAGTGAGGGTTGTTACAGTTTTTATTATTTTTGTCATTTTTTTTCAAAAAACTTATTCTTACAAGGTCAATCTCCTTTTAGCTAAAAACGCCATCAAAGTTACGAATCTCCTCTGAGCTTTTATTGTTGTACTCCTCTCGTATCATCGAGTTGTGATTGTTAGAAAAACTTTCACTCGTTGTTATTGCCGGAGAAGTGTAGATAATCAAATGGTTGCCACAATTATCGTTAGAATATTACCGCTAAAAGGTTTTCAAGGTTTTGAGGGTAGATAAGTTTTGAAAGTGGGATTTGGGAAAGATAGATGTGTGGTGATGGAGATGGGTACTCTCGTAAACTCTACCTTGGGAAAAATGGATGTGTGGTGATGGAGGTGGGTACTCTCGTAAACTCTACCTCATGATGTAGTTAGTGTGTGTGCATAATTGTGAGATAGGGTATCTCAAAATTATTGATGTTCTTTTTAGTAATTTCATTTGAGGTTATTATTGTAATAAAAAAACAAAAGCTAAAAAATAGGGGGTCCAAAATAATTGATTGGATGCTAATGGCAACACTCTAACTTATATGTTGTTTGAAATACAATGACATTTTTTTGATGAATAATGTTAGAATTTTTTCAGTTATAAAGTTATGTTTGGTTTGGTTTTCAAAATTTATTTTCAGAAAAAATTTCAAAGAAACTAAAAATTAAATTGGTGAAAAAAAAATTAAAAAATATTATTTTTATATAATTTTATCTTTTGGGAGGGTATAAATAATTTTTTTAAGGTAAGTTTTTTTGATATTTATTTTCGTTAAATTAGTTTTTATTTTCTCAAAAGTCAAACATGACAATAATTTTGATATCATTATTAAAACAATCCATTGAATCAAAAAATCTAAAACTAAAAATATTTTATATATTAAATATATCGATTATACATTAAAAGCCTAATAACTATTTGAGAGGGAGATTTATGAGCTGGAAGTGGGCCGAGATAAAAGCCGAGCAAGTTGAAGGCCCAAGGACGTGTTGGGCCGAGATAGCTTGGGATTTGCCCGGAGTTGGGGCTGCTCAGCCCATGGCCGAACTGCTTGGACCTGCACCGGTGGTGACCGTGCAACTTGCGTTGCTCGGCCTGAAGGCATACACCTTTGGCTCGACGGGGAAAGCCTTTGGTTGATTGGAATGACCTTTCTGGAGCTCAGCTTCGCCGGAATGCGGTGAAGCATGATAGGAACGGAGCTCGGCTATTGGTACACTTGGGTATGAAGTGCAGCCTGGCTGTCGGCAGCCGTGATACTGCACCCCGACTGCCGAGCTCCCAGCAGAGTGGGCTAGCAGTTGGGTTAGGTGATGTTCAGCAAGATTTGTGCTGACAGATGGGATAGCAGTACCACGTGTCAAGAGATCTCTGGGGGTAGATTTGGGGCGCAGAAGGTATATAAGCATGTCTGCGCCCCCCATGCGGACACACGAACATCTTTGTAAGAAACACTTACACTCTCCTCTCTCTCTCTCTCTATCCCAAGGTGTGTGCTAACTTGATCGTCGGAGGGGTTTTCCGGCCACACACCGCCGGGTAGCTCACCGCTGTTGTCCTCGCAGGTGATCGGATAGAGACGGAGCTTGGAAGAAAGGAGTACGGGCTCGCCGGAATATTTGCTCCCCGTACAATTGGCGCCGTCTGTGGGAAGTTTGCAGACAAAACCTTGTCTTCCAGGCTCATCTGATCGCCTTACATGGCGAACAACGACGAGATTCCGTTGTCCGCCATCGATGGAGTTACCCCGGAGTCAGGCAGACGGAGAGAAGGACATCCCGCCATCCCTCCAATGGCGGACCTGGAGACATTCCCAGGAGGACAGTCGGGAGACGCGCGAGATAAGCGCGGAAGAAGTTATGGTCATTCACGGAGTCCAGACGGTCATCGGCGGCGGAGAGAATCACATGCGAGACGTCTGGAACAAGCTTAGGGACCAGGACGCCGTCATCCGGCGAATGGCGGCAGAGATGGAGGAGCTGAAGCGGCATGTCAAAGGGAAAGGTGTAGCTGGAGTGGGAGACCACAGTGAGCGCACCCAACCCCGCCGTTCAGGCAGTTAGAGTCAGCGACACACTCCGTCCATTTCTATTACCAGAAGTTACAAGGTTGGTGATTCCGATGTGCGTGCAGAGAAGTCCAGCGCGCAAGATAGCACTTACCAGCCCTCACGTCCGGCGACGACGTCGAGGTACTCCTATTCCGCTCGTTCAGAGGATTTGCGGGCAGTCTTGAAGGAACGGGCTCGCCGGCGGGAGGCTCAGAGGGTGCCGGCGTTCCAGCGGTTATCCTATGGGGTTCACGCCAGCGAGGAGGTCGGAATGCCTCCACCCCGCCTAGCAGCGCCACTCCTTCTAGATACAGACTTGGCAAGGCTGAGCGCCACCCCTTTCTCCCTGGAGATAGAAACAACACCGCTTCCGGCAGGCTTCCACCAGCCTAAATTCACGCTCTACGACGGAAAAACCGATCCTTACATGCATGTGAGCCACTTCCGACAGGTCATGGCCGGACATAGGCGGAATGACGCACTTATGTGCCTTATCTTCCCGTCAAGTTTAGGCGAACTGGGCTTGAAATGGTTTGAGAGGTTGCCGGAGGGGAGCATAGAAAGGTGGCATCAGTTGGCCGAAGCCTTTGTGACGCGCTTCAAAACCAACACAAAAACACCAAAGGAAGTTGACCACCTACTGAGTGTCAAGATGGAACCGAGCGACACATTGAAGGCATACAACTCCAGATATTGGGAGACCTTCAACGAGATCTTGGATTGCCCGGTCAACCTTGCAATAACACAATACAAGCGTGGTCTCCCGGTCGGACATAGACTGCGGGACTCGCTTACCATGCACCAGCCGACATCCATGGGCCAGCTCATGCAACGCATCAATGAGCATATCCGAGTTGAGGATGATGCGTCAGCATCTACCGCGAAGGCAACTCCGGTAGCAACAGACAAGAAGTCGGCTGGAAAAGTGCACGCGGTCGGACAAGAGTCCAACCGATCAAGTGACCGCGCTGAGGAATCGGACCGTGGCTCAAATCGCAAAAATCGGGGTAGGGGACGTCGGAATGACCGGGATGACTACCCCCGGGATGACGTAGCCGATGCAAACAGAAGGTTGAAAGCAAGGACAGGCATCACCACGGTCTTTAAAATTCCAATATATCGCATACTGAGTGAAATCCGTGACGAGGAGTATGTCCGGTTTCCTGCTAAGTTAGGCGACGGACAGAAGGGCTTCAATCCGAGGTACCGTTGCACGTTTCACCGGGAGCGAGGCCACCGGACAGAGGACTGTTTGCCTTTGAGGCAACACTTGGAAGAGCTAGTCGCAGCCGGACACCTGGACCTTTACATTGATGGGGGCGTGAAGGCAAATCAAGCTCCGGTTGACCCGCGGGGACTGGATGACCGAGATGCGCCTCCACAAGGGGTTGTTAATGTCATCCACGGCATAGTGGAACCGGCGCGTGTATGCGAGCTCCGAGGTATGATCAAGAAGGCAGAGCACATGAGGGAAGTTTTGTCGGTTCAGCCTGCGATCAAGAGGGGGAAGACCGAAGAGAAAGATGTGATCAGTTTCTCCTCAAGAGACCTAGAGCGCGTTCAGACGCCACACAACGATGCCCTAGTGGTTACACTCCGCGTCAAAGAATTTGATGTCAAACGGATCTTGATCGATCAGGGAAGCTCGGTCGAGATCATGTACTACGACGCTTTCAAACAGCTCAAGCTCCGAGATACGGATTTGGCCCCGGCAACTTCGCCACTGGTTGGTTTCAACTCGCAACCAGAGTGGCCTTTAGGAAAGATTATCCTGCCGGTCAAAGCGGGATCCGTGGTCAAACAAGTGGAGTTCTGGGTGTTGCAGGTGCCATCTACTTATAATTTGATCCTTGGAAGGGGATGGCTTCACGCTATGCAAGCCGTGGCGTCGACCTACCATCAGGTGATGAGATTTCCCTCGGCTATGGGGGCAATCGAGGAGGTCTGGGGCGATCAAGTCATGTCGAAGCAATGCTTCGTGGCAGTCAACGGGAGCCGAGCTGCCAAAGGCTTCGTTCAAATGATTGAGGGACCGGAGGACCGGGGAGTCCTTGACGATGTGGGTACCAAGGCCGAGGACAAAGCTGTCGAGGAATTGGTGGAGGTGCGAATTGATACAGAGCATCCGGACAAGTTCTTCTTGCTCGGCTCAAGCCTTACAGCCCAGGAAAGGACCGAGATGGTTGAGTTTTTAATGGCCAACATCGAAGTCTTTACATGGTCGCCTTACGACATGCCCGGTCTCGATCCGAGTTTTATATGCCATCATCTCAATGTCTTCCCCGGAGCCAAGCCGGTCATCCAGTGAACAAGGAGATCGGCGCTGCATCACGCCGAGGTAGTTGCGGAGGAAGTAAAGAACTTGCTTGAGGCGCGAGCAATTCAGGAAGTGCACTACCCTCGGTGGATTTCAAACACCGTCGTGGTGCCCAAGAAGAATGGGAAGTGGCGAGTTTGCGTCGACTACAAGACCGTCAACCGAGCTTGTCCGAAAGACAGCTTCCCTCTGCCTAGAATAGACCAGCTTGTGGACTTGACGGCTGGACATAACAGGCTCAGTTTCTTGGACGCCTACCGCGGCTACCATCAGATTGCCATGCATGGGCCCGACCGAGAGATCACCTCATTCACTACACCAAGGGGACTCTTCTGCTACCGAGTCATGCCTTTTGGTTTGAAGAATGCCGGGGCAACTTTTTAAAGGATGGTGACCAAGATGTTCGCACCTCTGCTAGGCCGGACAATAGAGGCTTATATTGATGATATGGTGGTTAAGAGCCGGCATCAAGCAGACCATTTATCCGACTTGGCCGAGATGTTCGCCATTCTCAAAAAGCACAAGCTACGCCTGAATGCATCTAAGTGTGCCTTCGGCGTGAGATCCGAAATTTTTTTAGGTTTCCTAGTCACGAACCGAGGTATCGAAGCAGACCCTACACAAATCCGAGTTGTGCAAGAGTTAAAACAGCCCAGCTCGGCCAAGGACGTGCAGCATCTAGCCGGAATGGCCGCCACGCTTAATCGTTTTATAAGCCGATCATCAGATCGCTGCCGCCCTTTTTTCAAGCCTTGAAATCAAAGTTCTCATGGGACGAGGAGTGTGACCGGGCTTTGGCCGAGCTCAAGGAGTATTTGTCTTCAGCGCCACTGTTGGTCACACCGGAGCCCGGAGAAGAACTCTACCTTTATCTGGCCGTATCGCAGCATGCAGTCAGTGCGGTGCTTGTCCGGTCGGAAGGAATCAAACATCTGCCCATCTTCTACGTCAGCAAAACCTTGCTACCGGCAGAGTCGAGGTACCTGCCGCTGGAAAAACTTGCGTTAGCTTTGATGATGGCTTCAAGGAAGTTGGCGCACTATTTCCATGCACATACAATAACCGTTCTGACCGAGTTCCCCCTCAAAGCTTTATTCGAGCGGGCGGACTTCTCCGGTCGAATTCTTAAGTGGGCGGTCGAGTTGGGACAGTTTGACGTCAAGTTCCAGCCTCGCACTGCCATCAAAGCCCAGACTTTGGCCGACTTCGTTGCTGAATTCTCACCTGGAACCCATCCGGTATGCCCGGTCGATATGTGCGCAGCGGATGAAGAGGTGAATGCACGCCCAACCGAAATACAACAGCTTGGCGGTGTAGGCGACGCGGAACTTGCGCGCCCCGCCGAAGCACCTTCAGTTAGTACGATACCGCAACCTGGCGATTCGCCTACGGACTTAGGCGTTATGGTTCAACTTGCCGAGTCCGGTGCCGAATCACCAAGGGGGACTGAAGTGGACACGCCCAGCACAGAGCCTGCGGCCAGCATAATACCGCAACCTGGCGATTCGCCTACGGACTTAGGCATTATGGCTCAACTTGCTGAGTCCGGCGCCGAATCGCCAAGGGGGCTGAAGTGGAACCGCTCAGCACAGAACTTGAAGCCGAACAGCCGTGCAACCGTGATCCCATCAACCTTCGAGCCTCTCAGGACCCATCAGGATGTTGGAAGCTCTTTGTGGGGGAAATATGGAAACTTTTTGTCGATGGGGCTTCAAACCGCCACGGCGTCGGGCTGGGTATAGTATTGATTTCGCCAGACGGGCTGACCATCGAACACTCTATCACCCTCGGATTCCCAGCATCCAACAATGAGGCCGAGTACGAGGCGCTCTTGGCTGGTCTCAAGAGCGCGCTTCAGATGCAAGCATCCGAGCTAATGGTTTATAGTGATTCCCAACTTGTGGTTAACCAAGTGTCTGGGGTTTACGAGGCAAAGGATGACAGAATGATGAAGTACCAGACTCTGGTCAGGGACCACATCAAGCGATTTCAGGCGATCAGGGTCTAACAAATTGGCCGCGAAGAAAACGGCCGAGCAGATGAGTTGGCCGGCCTTGCTTCTATGGTCGACAGCACATCTCCCAACCCTTTTTTGATTGAATTCCTTCCGAGGCCCAGCATTGAGGAAACCGGGCAGACAGAAGTACACTGCGCCGAGCTAGGTCCTTCTTGGATGGACCCCATAATCCTCTTTCTCAAAGAACGGACCCTTCCAGCCACAAGAAGGAAGCACATAAAGTGCAGGTGAAGTCAGAGCGGTTTTGGCTCTCTCCATCAGGCGCTTTATACAAGAAGTCTTTCACCGGTCCCTACCTGAAGTGTGTACACCCGAGCAGCGTGGAAGCCTTCCTGTACGAAGTTCACGAAGGCATTTGTGGCAGTCACATAGGGGGCAGGTCCTTGGCCTACCGAGCTATTTCGCAAGGCTACTGGTGGCCGTGCATGTAAACCGACGCACAGAAGTATGTTCGTAAGTGTGAGAAGTGCCAGAAGTTTGCCCACCAGATCTACCAGCCAGCCAAGGAACTTCTTCCCCTCACCAGCCCGTGGCCCTTTGCAATGTGGGGGCTCGACATAGTGGGGCCGCTCCCAACTGCACCAGGCAACCAGAAGTTCTTCATCGCGACTACAGACTATTTCACCAAGTGGGTTGAAGCTGAGCCTTTGACGACAATCAAGGAGAAAGATGTCAAGTGGTTGGTCTGGCAAAATGTGGTAACACGATTCGGCGTCCCCAAAATTCTGATCTCGGATAACGGCACCCAATTTGACGGCCGCCTATTTAGGGGGTTCTGTGAAGATTTGAAGATCGAATTCTACAACTCTACTCCGGCTTACCCGCAGTCCAACGGTCAAGTCGAGGCTTCGAACAAGACCATTCTTGATGGACTGAAGAAGAGGCTTGAGAAAGCCAAAGGAAAGTGGACTGAGGAACTCCCCAGTGTCCTTTGGGCGTACCGAACAACCCCGCGGCGATCTACCGGGGAAACTCCTTTTGCTTTGGCATATGGCATAGAGGTAGTCATCCCTTTGGAAGTTGGTATGCCCACCCTCAGAAGTGAAAGTTTTGAGCCCGAGCTGAACGCCGAAGCCATTGCCCTGGAATTGGACCTAGTGGAAGAACGCCGGGAAAAGGTTCTCATCCATGTGGCCGCCTACCAACAAGAGCTTTCAAGGAAATACAACAAAACCGTGCACCCCAGACCGTTCAAAGTAGGTGATTGGGTCTTGAGGAAGGTCATGGCAATACCCTGGTGCCAGGTGAAGGCAAACTAGGGGCAAATTGGGAAGGACCCTACAAGATAACCGGTCTGGTGGGCAAGGGGCATATCACTTGGAGGACTTGGATGGTAGAGGAATACCCCGGCATGGAATGCAGCCAACCTCAAGCTATATTATTTCTAGCTTTTGCTTTCTTTTTATGTAAGGAATTTTTTACCTTACACTTCTGTAATATTCATTTTTGTCAATATATAGAAGTGACTCATCTTTGCCTTAGCATTTTTATTGTTGCTTTGAGTTTTGAGATTTTCAACCGAGATGATTTACTCCGGTTGAAAGAGTTGATGTTTTCCTCAACCTAGGTATTCTCAACCGAGATGATTTACTCCGGTTGAAAGAGTTGATGTTTTGCTCAACTTAGGTATTCTCAACAGAGATGATTTACTCCGGTTGAAAGAGTTGATGTTTTGCTCAACTTGGATATTCTCAACCGAGATGATTTACTCCGGTTGAAAGAGTTGATGTTTTGCTCAACTTGGATATTCTCAACCGAGATGAGTTGCTCCGGTTGAAAGAGTTGATGTTTTGCACAACTTGAATATTCTCAATCGAGATGATTTACTCCGGTTGAAAGAGTTGATGTTTTGCTCAACTTAGATATTCTCAACCGAGATGAGTTGCTTCGGTTGAAAGAGTTGATGTTTTGACCAACTTTGGCATGCTCAACCGAGATGTTTATTCCGATTTAAAGAGTTGATGTTGTGCTCAGCTTTGGATTTACTACCTGTAGATACCCCATTTTTGACCGCCCTTAAGACTTGGACGCCGCTACTGACGGTTTACTTGGTGGTGAAAGTTGTGCAGTGCAAGGGTTCAATTTCTTCGACAAGGAGAGGGTTAAATCCCAACTTCATACCCCCTTTTGGACCAAAACTATCTTAATCAAAAGATTTTTAGGCCTTGAAACCCTCTCTTTCAAAATATTTTTGAAATAAAGTTCCTACGATGTTCCGACGCTCGCATTTTGTTAAATGTTGCGTTTTTCGGCAAACCGAGCGAGGACAAAGTGGAAATGAATGAAAGAGAGATGAAATCTTTGAAAAATCTTTCAAAACACCTTGTTGAGGGGTTTGGAGTTGAAGAAAAGAGGAGAGGAGAGAAGAAACCCAGTTGGGGAAGGAGTTGGGCATGAACCGTTAAGAGAGAGACGAGAAGTCCTCGCCAAATTAGGCCTATCCTTTTGAATACTTGTATTTCAGCTATGAGGCCACCACCGTTGGAAAGCTTACTTCCGGGGCTTCAATTTTCATTCAATAATCTCCTCGAGCCGAGTTCGGATGGGAGAGATATGGTTGTTGGAAGTTGGGCATCAATCCGGTTGGACCGAAACTGGGCAATCTTCACTAAAAGGGAGATATCTCTTAGCACACATGGAATTTTGAGGTGAGACTTCCAAAATTGGAAAGAAGACTTCCGGGGCTACAATTTAGGCTCAAGAATGACCTGAAAAGGCATCCAGATGAAGGATTTAGGCTTTCTTCAAAACAGGGACTAGGACTAATTTTTGTTGCTGGCCTCTATGGGAGTGTGCCGGCCATGATTGGCTAATGCCGGCCAAAAGTGACCCCTGCCGGCCATCAATGAGCCACTACCTGCCATCACTGATGGCCGGCAGCACCCCTCTCTCAGCAGGTTTCACGGCAGATCTTTTGAGCCAGCTGGATTTTTGTTTGCTTCCCTCCATACACGTGTATGGAGGGATGAAGGCCTTGCAAAGCTTCTTAAAGAAGCTTTGGCTTTTCATTCCTCTATATAAGGAAGAGGCCTCTTCCTTAGATAGGGTTCTGAGTTTTTGAAGAGCAAAAACTCCCTTTCTCTCTATATTGCTTGTGTTTTGTGCCTTGAAGTTGGATTTCCTTGCACTTTTGCACTACAACACATAGATATACACCACCACCATTGGAATAAGCTTCTTGGGAGGAATTCTTAAGCTCTGAAAACTGGTCTCCACCCCCTGAAGTTGCTGGTTTCAAAGAGGATCTTCAAGGGTGAGCATTTCCCTCATTTTTGCACTTTCTTGCACCTTGCTTTAGCCCTCTTTGCATATTGTTTTAGGCTTTTCTTATAACTGAAAAAAGTCTTGTTTTTAAGTGCTTTTTAAGTTTGGTTAAGGTCATTTTGCTGTTTGGGTTGTGTAGCCCCCTTGCATGCTTTGTTTGGCTTTGTTTTAAGCCATATTTGGAGGCCTCTGAGCTAGCCTTGGTTTGTCCTTCCCACCATTGAAATCCAGTGGGATTTCAGTGGCAGAGGTGTAGTTTTGAGGTCCTAAATCAGAGGGGGTAGTCCCCTCTCTTTGGGTTCCTCTTTACTTGCATTTTTGGCCTTCCAAAGGACCATCCCTCTATGCATTTTTGAGGCTTGGTCCAGGCCTTTTTTTGTGACTTCTAGGACCTGCCTTGGCCCTGTCCAAGGCTGGTTTGGTCATGTCTTGCTTGCGTCTAGCATGTGTAATGTAACTCCATTTATAGCTCATCAAAGTAGCATGTGTGCATAGTTTTTGTTGAGTCCATTTCAGTCCATTTTTGGTGATGTTTTACCATGCCATGAATCTGTTTTGGGTTGGTTTTGTTACTCCATGTTTGCTTGATGCACTTGTAGTGTAAATCCCCTAAACTAGCTTCATATGCTCCATGCCATGCCATGTCATTTTAGCTTGTTTGGTTTACATTTCAGCATGTATTTGGTCATCATTTGGCATGTTATGACCCTATCCATAGTTGGTTTGATCATCCTTTGCATGCTCCATATAGGTGTAGAACAAATCTTGTTTACTAGCCTTTTGTGCATGATGTTTTGACTCATCATACTAGCATATTTTGGCTTTGCTCAAACTTGATTTTATGCTTATTTTGAAGTGTTCTAGGACTGTTTTGGGCTTGCCATGACCATATCACTCATGCTTTGTATAGCTATAGTGTAAATGCTTAGGCTAGTCTTGGGTTTTGAGGCCTCTATCATGTCATACATGTGATGTTTGCATGCCTTGCCCTCATTCCACATGCTATTTCAGTCCATGAAATGTTGTCATACACTTGCATTTGACATGCCTTGAATGCTTTGTATAGCTTGTGCTTTATGCCTCAAGAGTGGACTTTTGTGCATGCCACTTAGCCTAAGCCTTTGGCTCATCATTTCAGTGCATTTTGGGTCCTAATATACCATGATGTAACTCTATTTTTGGTTGTCCAAGTCATGCCATGATTGGTTCTCATAGGTGTAGTGCATTGCCTCTTTAAAGCCTTGCATGCTCCATGCTTTTAGCCTTGTGTTCTAGCCTTTGTTGGCTAGCTTTGAGCTTGATTTTGGTCTTGTTTGGGCCTGCCCTAGGACTGTTTTAGGTCCCCTTGGCCCTTTGGGGCTTGCCTTGTATGGCCATGGCTTAAGTCCCTTTGCTTACTTTGAGCTTTGAGCATCATAACATGCTATGCTTGCATTGTTGAGTTGATTTGGCATCAATTTACATGGTATTTCAGAGCTTACCTCATTGTCATATATCCATGTTTGTTGCTCCTTAAGTGTGCTTAAGAGTTGTCCTCTTTGTGCCTTAATACTTGAGCCATTTGGCATGCATGCTTGCCTTGCCTTTCCATGCTTTTCATGCCATCAATTCCATCACTTTGGCTACTGATTTGGACCTAGTTGAGAGCTGTCCATCTTTGGTGTAAGCCCATCTTACCATGTTGTCGCATGCTTGTTTCATTTGGTATGTTGTTGCATACTTGTTTAACTCCACATACCTTGCATGTTCACACGTTCATGTTGCATTTTGTCATGTTGTCAAGGTTGTCACCTCACATCATGCTTATACGCTTGTTGCATGCTTGAGTTAGTCGCATGTTTGCACACTTAAGTCGTATCGCATGTTTGCCATGCTTATGTGTTGCATTGCTTGGATTAAGTATTGATCCGAGCACGAGGAACGAGGGGCGTTTCATACTTCAAGTGATGGAACGCGTCTCAATTCTCGGTCGCCGAAGCTCTTGATGATTCATGATAGAGTTCTAGGCTTTACTTGCTTTATTTGTGCATTCATTTTCATATTGATTTGCACAAGATTGGATCTTTGGCCATCATGCATCGGGATGCGTGATTGATGGTCGTGGATCCGACTAGGCCTCTCCCTTGATGTTTTGAGGTGATTTGGAGTGCCATGGTGCGTACATATCCTTGGGAAACCCTCCATTTTCTCTATTTTGTGCTTCGTTGCAGTTTGGTGTCACAACACACCAGTGGCCGGCAGCCTGCCACTGATGGCCGGCAGTGTGCCACCCTTGGCCGGCAATGGACCATCCTTGGCCGGCAGATCTCCCTCCATGGCCGGCAGGCCACTGGTGACTTCCCCTGCAGTGTTTTGGTAAGTTTCAGCAACAAGCACTGAAAGACACCCTGCAAACAGAGCCTCTAAAGAGCAACCGGAAGGCGTTTCGAGGCGAAGAACCGAAGCGAGCATGCATGCCTCCCTTCTTCAAACAGAGCTGGAATAGCACCGTTTACTGCTTTCCCTACTTGCTTGTTGTCATTATTAATCAGTTAATTAATTTGTTAATTAATTAAGTTGTGTAATAATTAGTTGTAGCTAGTTATTCATTTGGTTCTGTAATAATTAATTAGCTTGTGAGTTAGTAATTAGGTGGCCTGTATTATTCTTTCGGACCCTCCGAGCGAGGGCACAATTGTAATAAGTGTGCGTGCGTGTGTGCATGTCTTCCAACCCCATTTTCTTTCTCCCTTTTATTTAACCGCTTATAATGGTTAGATTTAGGGCATATTTCAATTAGCATACCTTATGCTATGCATGCATGCATTCATTCATTTGTATTGCATGCACCGGGCTCGGCGCATCATACTAACTGCATAGTATTTCAAATTTAACTCGAATACGTGCTACTTGTTGCATCCCACATGCCATCCTAGGATTAGCCGAGCCTATTCTAGTTGCATTCTGTATGCGCTGCATTAGCCACTTAACATGGACTTGGATCATACATTGATTGCTAACATGTTCTTGTTTTGGCTCAGAGTACAATGTAAGTATTTATGCTTTAGCATCTCACATGAGTGTGAATGTTAACATGACAGCATGCTTACCATGTGGCTATATGCTTATGTGATAAACTGCCTGAATGCCTGTGGGTGAAGGTTGGATTACTTGAATTGGGATAATTCATTGAAATCTGTATTTTAGCCTACTTACGAGTAGCAAATTTCAAAACATTTCCAAACAAACGGATATGCAATGCTTTGTTCCAAATTAGGCGATCTAGTCTATACTTGTTTTGCTGTGCGCATCACATAGTAATTCTAGCTAATTAATCGGAATAAGAGCACATAATGTTTTCAAAACTAGATATCATGGTTAGTAGAGGCCGATCTTTGATCGGGCGAGCGGGGGTGCTCACGAAGTGACCTTCCCCAATCGTACCCAAGTTCCCGAGCCGAGGCAACTTTGGTGATGACGGACACGTGACCTTAGGCAACGAGTCAGGGTTTCCTAAATTCTCCCAAAATAAAATATTTAGGTGGCGACTCTGTATCTGGCAAAGCAGTCCATGTTTGGCACTTCTTTCAAAAAAATCTGTTTTCAAAAACGATTTGCCGGATTTGGACTCTTTGATGATTCATCGGTCTTGCATTGCACTCTGCGAGATTAGATACAGGACCGTGACATTGAGTCCTGAACTATAGTGAGCCCAAATGAACAAAACGGGGGTTTTCCCTCCCGGGACGTTCGGGGACGTCTACACTACCGAGATGATTTATTCCGGTTGACTATGCTAATTGTTTATTCAAACCGAGATGTCTTTGCCGGTTAATTAAGTTGAGCAAGATGTTTAATGTTGCCGAAGTATTTTGTCCAGTTGAGGTTACTCAGCTTGAAGACCGCGCAAACACTTAAGAAAATTGAGCTTTTTCATTAATGATAAAAATATGTACAAGAGGTGGGACATACAGCCCGGTTACATATGCAAAGCAAAAAGAAAGAAAACAAAGAAAACTACACTAGGGGGGAAAGGTTAGTGAATTCGTCGTCAGCTACCTCCAGGTTGATTGGTGGGGTTTGGTCTTGGACACCGGTCTCTGTATAGCCGGGCTGCTCCAGCTCTTGGCGGTCCTCTCCCTCAGCATCTGTCTCGCCTTCTCCTTCAAGTCCTTCCTCAGCCTCAGCCTGCAACGCGCTGAAGACGTCGTTGGCATATGGCACGAGATAGGTCGGTAGGAAGACAGCCGGTGGGGAGGCAAACACGTCGGTATCAGGACATTGACCGAGCTGAGTGCAAGCAGCCTTCCAACCCGCCTTAAAGTAGATGTCCTGGGTGGCAAAGACTTGCTTCTTGTAACTGTCCTCGGCCTCCTTGAAGCCGGCATTGTTGGCGTCTTCGCACTCCTTCTCCCTTGATTTTTTGAGTGCCTCAAGCGCGGTTTTTATTGCATCTCTTTCTTGCTCGGCGGCGTCAAGCTGGCCGAGCAACTTGTTGTTGTCAGCATTAGCAATCTCAAAAGAAGACTTTGCTCGGCCGAGCTCGATCTGAAGGCTTTGGACTTGGCTGGCAATGTCGTTTGCCTTTTGCCGTAGTCGATGGATGCGCTCCATGACCAAGTGTTGCTTCTGGATGGCCTACAAGAAGAAAGTTGGATCAGAGTGGAAACCGTGCAAACACTAGTGAAAATTTGGGTAGAGGTTTGACTCTTACCCTGGTCATGGACTTCACGGCCGACTTCACCAACCGGGTGTCTGGAACATGGTCGCTGCCGACCACGTCGCTCTGTAGGAGAAGGGCCTTGGAGAGGTCAAAGGCGAGAAGATGTTCCTTGTCGCCCTTCACAGAAGCTGTTGCCGGGATTTCTTTACCCTGGTGTTTTAGCTGCGGTCACCACGCCGGCGTTAGGTCTACGGTGACGGCGAGTTGCTCGGTAGTCAGCTCTTCAACTAGCTCGGCAAAGGGATCTGCGCGAGGCCTTTTCCCAGCCCGGCGGGTTTCTTGGCTGGCTTGCCCGGCCGCTGGAGATGCCAACGCCACCACGGCGCCGCTTGATTGGCCGGCAGCTAGAGCGCAGGTGATGATGCTCGGTATCTCGGCGGATGTTGCTATAAGGAGGTTCTTGATACGGCTTCGTTTTGCCATCTCTTCTTCTTCAGTTAACCGGATTAGGGGCACGTCCGGTAGTGTTGGGTCTGGAGGAGGCGACGGAGCACAGAGAAAGTCTGTGACCTTACTCCGGCGTGGAGCTGAGTATCTGTATGTGGGAGTGTAGCCAAGCAGCTCGTTACAATCCCGGCGGCGGTAGCGAAGCACGGTCCGGATGGCTTCTTCGTTGGGGTAGCGGTAGTTGGCTTGTAATGCTTGGATCGCTGCAAAGGAAAGCGGAAAAATGGCTAAGTACATAGCATTGAAAAAAAAAAAAAGTAATTGGCCGAGCAGGTTAGCACGGCTTACATGTTTCACCGAAATTCTTGCTAATGGACCAGCCCGGTACGTCGGTTGGTTCATAGTTGCCAGACACCCAGAAGAAGTCGTCATCGTGCAAGTCTTTATTTGGGGTACCGGTCACTATTTTTTCTTTGCCCGGCCTAATCTTTAGATAGTAGATGAAGCCATCGTCGGTGTGCCCAAGGGTATATTGTCGCAGTATCTCGGCTAAATCTAAGTTTGTGCCTAGCCGATTGTTTAGCTCGTGCACACCATTGATTATTCGGTAGGTGTTGGTGGAGACTTGGGTGGGTGCTAGCCCGGTGCGGCGTAGGAATTCGGTCATTAGTGGGTTGACCGGGAAGCAGAGGCCTCCTTCAATTATAGACAGCACGGTGAAGGGACACTGGTCTAATCTGCCCCAAGGGGTTGTCTCAATCTCGACGAGCTCTAAATGGACATCTGCCGGGATGCCATACTCCTCCCGGAAAGCGGCCAAGGCAGCCGGTGTGTCCACAAGGAAGCGGAAGCATCCCATGTGTGGCCGGGTAAGTTAGCTCGGCTGAGGAGGTTTGGCATAGGCTGGTGATTGATGGCTGCTCGGTCTTTGAGAGCCTCGGTAATGGTCTGTGGTCCCCTTGGACTCTGCAGAAAAAGGATGGCAAGTGTAAGTGGGAGCGCGGTCGTGCAAAACGAGCTTGATTTTAGCTCGGTCAGGAAGAGTGCCAAACCACCTCAGTTTAAAGGCTAACCAAGGAGCTCGGTCGCTCAAGCGAACCAGATGTTAGCCCAGTCGAGCGGCCAAGTCCTTTGGCTACCTCGGTTTCTACTTAGGTTGGGACAAACTGATTATTTGCCCGGTCCAATTGATTTTTGGATGAAAGGAAGACCTGGAGCTCGGTCCACCCCAGTTCTTCAGTGTTCATCACAGAAAATGAAGAACAACAAGGAGAGTGAAGGGTTAGGGATGGTTTTGGGTGCCTAATGCCCTAAAGCCTATGGATTTAGTGCCCTAATATGTGAAATACCAACTGAAATAGCAAAAACGAGGCTCAAAGAACTTACCAGTTGAGGGCAGGGCCTACTTCTTCGAGCACAAATGCAAAGAATGGCAGGGACGAAGTTTTGTTGGGGATGCTTGAGTTCTGAAACGTCGAAGGCTTGAGGAGAGGCAGTAGGGATGAAAGGAAGTAAGAAGGGGCATGTTTATAGAGGAGAAGAAGCCGCCCGAATTCAAATTTGAGGGGACGGTTGGGTTGGCTGCTCGAGGGCCAATAAGAGATTGACACGTGCCCCCATTAATGGCAGCGTCAGAGTTGAAGAGACAGGAAAGTCAGACGAGGCATCGACCGAGCAAGTCAAGGAACTGAGCAAGGAGACTAGCTCGGTTGACCTCTTGCAAAACCAAAGACCAAGGAAGAGTTACCCCGGTCAGAATAAATAATCCCAGTCACGCTTGCGCGGACGGAATTAAGGGGCAATTGAGAGGGAGATTAATGAGCTGGAAGTGGGCCGAGATAAAAGCCGAGCAAGTTGAAGGCCCAAGGACGTGTTGGGCCGAGATAGCTTGGGATTTGCCCGGAGTTGGGGCTGCTCAGCCCGTGGCCGAACTGCTTGGACCTACACCGGTGGTGACCGTGCAACTTGCGTTGCTCGGCCGGAAGGCATACACCTTTGGCTCGGCGGGGAAGCTCGTGCCCGTAGCTCGGCAGGAAAGCGTTTGGTTGATTGGCATAACCTTTCTGGAGCTCGGCTTCGCCGGAATGTGGTCGAGCATGATAGAAACGGAGCTCGGCTATTGGTACACTTGGGTATGAAGTGCAGCCTGGCTGTCGGCAGCCGTGATGCTGCACCCTGGCTGCCGAGCTCCCAGCAGAGTGGGCTAGCAGTTGGGTTAGGTGATGTTCAGCAAGATTTGTGCTGACGGATGGGATAGTAGTACCACGTGTCAAGAGATCTCTGGGGGTAGATTTGGGGCGCAGAAGGTATATAAGCATGCCTGTGCCCCCCATGCGGACACACGAACATCTTTGTAAGAAACACTTGCACTCTCCTCTCTCTCTCTCTCTCTATCCCAAGGTGTGTGCTAACTTGATCGTCGGAGGGGTTTTCCGGCCACACACCGCCGGGTAGCTCACCGTTGTTGTCCTCGCAGGTGAACGGATAGAGACGGAGCTTGGAAGAAAAGAGTACGGGCTCGCCGGAATATTTGCTCCCCGTACACTATTCATTACATGATAACCATAAAAAAAAAATATCTGTTAACAAGAAATACAACTATCTAGTACATGATAACCAACTAAAAATGTCAATAAAAATAACTATCTTGAAAAATCTAGAAATCTGCTAGATATTGATTTGTGATTATGTATCAATTTTAAGCAATAAAACAATCCCAATCAAACAATCAAGACAAATCAACACAACGATTTTAATGTGGAAAAACCACAATTGGAACACCTCCAATTGTGATAAAAAACCACGGGCAACAGCCACAAAACAATCCACTAAGAAGATATAAAGGAATTACACATGTATACTCTCAATTACCTAGCGAATCCACGCCCGAATTGAACCAACCCCTATGTGCCTCTTCCAACCCCGTCTTCACCTCGGAATTGTCTTGACGATGAGCCACTCTAGAATCCACCAAAGCTTCAGGCTCAAATTCTTCAGAATCCACCGAAGAACAACTCTCTCTTTCGTATAGAATGAATAAACAAACCTTTGATGTATTCTTCTTAACCCATGAGTTGAATACTCAATTAAACATCAAAGAAAACTAGCAAAATATCCCCAGATATAAACCCCAGAACCCAAGAAGAAGATCTGGAGAAGTTATCCTAGATTCGGAGCAACTTACGAATTTATAGAATCTGAAATCGAGAGGTCTGCTCGAGCGTGGGAATGGACGCTCGAGCGGGGACACTATATGAAGTGTTCCGCACTAGGGTGTACGCTCGAGCGGGGAAATGGACGCTCGAGCGTGAAAACACGGATCACAGTATTTTTGCAGGCTCACCAAACTTCTGGAACTCAGCATTCTCCGCTCGAGCGGGGAAACGGACGCTCGAGCGGACAGGCAACTTTGAATGCATTTTTGCATTTTGCTTCGGCCGCGAGCTGACCGGGCAGCTCGACCCCCGTCATAATCAGCGAAGTGGCAATCTTGAAAGCATTAACATCACAAACTTCTCTGCAAGGCACAATTCGGGTTGGATTCGCATCTGATAAACTCATAGCCTCACTGAAATAAAAGTGCAAAAACAAATACAACTGAAAGGAGTTTTGTCAAACGGGATTGCCAAGAAATAAAACCTAACAATCTCCCCATTTGGCAATGCCGTGACAAAACACACCTAAACAAATAAAATCTTAAACACCCCAACCCATTACAGCCAACAAATGCAAACTTCTTTCTCAATGTCATGATCTGCAAAATAGCTATTAGTGTCACAATCTCCAAAACAAAGGAAGTTTAAACATGAAAACCTAAGACACATGCACCTGACAATATAATTCCCCTTTTTTGTCACGAATTGACAAAGGAAGCTTAAACAACTATAGCATGCAAAAAGGGAACAAGAAAGAAGCAGTGCATAGCAACATGCAACACAACTAAGGCCAATCTCCCTTACCAAAACAATTCAAAGAGTTTATGTTAACAAGCTCTTCCAAAGATAAACCAAACTCCCCCTCACGAAAAACAACCACAAACATTGAAAACAATGAACAGGAAGAAAACAACAAAAAGAATATGGTGGAGCAAGCAAGGAATTTCAGATTAGTATCTTAAAACACACAAGACTATCCAAGAAACACAATTACTTGAAAACACAATGTGCACAACCTCTAGAAGATTCCTTATAAAAGAAAGTGATGCATTATGTGAAAAGCATAGATCCCATGAGAAAAGTGTGTTTGTGACTCTTGGAGTTCGACAAACACTAGATTCAATCCTAGTAGTGATCGGAACGTTGGACCTCTGACAAGAGAATCTAAGCACAATAAAGGAAAGTCAAACCATTAGGAATCAAGGGGTATTTGGTGAGTAAAAACGGAGGCTCCCCCTCAATCAATGAATCTTTTTTTTTTTCTTTCTTTCTTTTGCACATTTTTTCTTCTTCTTTTTCTTTTTTCTTTTTCTTTTTCTTTTGCACACTCATTGGCGGCTGACACGCTCAAGAGTATGGAAACCGAACCAAAGAAGCATGGAAATAATAAGAATGGCCTGGTTGGTGACTCTGAGGTAGCCTTTTCCTCATGCCTGGACTACAAAGAACAGAGAGGAAAGCCGTGGAGATGCAAAAAGATGGAAGGTGGTTAAGAGACTCAACATCACCCATGATATACTAGTATAGGTCAATTCCTCTAGAAAAGCAAAAGATACAATGCTAAAAGTCCATAAAAAAATAATCACTAAGGTGGAAGACTTCAATATTTGCTAATCCAAGAGTGTGTACAGAATGAGACATACTAATCAAAAAACACACACTTCAAAATGAGTAATGACCACAGAAAGCACACACATATTAACATGTAATGGATATTCTCATCAATTCCAATATGCACCAAGGACCACTCAAAAATTTCAAGCTTGCAAAACCATACTAAGAAAATCTTTTTGGATTTTTTTTTTTATTTATTTTTTATTTTTTAACCAAAGCAAGACAAAAAAAACGAACATGCACACATTTTTTTCTCATTAATAAAACACACAGAAACCCAAAAACTAAAACAAATAAACAAATTAACACAAGTCAAGTTTTCTCACCCAAACCGCTTTAGTATGAACAAAATTGTGAGAATGGCGGTTCTTGGGTGGTGTCTTGACGTTGTGGTTCCCTTCCCCTGCAATGGGAACCTGTCTCCACGTGGTTTCCAACTTCCTATTCCTAGCTCTAGGCATATGCAAACTCGCTCCATGTTTGGTCTCAAGCACATCAAAATAACGAGGTCTAATATGACCCTTAACCTCATTACCACCAATGAAGTGTCTCCTACCCCACGAGATGTTAGAATTTCTTTCATCTCTATGAGACATTCTCCCATACAACTCATAACAATAAGGGCGAATATGACCATGCATACCACAATGATGACAAATAAAAACATGGTGTACCTTCTTTTCTTTTTCCTTACCAACTTTAGGAAGTTTGAGAAGTCCATCCTTATGTTGAATTTGTTGTTCTCCCTTTCCTTGAGTTCTTGTATCATGAGATATGGAAGCACTCTGTTTTTGCTCTTTCTTACCACCAAAGCCAATGCCACTCTTGTCAGAACAAATTTGTTGAGAACCAATGATATTGTCCAAAGTCTTTGATCCTCTGTTCCAAAGACCAATGGTAGCCATAGCACACTTGAGTTCTTCCTCTTTCTTGATCATTAGTTCTTCCAAATCAACTTGAGACATCTCGAGAGTTTCAATTTTTTCTTCATATGTTGCATAGATTTGTTGTAGCTCATTCCTCTCTGTCTCACAAGTCAAGAGTTTTGCACAAAGAGCTTGTCGATCATTAGAAATCTTAAGGGCATCATTCCTAGCCTCGGAAATCTCTGTCTTTAATTTGACATTCTCACTTTCACATGCTTTGAGTTTCGTAGTGAGTTTGTCATTCAATTTGGATAAGTTAAGAGATTCCTTATACAACTTTTCATAAGCTTGCTCAAGCTCTTCATCATCACTCTCCGAGGATTCATCATCAGTGGCATTCTCAACCGACCTCTTCGGATACTCTGTTCGTCCTTTAGTTTCGGAAGCCGCCATGAAAGCAAGGAATTATTTATGTCCCTCTTCGCCTTGATCTTCATTGTCACTTTCATCTTCATCAGATTCTGATTCATCATCCCAAGTGATAGCAAGGGCTTTCTTCTTCTTCAAACGAGTGCAGCATTCTGAAGCAAAGTGGCCAAATCCTTGGCATTCATAGCATTGGACTCTTTCAGAGTTCCCTTGTATCTTTCCTTTCTCCTTCTTGGCTATAGAATTAATTTTGAGTTTATCTTTGCCTTTAGATTTATGAGTATGAGTAGATTCCAAAAGTTTAGGATTCTTTTTTAGAAAAGATTTTTTAAATTGTTTTATAAAAGCATCCGTAATCTTGGAATCTATCTCACAATCCTCATCAGAATCCTCTCCAACTCTATGAGCACTACTAAAAGCAATAGCATCTTTTTGTTTCTTTTTGAAATTCCTATGTGCCTCATAAGTTTGGAGATTTCCAACCAAGTGATCCAGCTTGAGGTTGTCAACATCTTGAGCTTCCTCAATAGCCGTAACTTTTGGTTGGAACCGATCGGGCAAGGATCTCAAAATGTTTCCCACAACTTTAGATTCTGGTATTTTTTCACCTAAATTGAAGCTGGAATTTACAATGTCACTCAACTTCGCATAAAATTCATCAAAAGTCTCACTATCTTTCATTGAAAGGTTTTCGAAACTAGATGTGAGCCTTTGAAGTTTTGAGCGTTTAACAGAAGGAGTGCCCTCGTGAACAGTTTGTAAGACATCCCAAGCCTCTTTTGCGACTTCACAATTACAAATACGACTAAACTCTTCAGGTGTGACAGCGCAAAAGAGAGAATTGATAGCTTTACTATTCCAGCTACTATTTTGGTAATCAATTGTGTCCCACTTATCAATTGGTTTGGGAAAAGTTACTCCATCAACGGTAATTGTTGGTTCAGTCCACCCACACATGACAGATTGCCAAACTTTTTCATCAATAGATTTTAAAAACGATCTCATACGAGCTTTCCAAAAAGAATAATTGGATCCGTCAAGTAGGAGTGGTCGAACCATAGAATTTCCCTCACGAATTGTATCCATTATCACAAATCAAACAAGATCTCGCTCTAATAGATTTGTAAAACAAAAAAAAAAAATAGAGCGACCCGCTCTGATACCAATTGAAAAATCTAGAAATCTGCTAGATATTGATTTGTGATTATGTATCAATTTTAAGCAATAAAACAATTCCAATCAAACAATCAAGACAAATCGACACAACGATTTTAACGTGGAAAAACCACAATTGGAACACCTCCAATTGTGATAAAAAAAACCATGGGCAACAGCCACAAAACAATCCACTAAGAAGATATAAAGGAATTACACAGATATACTCTCAATTACCTAGCGAATCCACGCCCGAATTGAACCAACCCCTATGTGCCTCTTCCAACCCCGTCTTCACCTCGGAATTGTCTTGACGATGAGCCACTCTAGAATCCACCAAAGCTTCAAGCTCAAATTCTTCAGAATCCACCGAAGAACAACTCTCTCTTTTGTATAGAATGAACAAACAAACCTTTGATGTATTCTTCTTAACCCATGAGTTGAATACTCAATTAAACATCAAAGAAAACTAGCAAAATATCCCCAGATATAAACCCTAGAACCCAAGAAGAAGATCTAGAGAAGTTGTCCTAGATTCGCAGCAACTTGCGAATTTATAGAATCTGAAATCGCGAGGTCCGCTCGAGCGTGGGAATGGATGCTCGAGCGAGGACACTATATGAAGTGTTCCGCACTAGGGTGTACGCTCGAGTAGGGAAATGGACGCTCGAGCGTGAAAACACGGATCACAGTATTTTTGCAGGCTCACCAAACTTCTGGAACTCAACATTCTCCGCTCGAGCGGGGAAACGGACGCTCGAGCGGACAGGCAACTTTGAATGCATTTTTGCATTTTGCTTCGGCCGCGAGCTAATTGGGCAGCTCGACCTCCGTCATAATCAGCGAAGTGGCAATCTTGAAAGCATTAACATCACAAACTTCTCTACAAGGCACAATTCGGGTTGGATTCGCATCTAATAAACTCATAGCCTCACTGAAATAAAAGTGCGAAAACAAATACAACTGAAAGGAGTTTTGTCAAACGGGATTGCCAAGAAATAAAACCTAACATATCTACTACATGATCATCATCCAAACACATACTAAAAAATAAAAAATTCATCATTTTTATATAACTTTATCTTTGGTGAGTAGAAATAATTTTTTAAAATTTAAAAATAATTTGTTGGCATTTATTTTTGTCAAACTAGTTTATATTTTATCAACTTTGCCCTTGAAATGGAGCAACAATGTCTTCAATTGTCCTTATTTGGAACGAGATTCAAAATTCAAGGTCAAATATATCACAATTGAAAAGTCAATGACCAAAATGATACAAGCTCCAAACTACATGGGCCGTTAGTGTAATTCGGCCAATATATATATATATATATATTTCACATATATATATTTCACATATATATAAATAAATTAGAGAGCATTTTGATTATAAAATTAAGGGTGAAGTACTAATAAATCCTAAAATGTGATCTTATGAATTGTATAGTTCTCTCTTTTTTCTTATGAACTTAAAACTCCCATTAAAGTAGAAATTATACAAAATGGTAGTCACTTACCCATTTGGGTTAATTTTTTAGAGATAAAAGTGGGTTTCTCCAAATATGAAATTACATGTTTGGACAATCCGCACTATAGAGATTTTGGATCGGAAGTGATTCATCCCCCGAAAGGGGGGAGCCCGAATCCCCCGATTTTCCTTTTCAAGTAAAAAAAAAAAAGAAAACAGAGGAAAAAAAAAAAAAAGTTTGCCAAAAATGAAAATTAGGGGGATTAGGGGAAGTTTTTTTAGGGGGATTTTTCATTTTCCATTTTGGATTTCCTTCTTTCTGGAACAAATCCCATATTACAAATATAAACATAACATTATAATGTAACACCACAATAACATAGACTTTAACGTAACACACTAAAAAACTGTTTAATGTAATTTTCTCAAATGTAACAACGTAACACTCAAAAAATTTCTTAGTATACTTTTGCAAATGTAATATTCCAACGAAACATACAAAATAACTCCTTAGTGTACTTTTTTTGAAAGTAATACTCCAATCAATGTAATCCCAAACTAACACTCCAATGTAACACACTTTAATGTAACACACAAAAATACTAAAAAACTGTTTAGTGTACTTTTCCCAAACGTAACACTCACAGTTTGAAATTATACATTTGTCTAAAGCTTACCAAGGAATTTTTGTACTCCTTTTAGAATAGTTTGAAGAATCTCACATCCTTTTGGAATGGTTTGAATAATCCCACATCCTTTCTTTAGAGTGTTACGTTTGGAAAAAAAAAATATACTAAGAAGTTTTTGTGTGTTATATTGAAGTGTTACACTAAAGAATTTTTTTAGAGTGTTATATTGGAATGTTACGTTTGAGAAAAGTATACTAATGAGTTTTTTTGTGTGTTACATTGGTGTGTTACGCTAATGAGTTTTTTTGGAGTGGTATATTAGATTGTTACGTTTGAGAAAAGCACTCTAAGGAGTTTTTTTTTTTTTTTTTTTTTTTTTTTTTTTTTTTTTTTTTTTGGAATGGTGCACTAAGGAATTTTTTTTGGAGTGTTATACTAGAGTATTACTCTTAGAAAAAGTACAGTAACGAGTTTTTGTGGAGTGTTACAGTTTAAAATTATGCATTTGCCCAAAATTTACTAAAAATTTTTTGTACTTCTTTTGAAATGTTTGAAGAATCGCACATTTTAAGTCATTCCAAATAAAATAAAATAAAAAAGATTTCCATATAAAAATTCATCCCAAATTTGATTCTCATAGATTGTATATCTTACATTTCTAGCACAAAAGAGAGAGAGAAAAAAAATATATATATATATATATATATATATTATATAAGGAAAATGAGATTTTTAGTGAGGAGTCTTGTGAGAGTTTCAATATCCCATACTAATTTTCTTGATTTTTCTAAATTTTAAACAATTAAGAAAATTTTCATTGGCTAACTTTTATTTGATAATCCCATATCAGAAAAATAAGGGGGGGAAAATGAGTTGTTTTACTCATATAAAGTGAATCTTATACTCCCATCCCATTTAATGTTGTAGTGTTGTGCATGTTTCAATTCAATATAATTTAAATTTTAAAAAATTTAATTAATTAATTATGACTTAGCCGATTAGGCTCGATCATTTTTTATTTTATTGATTGGTTGGTTTAACTGCGATTTTAGCGTCTTTATCAAAATATATTGATTAAATTCGAAATAAACTAATTTATATAAGCAAAAAGGAGATTTTTAGTGAGAAACTCTATGATCAATATCTCAAACTTATTATTTTGATTTTCTTAATTTTAAACAATTAAGAAAATCTCAATTGGCTAGCTTTCATTTAACTTTTACTAGCCTATCACCCGTGCTATGCACGGGATAATTATAGATATTTATATTTATTTTAGATTTTTTTTAATGTATAAATTATGTTTTTTAAGATTTTTTTCTTATCACTGACCATAGTGTATGGAGGAAGTTGAAAAGGGTACTGCAGTAACTATACACGAATTGTATCTATAATTATTTGTATAAGGGGATTTTAAATGTTGATCAGGGGATTTTAACCAAATCAATAATTGCAGACATGTGGAAAGATATGTGGATTGAAAAAAGTTAATAAATGCTAATTAGGGGATTTTGAGCAAATCAATAAATGCTGAGTTTTTTTTTTTTTAAATAAAAAATTTTAAAAATTCAGATTGGGATATTGAAGCTTCCATAGGCCTTGGGGGTTAAAAACCCCCTTTTGCTTAATATATAGTAAGTATAGATATAGATAGATAGATAGATAGATAGATATATCTTTTTATTTTTATTTTTATTTTTGTGTTGTTTCTATTCGGGTATTTTTTTTTTCAATTTATTTAAGATGGAGTTGTGGGTATCTTTTTTTTTTTTTAAATTTAATTTATCTGTAGTTTCCATTTGTTTTTAATTATTATTATTTAGGTAAGTTATGATCTGAGTTAGATATGTGATAGACATGTGAGTTTTATTGATTTAAAGTTTATTTAGATAAACTTTAAAGATTTTTTTTTAGTTTTTTAGTTTTTTTTGTTATGTTATAATATAATATATAAAATATAGGTAGATATCTACAACTTTAATAGAAAATGTTATCTGATTTGTTGGGGAAGAGAAAATGAATGCAAGTTTTAATATTTTTTTTTTTTTGAAAATTTGTGAGAGAGATTAGGAGGGAGAGATTATGAAATATTTTTGTTATTAAATAAATAAATCAGTCAATAGTTTTTTTAATCTATTTTGTAAATTAAAAATCAATAATTTTGGGAAATTGATTAATTTGTCCCATTAAGTAATTTAAAATTTTGATAAATATACATAAAAAAAATACATAATTATATTATTAAATCACAATTCAAATTTAGATGTTATATCTTTTTGAGATCTATAGCTAAATTCTTATCTTTTTTTTTTTAAATTTTTGTGTGTAACCATAGTGTATGGGAGAAATTGAAAAGAGTGTTGCAATAATTATGAGAGAAGTCAAAAGGGATTGTGGGTTGGGAAAAGTCAATAAATGCTGAGGTTGGGTTGGGAGAAGTCAATAAATACTGACATTTTTTTTTTAAATCAAAAAATTAGAAAATTAGGATTAGGAGATTGGAGCTCCTATCTGATTTTTTGGGAAAGAAAAAATGAATGCAAGTTTTAATTTTTTTTTTTTTTTTGAAAATTTGTGAGAGAGATTAGGAGAGAGAGATTATGAAATATTTTTGTTATTAAATAAATAAATCAAACAATAGTTTTTTTTAATCTATTTTGTAAATTAAAAATCAATAATTTTGGAAAATTGATTAATTTGTCCCATTAAGTGATTTAAAATTTTGATAGATATACACACAAAAAAATACATAATTATATTATTAAATCATAATTCAAATTTAGATGTTATATCTTTTTGAGATCTATAGCTAAATTCTTATCTTTTTTATTTTTTATTTTTGTGTGTAACCATAGTTTATGGGAGAAATTGAAAAGGATGTTACAATAATTATGAGAGAAGTCAAAAGGGATTGTGGGATAGGAAAAGTCAATAAATGCTGAGGTTGGGTTGGGAGAAGTCAATAAATGCTGAGGTTTTTTTTTTTTTTAAATCAAAAAATTAGAAAATTAGGATTAGGAGATTGGAGCTCCCACAGGCCTTGGGGTTAAAAACCCCCTTTTGCTTAATATATAGTATAGATTTTATAATCCCACATAGACATTTTGATTTTAAAAATAATTTTGTATGACATTTTGAAACTCTCAAAATATTTAACTTTAAAATAATTGCAATCTCACATCTAGAAAAGAAAGAAAAATTGAGTTGTTTCACTTATATAAAGTAAATCTTATAAAGGGGTTTTCAGGGAGAAATCTTCTAGAAGTCCCAAACCATCATTCTAAAATCATTGAATTTTCTTAATTTTAAACAATTAAGAAAATTCTCATTGGCTAACTTCCATTTACCTTTTATTTTACAATCCCACATTAGGAAAAAAAAGAAAACAGTGAATTGTTTCATTTACATAAAGTGAATCTTATGCTCTAATTTATATAAATTATTGAATTTTCTTAATTTTAAACAATTAAGAAAATTCTCATTAGCTAGTTTTCATTTAACTTTTATTTTACAATCCCACATCCGGAAAAGAAAAAAAAAATGAATTGTTTTACTTTTATAAAGTGAATCTTATATTTTCATTTATATAAGTAAAAGGAGATTTTTAGTGAGAAACCCTATAATCAATACCATTTTTTTTTCTTAATTTTAAACAATTAAGAAAATCTCCATTGGTTAGCTTCCATTTAATTTTTATTTTACAATCTCACATCGAGGTTTTGATTTTAAAAATTATTTTGTAAAAGATTTTGAAACTCTCATAATATTTAATTTTAAAATAATTATAATCTCATATCGAGAAAAGAAACAAAAAGTGAGTTGTTTAACTTATATAAAGTGAATCTTATACTCACATTTAATATTATAGTATTGTGCATGTTTCAGTTCAAGATGGTTTAAATTTTAAAATAAAATTTGAAAATTTTAATTAATTAATTTTGTCGTAAATTGGTTGGTCTTTTGATTTAACCGATTAGGCTGAATCGTTTTCAGTTTGATTAATTCACTGGTTTAACCGCGATTTTAGCTATTTTATCAAAATATATTGCTTCGATTTGTTTAATTTGAAATAAACTAAGATTGACCATATTAAAAATTGAACTACTGAGATTGCTTAATTAGAAATGAACTTTTCGTCCAAACAACTGTTAACTTTTATTTTACAATCCCACATCAAGAAAATACAGAAAAAATGAGTTGTCTTACTATATAAATCTTATGCTCCCATTTAATATTATAGTTTTGTGTATGTTTCAGTTCAAGACAGTTTAAATTTTAAAATTAAAATAAAATTTAAAAGTTTTAATTAATTAATTTTTATATAAATTGGTTGGTCCTTTGACCTAGCCGATATGGTGAACCATTTTCGATTTAACTAATTTACTGGTTTAACTACGATTTTAGCGGTTTTATCAAAATATATTGATTAAATTTGTTTGATTCGAAATAAATTACAGATTGACCTAATTAAATATTAAACAGCTAAGACTACTTGATTTGAAATAAACTTCCCGCCCAAACATTTGTTAACTTTTAAATAATTAAGATATCATTATTGGCTAGCTTCCATTTAACTTTTATTTTATAATCTCACATCGAAAAAAGTAGGAAAAAGTAAATTGTTTCACTTACATAAAATGAATCTTATGCTCCAATTTATCTAAGCAAAATGAGATCTTTAGTATGAAGCCTTATGATCAATATCTCATACTAATTTTTTTGATTTTCTTAATTTTAAACGATTAAGAAAATCTCCAATGGCTAGCTTCCATTTAATTTTTATTTTACAATCCCACATAGAGGTTTTGATTTTAAAAATAATTTTGTATGTGATTTTGAAACTCTCATAATATCTTTCCTTAAAAGTATTCTTTGTAAAATATATAGATATATCGATAATCTCAATGTCACTCTTACTAGTCCTTAATACAAAAATTATGAGATAATTATGATAATTTTAAATTTGTATTTAAAACTTATAAATTATGAGATAAATTATTATAATTTTAAATTTATATTGTGTCAATTTTAAATTTAAATTAATAGATTGCTTTCCATATTTAGTGACAGTTTAAATTTCAATAAAATAAAATTTTAAAGTTCTAATTAATTAATTTTTGTTTAAGCTGGTTGGTCTTTTGACTTAACTTATTAAGCTAACAATTTTTGAGTTGAATGATTTACTAGCTTAACCGTGATTTTAGTGGTTTTAAATCTTACGATGATTCTTTCTTACTCATTAAGTTTTTTAAATTTTTTTAATTATTTCCCTTTCAAAAGCCAATATGATAATTTTTTAAAATTCATATATTTTTATTCTAAAATAGTGAAATATTAGAACTATGTCATTTTTTTTTTAATAACAAAGCATAATTTTAATTATTAATTGTCAATACAACAATTTTAATCTATCTACTATATATTATAGTAAAAGAACATTTGAAACAAAACCTTTAAATTTATATATAAAATTTTATTTACGAGAGACAAAATATAAAAAAATTAAATATAATTATACTATTTTTAATAAATAATATATTATTTTATCCCGTGCATAGCACGGGTGATATGCTAGTAAACATAATAAAAATAAGGGTATAATCGTAAATTTAATCTTCAAATAATATATTAAATCTACTTTTCCAAAATCAGTGAAATTAATTGGTTTATATAAAAATCGTTGGAACTAAATAGATCACCATTACTTAAGATGAGATTTATAGGTAAATTTTTCTAAAATTAACACATACGGCTTATATACTAATTTTCTATAATAAAATAGTAACAACAAATTAAAATTGAAATAAATAAATAGATTAAGGTGGTGTTTGGATAAACAAATAGAGTGTTTCTGGCTGCTCGTTTAACAATTTTTAATTTTAGTCAAAAAAATTAAAAAATTATTATAAATTATCATATTATTATTTTTTATTTTTTATACATCTTTTTATAAAAAAATTAAAAAATCATTAAAATAATATGTTCTCAAGCGAGAGTAAGTTTAATTTTTTTTTCCCTTAAAAATAATGAAAATCAAATAATGGAAATGATTTGGGCTTTTGGGATTGACCGTTGACTAGATCTAACAAGAATAAAATGTAAATTTGACTGAAGGGGCATGTGTTGGGTACACACATATTATTCGTAGGAATGGCAACAGGTTGGGGGCGGAACCAAGGATTACACTCTTCGTTTCTGATCCCTGAAGGTAAAAAAATCCCCACCTCCGCTCCTGATCCCCGGCAGGGAACCCATCACCCCCGCCCTTGCCCCTGCCCCTGCCCCTGCCCCTGCCCCTAACGGGGATCAGGTTTCCCCGATCTTTTTTTTTTTTTTGAATTTTGTTCAACACAAGAACAACAAAAAGATTTAATCTGTTTGTATGATTCATCATCATCAACAATAATCATCAACAACTTTTTTTAATAAAAAAAAATGAAAAAAAAAAAAAGATCTAAAATTGTTATGCATACATATATATGTGTAAATCAGTGGTAGATCTATTCATCAACAACAACTAAAGATTTGTATATTATACACACACATATACACACACACACACACACACATATATATATATATATATATACATATCAACTCTAAGAAAACCCTAACAAAAAAAATTTAGATCTGAGAAAGCCTTCACAAAAAAAAAAAGTTGTTATGCAAACCTTAATCAAAAAAAAAAAAAAATGAGTTGTTCTCACAGATTAGATCAGAAGAGAGAGAGAGAGAGAGAGAGAGAGAGAGAGAGAGATTAAACCAGGTCAAATCAGAAACTGGAACCTTTTCCGGCCAAATGTGGATACAAAACATAATATGGATACAAATACCTCTTCAACTCAAGATTTAGAGATGAGATTGGAGGCTTCGGTGCGAAAAGTGGAGCCAGTTTGAGAAAAGTTGTTGTTGGAGAGATATTAGTCCACGATGAATGCAATTTGGACTGAAGTGACTTCTCCTTTGCCATAGCTTTTTGGTTTTCTAGACGTCAGTTTGGTCTGCTTCCCCATCTCTGATCTTCAAAGTTGGAGAATCAAAACACACAGAGAGAGAGAGGGAGAGAGATGAGAGGTGACTTCTAGACTTGTGTGTGAGGTTATGTTAGGGTTTGGTATATATATATATAGGGGTATAATAATAATTTCAGTTTGGGGAAACGAGGTCAAGGACGGGAACAGGTCGAGGCCGGGGCCGAGGAATGTATCACTGTCCTCGGCCCAAAACTTGTCGGAGATTTATTTTCGAATACAATCCCTGGCCCGTCGGGGGTATTTTTCGGAATAAAACCGTTCTAATCGGAGTTGGAGGGTCGGGTCCCAGTCGAGTCAGGTTCAAATTGTCATCCCCAATTATACGTGTGCTTTGCTATCCTGGTTGTATGAAATATTGATACTCCACTTGTACGAATATTTTTGTATACACTTTAAAATATTAAGGAAAAATTACATAAAAATCTCAAGTTTTACGCATTTTGTAAATTAAATCTCAAAATTTTAATTTTAATAACTTAAATCCCAGATTTTAAACCTGTGTGTAATGTGAACCTTCCGTACATTTTCGTTTATTCTCTTTAACCGAGCCATTTTTAGGGGTGAGCATAGTTCGGATTGGATCGAATTGGGGTAAAATCAAGACCAATCCGTTATCTACGGTTCCTAAAAAATTGGAACCAATCCAATCCATTTAAATCGTGGAACCAATCCGAACCAATCCTTTTAAACACGGATTGGATCGGTTAAATAACAAAAATATATATATAACACTTTAATTTCATAAAAATATAAGTATAGCACCATATTAGTTTCACAATAGCAACATGTCTTCTCATAATAGCGACATACTGTTCTAGAATTTAAACAATCATAAGAAAACTGGTTTCACCATAAGTATTTAGACCATTACAAATTAACACTAAAAACTAGCAAACAAAAGTAATAAAATAAGATATACGAGTTTAGGTTTGGATTTAAATTTTATATGAAATAAGAGAAGATACTATGCAGGAGGGTGTATAATAAAAATATAGACCATTTGTATACGGTCCGGATCGGTTCCAATCCGAAACCGTGGGGTTCAATCTAGAACCAATCCATGAACTACGAATTTTTAATTTTTCAATCCGGAACCGAACCACGGATTCCAAAAACCAATCCAAACCTACTGGATTGGATCGGATTATGGATTTCACGGATTCCTTACTCAGCCCTAGCAGTTTTTGAGTGGAAAAGCAATCCCCAAGATGATGTCACATGCCTAGGGCATGTTTATAATCCCCAAATCAATTTCCAAACTCAAACCCAACACCTCCTAAATTAGTGGAACGGAGTAGGCTGAGAAGTTCTCCGAGTCATACTTAGCTAATCCAGTGTTGCAATGGGTAACCAAGGAGAAGTTTGGAACACAGGCACTCAACAGTGATGTTAAATGGGTGGAGCAGTCAACAATACTGCGTTTACTTTTTTGGATAATTTACGAAAGTTAAAAATTTTAAAAAATTATTAAAAAAAAGTCAAAAAATTCATACTATTGGGAGGAAACTTGTGGGGAAGTCTAGAGGACAAAATTATTATTTTGCCCTTTGAATTCAACTATCCAAAAATTAAAAAGTTAAAATTCAAAAAGTCAACAAGAGTAGAATGATCATTTTGATTTTACTACAATATTTTATTACACATCTTTTCGTAAAAATTCAAAAAATTATCCCAAATATACATATTTTTTCCTCTATTTTTTTAACCAAAAAATCAACAAATACACTTATACAGCATATCCCAAACAACTAAAGGTTATGTTTTTGGATAGGGACAGAAAACAGTGAATCAAGATCCCCTCCTTGCATTTCCTCCTTACATTTCCTACTTGCAGGGCCATTAGGCCCACTTTTAGGCTTAATTTTGATAATCCGAACCGTTCATATTTTAAGATTTGTTCAGTATATCATACCTGTAAAAAATCAAGTTGATCGGATATCAGAAAACATGTGTTCGGAAAACTGTTTATTAAATTCTTTAAAAAAATTGTTTTTAGTTCGAGTTTTCCGAACACATGCTTTTTGATACCCGATCAACTTGATTTTTTACAGGTATGATATATTGAACATATCTTAAAATATAAACAGTTCGGATTATCAAAATTAGGCCTAAAAGTGGGCCCAATGGCCCTGCAAGTAGGAAATGTAAGGAGGGGATCCTGATTCGAAAAGAGTGGTGTCATGTTGTGTAGTAATAAATTAGAGTATTATTAACATATATTCTTTGGGTTGGGTTTCCCTTCAATCCGTGATTGGATTGGAGGGTTCTGTTGGGTCCATAGGGGCCATCATGGGTCCCGTTTCGATAATTCGAATCATTTAATGTGTAAAAATCGTCGAATATTATATGTCTATAAAAAATCACGTTGATCAAATAGTTATCTCGTTGGATCAGATTTCTGTCAACTGTTTATTTTTTCACCGTCCATTTTTTATTATTATACAAAACGGATTTGATCACGTAGCTATCGATATCCAATCAACGTGATTTTTTACAAGCATATAGTACTCGACAAGTTTTACAAGTTGCACGGTTCAGATTATCAAAACATGACCTATGATGGACCCCGAAGGGCCCAACAAGGGAAGCCAGCCCCATGTTCTTTAAACACAAGATAGAAACATTAAACAAGTGAAAATTCTCTATTACATATATAGAATACAGAGGATTAAAGTCTTTTAAAAGTATTATAAACGGACAAAATATCTTAACATGTACTCTAAAGGCACACGTTAATAAAATTCATAAATTAATAATAACAACAACAATAATAATAATAATAATGTGTAGTATAGTGTTGTGTTGACAGTGTAAAAAAAAAATTATTAGAAGAGTGTATTTAAGTCAATTTTAATTCTATTATTAGCGGCTTGTATTTTTTTTTTTTTTTTTTAATGACTGTTTTGTTTCGTTTACATCCATTGTTGGGAAAAGTTTATTCCTAACAATGAGAAAGATTAAACTCGAAAAGGTTTATTGCATTGATGATAGCATCACAGCTGTTGTTGATTTGGCAATGCGAAAGCATGAAAAAAGGAAAAGCTTGTGGTGCCAAAGAAAAAGAGCAAATATCATTTTATTCTCAAAATCAATTCGATCTCTGGTTTTTTAATAATATTAATCTTACATTTAAATTATTTGATTTTAAATTAATTTTACATCTGTTGTTAGCTACTGTTTATAATCAAACAGAAGTTGCTGACATGACACCTAAATTCCATTTGAAATTTTATTTTTACCTTCTAAACTATTTCTAAAATATCAATTACACTCTCAAATTTTCTTTTATTGAGGGGTCTAATTAATATTTTGGAAATAATTTGGAGAATAAAATAAAATTTCAAATGAAGTTTGAGTGTTACATCAGCAATTTTCGTTTGATCATCGACGGCAATTGATGGTAGGAGTAAAATTAATGCAAAATAAAATAATTTAAGTATAAAATTAATATTATTAAAAGAAAATGAGCTACATTGATTTTGGACTAATAATTTGAGAGATAAAATGATATTTTATCCAAAAATAAATAAATAAATAGATAACTTGTGGTGCGAAAGTAAAAAGGAAAAGCTTGTGGTGCGAAAGCAAAAAAAAAGGTACTTACCAATTAATCCTATTAACTAGACTTATTTACCTACAGGTCCTAACTAATAAATTTAACACTATAAAAATAAGAGAGTGATAAATTTATCACTAAAAATTTATTCATAAAAACAAAGAGACTGATAAATTTATCTTTATTACTTAATAAATTTATCAATAGGACTTAATGGGTAATAAGTCTCCAAAGTAGGACCTATTGGGTAATAAGTCTCCAAAGTATGACCTATTGGTAGTTTACCCCAAAAAAAAGGAGGGGGGCTTAAATACTTGTGAACCACGCCAGATGATTGGTTGCAATCAAAATTTAAAGGACAGATTTGGGAAATAGTTACTTTTTAAAGTTGTCAAGTTAGAAGACGAAGATTTTAGTTGGCAAAAATTTCGTGGCAGAAAATTGTTTTTAGTTGCCAAAGACATTCTGCAACAAATTTTTTTAGTTGTCATTTTGGTCGCAGATACCTGGTCAACAAAATTAATTTACAACTAAAAAATTTATTAGTCGGCTGTTGGCTTATTTTTCCTACGAATGAAAATATCATAAATGCGAGTGTGCTAGTAAGGATCGAAAAATCCTTACAGATTAAATTCAAGCCAATTATCAAGCGATTGCGTTAACGATTCTTTTGCCTCAACAAAGAGGATTTCAAAATTGCCAAGTGTAGAAAAAAGAAAAATTAAAAGAAGAAAGAGGGAGACGGAGAAAGACGATTGAGTAAACAATCAAAATAATAATTACTTACCTCTACTCCTATGCTTCGAAAATGAAGTGCATAAAATGTTTCGAAATGGAAATGCTGAAAATAAATGCTTCGAAATATAAATCTATGTTAAACTACTCATAAGATAAGGAAAATGACAAGAAATATTGAAATCAAGTGTCTTTGATTATGAATTCTGGATCCTTTACAATGTAGCCATGAATGGCTATTTATAGGCAAATATTTGTAAGAAAAAACTTCTAGCAATAACTACCCGTAACCACCTAAAACTACCCACTCTTCCATCTCCTCCATTTCATACTCCATGATTTTCCATAACTTCCTTCAGCCTCCACTTCATGCTCCATGTTCTCCACTTTGTTCTCCATCACCTTTTAATATCTCATGACTTCTTATAACCTCCAAATGTGTAGGATGATGCCACATGTCCGACATTTATATAAATAATAAATAATAATAAAATTACAGATTTATGGTGCTAACATTACCCCCCGCGGCCCTTAAAAAATGATGTTTACTTGAATTTTTGAAGGGCCGAACCAAGTACATGACTAATCTAAGCAATAAAATGCTTTGAATAATATCAATAAAGTGCTTCGAATGATATAATAGCACCAATAAAGTGTTTCAAATAGGTATGAAATTATGACTAGATGATCAATAACAAGCTTCGAAGGTAGTATAAAAGACCAAATTCATCGTTTGAAGGTCTTGCGGCACAGTTTTGAAGGAACAACATCACCCCTCGAAGGTTGGAAGCATTGATATAGAATGATGATACTTACAATGAAGTTTCAAGGTTAGGCTTGACGCTTTAAATGTATCTTCGAAGCTTTATACAGTTTCGAAGGTGAAGTAATCAACCTTCGAAACAACTCTTGATGCTTCGAATGTATCTTCAAAGCTTTATACAGTTTCGAAGGTGAAGTAATCAACCTTCGAAACAACTCTTGATGCTTCGAATGTATCTTCAAAGCTTTATACAGCTTCGAAGGTGAAGTAATCAACCTTCGAAACAACTTTTGATGCTTCGAATGTATCTTCGATGCTTTGATTGTGTACATACAAATAATTGGCCATCAATTTGAAAAGATAAGCCATTCTCAACCACTAATTTAAATGCATAGGCTTTTCCTAACCAAGTTCATGCATTTTAAATGGTCATCCCCTGTTCTTAGTGCTTCGAACTCATAAGAACAATTTGTTAATTTTATTAGCCACATCATCAGAATTATATTTTGGTGTGATCCACAAATCCAAAGTAGGTTTTGAACACCAAGAACCACAATACAAGATGGCCTTAAAAATTCAAACAACTTGACATTTTGAACAATTTCAAAAAATTCAGATTCATGAATATTAAATTGTTCATCATTCATAGCCATGTTTGGGTTGAGAATATGTTCTTTGGCCGAATAACTTTTATCATTCATAGACAAATGGGGCTGTTTTTTTATTTTAGCCATTAATGGCTTATGAAAATCCTCCATAGACATGCTATTTTCATGACTTGACTCTTTAAAAATTAATTTTTGGACCGCCCGAGCCATGGATGGAACATTATTCTTAGCCAAATTTGACTCAAGAATATGCTCTTTTGTTATGTTAATTTCATAATTTGGCTCTTTTAACACGGGCTTTTGAACCCCCCGAGCCATTGATAAAATCAACTCTTTGCTTTTGCTATTTTTAACCATGAAAATTTTTTGAAAAATTTCAACAATTCTAGCCATTAAAGTCTCAGTTAAAGACTTGGTAGTGAGAGTTGATAACTCATCATTCCATTGGCGAATTTCTATATCAAGTTGATGAATTTCTCCAATTAAATGGTGTCTTTTTTCTTCCACCAAATAATATTGTAAGGGATGAAAATTTATTTCATCAAGAAAATGGATCTCTTCTTGAAGATCCAACATTTTTTATTTACGCCAATAAATTTCATCTAGGCTATTTGAAATGGACAAATCCAATTCATTTTTCATTTCTTACACTTGACGTCCCACTGGGCGTGCCAAAAATTGTTGGCTTATTTTTCCTACGAAGGAAAATATCATAAATGCGAGCGTGCCAGTAAGGATTGAAAAATCCTTACAGATTAAATTCAAGCCAATTATCAAGCGATTGCGTTAACGATTCTTTTGCCTCAACAAAGAGGACTTCAAAATTGCCAAGTGTAGAAAAAAGAAAAATTAAAAGAAGAAAAAGGGAGACGGAGAAAGACGATTAAGTGAACAATCAAAATAATAATTACTTACCTCTACTCCTATGCTTCGAAAATGAAGTGCATAAAATGTTTCGAAATGGAAATGCTGAAAATAAATGCTTCGAAATATAAATCTATGTTAAACTACTCCTAAGATAAGGAAAATGACAAGAAATATTGAAATCAAGTGTCTTTGATTATGAATTCTGGATCTTTTACAATGTAGCCATGAATGGCTATTTATAGGCAAATATTTGTAAGAAAAAACTTCCAGCAATAACTACCCGTAACCACCTAAAACTACCCACTCTTCCATCTCTTCCATTTCATACTCCATGATTTTCCATAACTTCCTTCAACCTCCACTTCATGCTCCATGTTCTCCACTTTGTTCTCCATCACCTTTTAATATCTCATGACTTCTTATAACCTCCAAATGTGTAGGATGATGCCACATGTCCGGCATTTATATAAATAATAAATAATAATAAAATTGCAGATTTATGGTGCTAACACCGGCAAAACTCAATATTTGATGACTAACTTTTGATTATTACCGTGACTAAAGAGTTTTATAGCTGAAAACTTTAGTCGCAAAAAGCAATGTTTTCCCCACCAACTATTTAGTCAGCAATTGTACCATTTTTCTGACCAATTAACTTGCGCTCCATTTATTTGGGCGGAAATCATTTTCTACAAAAAAAAAAAATTTTAAAAAATTGTTTTTTGAAAAAATATTTTTTTATGTTTGGTGGTGGTGGTGGTAGTGGTGGTGGAAAGAAGGTGGAGGTGATGGCAGAAAGGTGAGGCGACGGCGGCAATGATTGCAACGATGATAGTGACGGTGACTGTGGTGATCGTGGTGTAGTGGTGAAGGTGATCGTGGTGACATTTGTAAAATTTTAGTTTAAAAAATATTTTTTGCCTTTTAAAAGTAAAAAATATTTTCTATCTAAATAAATTTATCTTTCATTGATCATAAAAAATGTATTTCATTGACTTTTATTTTTCGTTATACCAAATATTAAAAAATATATTTTATACTAAAACCAACAGAGCATTAGAAGCCAAAATTAATGACTATTTAGTCGCCAATTGTAACGTTTACCAATAAATTTGGTCACTGAAAGAAATATTGAGAGAGTGATTGAAAGAGCTACAATGCTCTGTAATTCAATGTTATTCAGAAACCAAATGGGAGCTCCATTATATAGGAGTTGTACAAAGCAACATTATGATCAGATGGAATAGAAAAATGAAAAAGCAGGCCATGCGGCCGAAAGCAAAGGCCATGCGGCTGCCTAAAGCAACCGAAAGAGAAAAGATAAAGAAAAGAAAAAGAAAAGAAAAAAGGAGAAGAATCTGTATACAGCTGTGATTATAATATTAACAAGCATACAGCTGTTAACAATATTATATAGCTTGATTACCAACACTCCCCCTCAAGCTACGTTGTAGATGTTAATCATTCCCAATTTTTCCGTCAGAGCTTCGAAGGTAACTCGAGCAAGAGCTTTTGTGAGAATGTCCGCTTTTTGATAGTTTGTTGGAGTGTAGCTGACTTGAAAAACTCCTTCTTCAATCTTTTCCTTGATAAAGTGTCGATCTATCTCCACGTGTTTAGTTCGATCATGATGAACCGGATTCTTAGCAATACTGATAGCGGCTTGGTTGTCGCAGTATAAAACCATAGGATGCTCAGGTGGAACCCGTAATTCTGCTAACAGCCTGTTCAACCAGATTCCCTCACAGATACCTAGTGCCATAGCACGAAATTCTGCCTCAGCACTACTACGGGCTACTACTGACTGTTTCTTGCTTCGCCATGTAACCGCGTTCCCCCAAACAAACGAACAATAGCCAGAAGTTGATCTTCGATCAGTCACTGAACCTGCCCAATCTGCATCTGAAAAAATCTCAATTTTTCTATTTGTTGTTCTTTGGAAGAAGAGAACCTTTCCCGGTGTCCTTTTTAGGTACCTCAATATTCTGGTCACAGCAGTCATGTGTTTGTCGGTTAGATTATTCATGAATTGACTGACTACACTAACAGAGAAGCCGATGTCTGGCCTTGTATGAGAAAGATAAATGAGTTTTCCCACAAGACGTTGATATCTCCCTTTATCACTTGGTGCACTACCGTCACTGTCTTCCAGTTTGATAGTTGTGTCCATAGGTGTTTCTGCCGGCTTGCATCCTAGCATCCATGTTTCATTCAGTAAGTCTAGAACGTATTTACGTTGTGAGACTGCTATACCTTTCTTTGACCGAGCAATCTCCATTCCAAGAAAGTACTTAAGGTTTCCAAGATCTTTAATCTCAAATTCCTTTGTTAGGAATTTTTTAAGTAAGCCAATTTCCTCTTCATGATCACCTGTTAAAATTATGTCATCCACATAAACAATGATAATTGCCAATTTCCCTCCTAGGGAGTGCTTCACAAATAATGTATGATCGGATTGACATTGAACAAAACCGTACCCTTTCACTGCCTTAGTGAACTGTTCAAACCAGGCCCTGGGAGATTGTTTGAGGCCATATAAGGATTTTCGAAGTCTGCAAACTTTGTTGAAATTTGATGTCGTCTCAAGTCCAGCAGGAATGTCCATGTAAACTTCTTCCTCTAAGTCACCATTGAGCAAGGCATTTTTCACATCAAGTTGGTGAAGTGACCAATCGAGATTAGCTGCCAAGGATAAAAGTACACGAATAGTGTTGAGCTTGGCAACTGGAGCAAAGGTTTCTTGATAGTCAATGCCATAGGATTGGAAGAATCCTTTGGCGACCAACCGAGCTTTATATCGTTCTACATTACCATCTGCCTTGTGCTTTACTGTGAAAATCCACTTACACCCAACTGGTTTCTTACCTCTTGGAAGATCAGTAATTGCCCAAGTACCATTCTTTTCCAGAGCCCGAACTTCCTCATTGACTGCTGCCTTCCACTTCGGATACTTGAAAGCTTCCTGAATATTCCGAGGAATGGGTATCTCCGTGATGCTAGAAGTGAAGGCACGAAACGAAGGTGATAGCTTATCATAAGAAATAAAGTTCCCAATGGGATGCTGAGTACATGATCTAACTCCTTTTCTCCAAGCTATGGGCATATTAAGAATACTATTTTCTAACTCAGAATCATCAGTACTATCTGTGGGAGGAATATTGTCACCTGGAATGTTGCTTGGATTAGAATCCGGTTCAGCCTCATGGGATTGTTGAGAAAGTGCTCCTTCCTCTGTTTCCTCTTGGATGTGCTCATTATCCCGCAAGTCAACAATGAACTCGGAATTTTCGGCAGGTAAAGATTGATTCAATGACTCAGGAGGTGTAGGATTTTTGGTGGTGATGGATGGCTCACTAAATGACTCAAGGGTCCAAAATTGAGATTCCTGGGTTGGAGTCTCCCCCTGAATAACAATTTTAGGGTAGTAAGACTGGGTTTCAAAAAAGGTGACATCCATGGAATTGTAGAATTTCCTTGTGACCGGAGAGTAACACTTATACCCTTTTTAATGTGACGAATACCCAATGAAGATACACTTGAGTGACCTGGGATCAAGTTTACTTCGATACTGTTGATGGATATGAACAAAGACAGAGCACCCGAAAATTTTTGGTGGGATGGTGGAGATGAGGCGAGTAGTTGGAAAGGATTTTAGGAGAAGTTGACAAGGAGTTTGGAATTGTAGTACCCTGGATGGCATCCTATTGATAAGGTAAGCTGCTGTAAAAACAGCTTCCCCCCAGAGGAATTGTGGAACATTTGTGGAAAACATTAGCGATCTAGCAACATCTAACAAATGCCTATTTTTCCGTTCGGCGATGCCGTTTTGTTGTGGGGTGTCAACACATGAACTTAAGTGAACTATCCCTTCTTGAAAAATCTAGAAACCTCCTAGATGTTGATTTGTGATTATGTATCAATTTTAAGCAGAATATAACAATCCCAATCAAATAATCAAGACAAAGAGACACAACGATTTTACGTGGAAAAACCACAATTGGACACCTCCAATTGTGATCAAAAAACCACAGGCAACAGCCACAAGAACAATCCACTAAGAAGATTTAAAGGAATTACATAGGTATACTCTCAATTATCTAGCGAATCCACAACGCCTAATTGAACCAACCTCTATGTGCCTCTTCCAACCCCATCTTCACCACGGAATTGTCTTTCTGATGAGCCACTCCAGAATCCACCGAAGCTTCAGGCTCGAATTCTTCAGAATCCACCGAAGAACAACTCTCTCTTTTGTTTAACAAACAAAACCTTTGATGTATTCTCTTTTAGACCATGAGTTGAATACTCAATAAAAACATCAAAGAAAACTAACAAAATATCCCCAGATATAAACCTTAAGAACCACAAAGAAGATCTGGAGGAAAAATTAATGAGTAGTCTAGTTTTGGGAGAAAACCAACTACTTATAGAAAATCCAAAGTAATCCTGTTTTTGGAAGAAAACCAACTTCTTAAAGGACTCCAAAATAATCCTAGTTTTGGAAGAAAATCAACTTCTTAGAGAAATCCAAAGTAATCCTAGTTTGACCCAACATGTGAATTTAAAAAATTACAACCTTGGGTTTGATCCATGGAATTTGACAACAAAGAGTCCTAACAATCTCCCCCTTTGTCAAATCTTAGACAAAACCATGCTACAACAGTTTTCCTAACAAAAATACTAAAACAATTTTTCAATCAAAACAAGAACAACACCACCAACTAGGAACCAGCACTTTAACCAAATCTCTTTACAAACTTATTTCTCAAGGTCATGATCTGCAAAACAACTATTAGTGCCACAATCTCCAAAACAACTATTAGTCCCACAAGAGTATATGAAAAAGCAATAAACATATGGCTAGATTATCTTGAAGTATGAGATGAAAAACATGAATAACATGAATAGAAGCAACTTGGAGATTTTAAGAACATGTAGCATGAAAACCTGAAAACTAAGACATATGCACCCGACACATGACATGAATACATGAAAAACAAATTTCTTCCCCTGTTTGTCACGAATTGACAAAGGAATCTCAAATAAAAAAATCAAGATCAAAACCCACACAAGCAATGACAAGATAACGATTAACCGAACTCCCTCTCACTAAAAGCAACCACAAATACTGAAAACAGTGAATAAGAAGAAAAACGACAAAAAATAATATGGTGGAGCAAGCAAGGAATTTCAGATTTGTACCTTGAAACACACAAGATTATCCAAGAAGCACAATTACTTGAAAACACAATGTACACAGCCTCTAGAAAATTCCTCATAAAAGAAAGTGATGCATTATGTGAAAAGCATAGATCCCATGATAAAAGTGTGTGTGTGACTCTTGGAGTTCGACAAACACAAGATTCAAATCCTAGTAGTGATATGGAAGCTGGACCTCTGACAAGAGAATCTTAGCACAACTAAGGAAAGTCAAACCACTAGGAATCAAGGGGTATTTGGTGAGTAAAGGCGGAGGCTCCCCCTCAATTAATGAATCCTTTATTTTTTCCTTTTTTTTTCACATCTTTTTCTTTTCTTTTTTTTGCATATTTTTTTTCTTTTCTTTTCTTTGTTTTCTTTCTTGTGCACATTTTTTTTTTCTTTCTTTTGCACACTCATCAGCGGCTGACACGCTCAAGAGTATGGAAACCGAACCAGAGAAGCATGGATATAATAAGGATGACCTAGTTGGTGACTCTGAGGTAGCCTTTTCCTCATGCCTGGACTACAAAGAACAGAGGGGAAAGCCATGGAGATGCAAAAAGATGGAAGGTGGTTAAGAGACTCAACATTACCCATGATATGCTAGTATAGGTCAATTCCTCTAGAAAAGCAAAAGATACAATGCCAGAAGTCCATAAAAAAAATAAACACTAAGGCGGAAGACTCCAATATTTGCTAATCCAAGAGTGTGTACAGAATGAGACATACTAATCAAAGAACACACACTTTAAAATGAGTAAGGACCATAGAAAGCACACACATATTGACATGTAATGGATATTCTCATCAATTCCAATATGCACCAAGGACCACTCAAAAATTTCAAGCTTGCAAAACCATACTAAGAAAATCTTTTTGGATTTTTTTTTTTTTTTTTTATTTTTTTTCTTAACCAAAGCAAGACAAAAAATGAACATGCACATATTTTTTTTCTCATTAAAAAAACAAACAGAAACCCAAAAACTAAAACAAATAAACAAATTAACACAAATCAATTTTTCTCACCCAAACCGCTTTAGTATAAACAACGTTGTGAGCATTGCGGTTCTTGGGTGGTGTCTTGACGTTGTGGTTCCCTTTGCTTTCAATGGGAACCCGTCTCGACGTGGTTTCCAACTTCCTACTTCTAGGTCTAGGCAAATACACTCTCCCATGCAACTTATAACAATTAGGGCGAATATGGCCATGCATACCACAATGATAACAAATAAAAACAGGGTGTACAGAGTGTACCTTCTTTTCTTTTACCTTACCAACTCTAGGGAGTTTGAGAAGTCTTTCCTCTTGTTGAATCTTTTGTCCTCCCTTTCCTTGAGTTCTTATATCATGAGATGTGAAAGCACTCTGTTTTTGCTCTCTCATATCTCCAAAGCCAATCCCACTCTTGTTTGAACAGATTTGTTGAGACCCAATAATATCTTCCAAAGTCTTTGATCCTTTGTTCCAAAGACCAATGGTAGCCATAGCACACTTGAGCTCTTCCTCTTTCTTGATCATTAGTTCTTCCAAAGCAACTTGAGACATCTCAAGAGATTCAATCTTTTCTTCAAACATGGCATGGGTTTTCTGTAGCTCATTCCTCTCTGTCTCACAAGTCAACAGTTTTGCACAAAGAACTTGTTGATCATCAGCTATCTTGATGGCATTGATTCTAGCCTCGGAAATCTCCTCCTTAAGTTTGACATTCTCACTTTCACATGCTTTGAGTTTCTTTGTGAGTTTGTCATTCAATTTGAATAAATTAAGAGACTCCTTATACAATTTTTCATAAGCTTGCTCAAGCTCTTCATGATCACTCTCCGAGGATTCATCATCACGAATTGTATCCATTATCACAAATCAAACAGGATCTCGTTCTAAAAAAAATATTTTTGTTTTAAACAAAATAGAACGACCCGCTCTGATACCAATTGAAAAATCTAGAAACCTCCTAGATGTTGATTTGTGATTATGTATCAATTTTAAGCAGAATATAACAATCCCAATCAAACAATCAAGACAAAGAGACACAACGATTTTACGTGGAAAAACCACAATTGGACACCTCCAATTGTGATAAAAAAACCACAGGCAACAGCCACAAGAACAATCCACTAAGAAGATTTAAAGGAATTACACAGGTATACTCTCAATTATCTAGCGAATCCACAACGCCTAATTGAACCAACCTCTATGTGCCTCTTCCAACCCCATCTTCACCACGGAATTGTCTTTCTGATGAGCCACTCCAGAATCCACCGAAGCTTCAGGCTCGAATTCTTCAGAATCCACCGAAGAACAACTCTCTCTTTTGTTTAACAAACAAAACCTTTGATGTATTCTCTTTTAACCATGAGTTGAATACTCAATAAAAACATCAAAGAAAACTAACAAAATATCCCCAGATATAGACCTTAAGAACCACAAAGAAGATCTGGAGGAAAAATTAATGAGTAGTCTAGTTTTGGGAGAAAACCAACTACTTATAGAAAATCCAAAGTAATCCTGTTTTTGGAAGAAAACCAACTTCTTAAAGGACTCCAAAATAATCCTAGTTTTGGAAGAAAATCAACTTCTTAGAGAAATCCAAAGTAATCCTAGTTTGACCCAACATGTGAATTTAAAAAATTACAACCTTGGGTTTGATCCATGGAATTTGACAACAAAGAGTCCTAACACTTCTTTTACTAAAAATTCTCCTAGAATGGAGTTGAAATAGTCCCGAGCATTATCAGACTTTAGAATTTGGATTTTTGACTGAAATTGTGTCTGAATCATAATTTGAAAATTTTTGAAGATTTGACTTGTTTCAGATTTGTCTTTCATGAGGAAGACCCAGGTTAATCTAGTATGATCATCTATGAATGAGACAAACCACCTAGTGCCAGTTACATTTTTTATTCTTGATGGACCCCAGATATCACTATGAATTAGTGAGAATGGACGAGACGCTTTATAGGATTGAATGGGAAAATGGGACCGTACATGCTTAGACAATTGACAAATTTCACAATCAAAAAGTTTTGGAGTTTTAAATAATGAAGGAAATAAATGCTTGAGATACATAACATTAGGATGACCTAATCAATAGTGTCGCAACATAATTTCTCTATCGTTATTTGGACATGAAACCGAAAAAGAACTACCACGAATTGCCGTTTGAGGTTGTTCTTGTGGATAGTGGCATTCCTTAAGGATGTAGAGTCCAGAGCATTCCTCAGCATTGCCAATCGTCTTCCCCGAATCCAAATCCTGAAATTCACAATGAGTGGAGAAAAAATTAGTAACACACCTCTTTTCCTTAGTGAGTTTACTAATTGACAGTAAATTACAGTCCAAGTCAGGAACAAGGAGAACAGAGTTGAGAATAAGATTCCTAGACAGCACAACTGAACATGTACCGGCAACCTTTGATAGTGAACCATCTGCTATTCGGACCGTTAAATTATTTTGACATGAGCTATATGTATCAAAAATTGTTGCATCTCCCGTCATATGATCAGATGCTCCTGAGTCCACAATCCAAGGTTTTTTACGTTTCTTACCAACAGTAAAGGCGTTCAAAGAATTACCTTTGTGAGCCAAGGTTCCGGATCCAATGATGTGGTTGGAAGACGAACCAGATTGTGACTGTAGTAGTTTCTGGAGCATCTCCATTTGCTCCTTGGTGAAAGGGCTTGCTTCAGGTTGTGGTGATAGTTCAATTGCACCTACATGATTACCTCGTCCTTCTTTCTCAAGAGGCTGACGTGGCTTCCAATCTGCTGGCTTTCCATGAATCTTCCAGCAAGTTTCTCTCGAGTGACCAGGCTTTCTGCAATGATCACACCAAGGCCTACCTCCTTTATTTTTCTGACGGTTGTCGATAGGAGCGAATTGAGTCTTAAGAGCCGAGCTTTCTGCCATATTCAGTTGTTGATAAGATCCCATCATGAGTTTTTTCCGACTTTCTTCGCGACGGACTTCAGAGAATGCCTCTCTAAGGCTAGGTAGCGGTTTTACTCCCATAATTCTTCCTCTGATTTCATCAAGATTTGTGTTCAATCCTAACAAGAATTTAAACACACGTTTCCTTTCGACAATCTTTTTATACAACAAACCATCAGTAACACACTGCCAGTTATGAACCTCAAACGTATCAAGTTGACGCCATAGACGAGTAAGGGTATTGAAATATTCAGTTACCGTAAGATTGTCTTGACGTAAATCGTGGAGGCAGCTTTCAAGCTGGATGATTTCAGATGTGTTTTCCTTGTCTGAAAACGTTTCTTTTGCCATGTCCCAGATCTCTTTGGCAGTATCAAATGACAGAAAATTTTCGCCAATGTCAGTGGTCATAGAGCTGACGAGCCATGACATGACCATATTATTTTCAGCTATCCACCTTTTGTAGGTTGATGCTGTGGTTTCTGGTAGCGCCGAGGCTCCGGTGATGTAGTCATCTTTCTCCTTTCCCCGTATAAACATTAATATGGATTGAAACCATTGCAAATAATTTTGCCCATTTAGTTTATGGGCGGTGATCGGAAGATGAGAGGTTTCCATTTGATGAGAGGATGAAGATAATGAGATGATAATATCAGAAGAAGAGGAAGAGGATGAGTTGGTAGTCATTCCAAAAGCTGGACCGTATTTAGGCATGAAATAAAATGATATATTTGAGTAGAAGAGAGAGACAAAAAAAAAATATTAAAACAGAAAAATTCGAATACTGACTGAAGAGGCGAAAATGATGAGACAGGATTACACCTGCTCTGATACCATGAAAGAAATATTGAGAGAGTGATTGAAAGAGCTACAATGCTCTGTAATTCAATGTTATTCAGAAACCAAATGGGAGCTCCATTATATAGGAGTTGTACAAAGCAACATTATGATCAGATGGAATAGAAAAATGAAAAAGCAGGCCATGCGGCCGAAAGCAAAGGCCATGCGGCTGCCTAAAGCAACCGAAAGAGAAAAGATAAAGAAAAGATAAAGAAAAGAAAAAAGGAGAAGAATCTGTATACAGCTGTGATTATAATATTAACAAGCATACAGCTGTTAACAATATTATATAGCTTGATTACCAACAGTCACAATTCTGTTAGGTTTGAGCTTTTTGGATTAAATTTTTTGAAAATTGAATAGTTTTTCATGTTTTTTGTTTTTAGTGAATATTTTTTAAAATTTAAGCATTTTTTTTTACTTTTTTAAATGCACCTTACTTAAATGTTGCAACGCCCCACTTTTTATTACGCGAGGTCATTACCAAGTTCATTAGCTTAATTCAATTTCAGAGATAATATGCGGAAATAAACTCATACATTCAACCCATAGCAATGGATATCAGTACTCTCATTCGTATACAAGTAAATGTTTCATGGACATACTAATAAATTGCCCTTAGGCTTACAACTTTTAAATAAACAACTGAAGGGTGTAACCCTTTTACACATATGGCGTTCCGCCAACAAGAAAGAGGCCCCGTGGCCAACAAATAAGTAGATCCAAATCTTGCAGCTCAACCTGCTAAACACCTGAAAAAGATTCAACAACGTGGGATGAACATATAGTCCAGTAGGGATCTCAACTTGATCCTTAACAATAACAACAGTACAGATAGCTATGATCATGCACACTCATTCTTATACTAGAATAGTAATGTGACAGTTTAGACAAAATATATATATATAAATATATATAAACTTTTCTCAAAAACAACTATTTCATTCAACGCTATAAGCGATTCATCTTTCCTTTTTTCCTTTCATTAACCCCGTTCCCAATCTTTTATACATAAGCAACTACTTAGGAAATAAATTCACTAAGACCACTACTATTCTCCAATTTCCACACATACAACAGATGTGCCTTTCTAGAACATATTTCTAAAATGTTTGATTCTCTTTACACTTCTAAAAGACAAAGGGGTAGCAACTAATACATGATTAACACAAGATAATCCAATTACAATTTCATGACACGAATGTCTACATTGCCTATGACACATAGTCTATGGCACAATTCACCTTCCAATTATGGCTCAGAACCTGGCCAAATAACTCAACAAGGGTTCCATCTCTCATTAACAATATTTCCAAATTCAACAGGGATAACAAATCAAGTTAAACATATATGATAACATAACGAATACACATGTTGGTATCGTAACAATCACAATCAAACTCACTTCCATACTTCCCAACTGATACACATTTTGGCGATATATCATATCAAATAAACAAACACTTCGGTGGACAAGCATATGAGCTGTATCACACTTCTATAGATAAGCATATGAGCTGTATCTCTGCAATAGGCGCGCATATAAGCAGCAACCCTGGGTCCATCCCCTATCTTCCCATAATCATTAACCGGTTTAGAGGTACATCCCCTATCTTCCCCTAAACCGTGGAGTACATCCCCTATCTCCTCCCATACACAAGTAATGCATATAAACACAACGTCATATACACAATCAATCAATAGTGTAATGTATACACAACAGTTCAACGCAACCGTGTCATCCTCCACCGATGACCAAGGACAAAACCTCTAGATGCAGGTATATTGTACATCTATAAACATACTCAATTGTCATGAGATTATCAACTTATCACTAATACTAACATAGTAGTATAAGATACAACAATCCAACATTCATACCCATTCCAAAGTACTTTTCCCATTCCACAAAACCAATCCCACTTCCTTTTATTTTCAAAACCAACTTCATCCCTTTTGTTTCCACAAAATCAAATCCAAAGGCAATAGAGCCAAAACTCATTTTTATCAACCACATTCTTTTCAAAGTCATTCCAATTTAATTATATAAATTAAATCATAACCATTAAATTAGGGTTTTCCTCCCTCTTTCTCAATATTGAACAAAAGGCCTCAATCATCTAAAATAACCAACAATGGCTTCCATTAATCCAGAATACCCAAGTATTTACCCAAAGATCAAACCCCTCTATTAAATTATTAAATCAATAAATATTAGGGTTTCCTCTCCTTTCAACAACAACTAGCTAATTAACACCCAATTAGCCCCAAAACACATCTAATAATCATGGATCTAAAACCAACAACCAACCCAAAGTTCAACCTCATGAATTTATACAAAAATCCAACATGATATAGTTTTCATGCAATACAAAAATTACCACATGTCTATCTATAGATGAAGTATTAAAAAAAAGCAAGGAGAATCCCTACCTCAAGAACCAAGCAAGAAACCAAACCTAGAGAAGAATCCTACGCAATCTCGAATTCCAATCGGTTGAAAATGTTCATCTCCTCTTGTTCTTCATCCTTGATACAAGAATCATGGTGGGTTGTTGATCAAAGTAAAGGAATTCAAGGGTTTGGAGCTAGGGTTTCGGACTTAGGAGAAGGGGAAAGGAGAGGGGAAAAGAAAATATCAATAAATGATCAAAAATCTCGATTTTAAAGCTGCTGTCCCGAAAACCTCGCTCGAGCGTCCATATGCTCGCTCGAGCGGACCTGTTCCAGCACAGATTCCAAAACTTCAAATAGGTGTAACTCTCCCATCCGGACTCCGTTTTAGGTCATTCTTGTGTCCAAATTGAAGCCCCGGAAATAAGCTTTCCAATGATTCTAACCTCACATCCAAATTCAAAGTGTGGAAAAAGAAAAGGGAAAAAGAGTGGAAGCTATTCGTAAAATAACTATCCGAATTAAATTCTTTGGTTCAATCATACTTTACCAACATATTACCACCTCAACTAGAATCCCAAATTAAAATAAAGACGCTCCAAATACACTAATAGGATGTCAAAAATGAGTCCACATGCCTCAGAAATACAACTCATCCTGGAGACCCACTCGAGCGGAAGGAGAAATTCTGGGTCATCACAAATGTATTTAAAAAGTAAAAAAATTGTGAAAAAATATTTTAAAAAATTAATAAATACATAAAAATATGGAAAATATACTTAATTCTCAATTTTTTTTTTTTTTTTTTTTTTGTATTTTTGATATTTAGTGAATTTTTCAAAGATTTTTTTTATGTGTATTTCTGTTAGTTGTGTCTAAATATTTTTTTTTTATGTGTATTTATAAAAATTTGATACTTTTTATGTATATTTATGTTAGGTGTGTCTAAAAATTTATTAAAAAAAAAATTTGCTTAAAATAGTTAAAAAATTTAGTAAAAAAAACGAAAAACAAGAAAATAAAATTTTCTGAAAAGTGTTTTTGGAAAACCAAAAACAAGCAATTGATGCTCCCTGAGCCAATTGGAGCATTTCTCCAACTTTGTGTGAGCAAACGAAGTGTCAATAAAACACACAGGTAGAGAATTAGAGTTAAAAATGTAAAAAAAGATGAAAAGGGTCATTTGGGGGCAAAAATCTCAAAAGCCACCAAACTACATGGAGACCATCACGGCCATATCGCTCTAGATTAAACAAACTAGTGAGAGCAAGCGGTGTGTCGATAAGACACATGGTTAGAGAATTAGAGATAAAAATATAAGTAAAGGCGAAAACGGATTGTTTGGGAGTAAAAATCTAAAACAGCCACCAACCTACTTGGAGACCATGACGAGCACCTCGATCTAGATTAAAAAAAAATTGTGAGAGCAAGTAGCACATCGATAGGATGCACGGTTAGAGAATTAGAGACAACAATGTTAGAAAAATTGCGAAGGTGGGCCGTTTGAGGGAAAAAATCCAAAACAACACCAAATTGCCTGGAAACCATCACGAGGACCTCTTCCTAGAATTAACAAACTTGTGAAAGCAAGCAATATGTCGATAGGACGCACAGTTAGAGAATTAGAGGAAAAAAATATAAGAAAAAATGTAAAAATAGGTCGTTTATGGGCAAAAATCCAAAACAGCCACCAAATTACCCGGAGACCACCTTGCCCTAGATCAAACAAACTTGTGAGAGCAAATAGTGAGTCAATAGGACACACAGTTACAGAATTAAAGACAAAAATGTGAGACAAAATGCAAAACGAATCGTTTGGAGGCAAAAATCCAAAAGAGCCAGCAAACTACCCAAAGATCATCATAGACACCTCACCCTAGATTAAAAAAACTTGTGAGAGCAAGTGTTGCATCGATAGGATGAACGACTAGAGAATTCGAGATAAAAGTACAAGAAAAAAGGCGAAGACGGAGCCATTTGGCTGCAAAAAATCAAAACAGCCACCATATTGTCCAGAAACCATCATAAGCATCTCGTCATGGATTAAACAAACTTGTGAGAGCAAGCGATGCATCAATAGGACATACATCAATAGGACGTACGGTTAGAGAATTAGAGACAAAAAACAGGCCATTTGGAAGAAAAAATCCAAAACAGCCACCAAACTGCCAGAGATCACAAGCACCTCACCTTAGATTAAACAAATTTGTGAGAGTAAGTGGCGTGTCGATAGGATGCACGGTTAGAGAATTAGAGATAAAATAGTGAGAAAAAAAGTAAAAACAGACATAGTTGAATTCGCAAATCGAACTCCTTCCTTTCGTAAACTCGAGACATCAATTACAACACATTAGACACTAAACAAAAATGTGGAGGATCATACAACTTTATCCATACAAAACTTTAAACCCATGTTTGGACTAAAACAATGAACAATGATGTTGATCTTATAGACTTCTAAAATTTTAGAATTTTGGAAGGAATAAGAAAGGAAGCAAGATGGTGCATATTAAAAATTATAAGTAATTAATGTTGCTTGTGTGTTTGCAACACAGAACCAACACTTTATTTTGTCGTTCTCATGGATTTTTTTGTTGTGCAAATATTTTGATATATAGATTACATGATTTTTTTTTTTTTTTTCATTTTCTTTTGTACAGAAGGATGAACTCATACACAGAGCTAAATTTTATAGGACTAATTGGCATTTATTACCTTTTTTAAAGGATTAGATATATTTTTTTGATAGAGATATGAATGGATAATATTTTGGGTAGACCACTTGTTATGTTTTAATTTTTTATGTTGGATGGATTTGATCTACTATTAGTGAAAATGTTTTGAATTGAATGTGTATACAGTTTGGAATTAGTTGTGGATGGAAACAATATATATATTTGATGAATTTAAACATGTTAGGGAATGGATTTATGGAACTTGTTGGATTGAATGATTGCCACAAATCATAGGTTACATTGAATAAATTATTATTATATCATACAAATTAAACATTATTAAAATAATGTTTTTGTCTATTTTAATTTTTCAAAAATTGAATTGGTGACAAAAAATTAAATCTAATTTTTCTCTCTTTCGGCAACCCAATTTTTGGAATTTTTGATTGGCAAAAATAGCACTCAGATTTGGCCACTAAATAATCGGTCAGGAAACAGGGAAATTATTAATTTTGGTGACCAAATTTACAAGTTTGTTTTATCTAGGGTGAGGTGCCCGTGATAGTCTTCAGGCAGTTTGGTGGCTGTTTTGGATTTTTGCCTCCCAAATGTCCCGTTTTCATTTTTTTTTTTTTTAAACATTTTTATCTCTAGTTCTCTAACTGTGTGTCCTATCGTTTGTATATAAATTCTATTCTCTAACCGGGTAATTCTATTTACATAGCACGAAAAATCTCAATACGCACAATTTATATTGTTTGCATATAAATTTTTGAAAAAAGTCAAATGTTTGTATATAAACTTATGAACAAAAAACAATTACTTAGATATAAACAATTGAAAGAAATATATATCTGAACAATTTATTTTGTTTATCAATATATGTCCAAACATTTACCTTTTGTTCGAAAATTATATCCGAACAAACAAATAGTATGTATTAAAATTTTCGTAATGTACAAATATAATTGCCCTTTTTTAAGTTGTCAGGTTAGACGACGAGGTTTTTACATATGAACCAAACCGCTTAACAACACTAAGATTTCATTTGGATGAATTAATTTGGTGCAAACTTAAAAATGATAAGAAAGAGTTTCTTTTATTATATTTAATTTATAAGTGGAGTAAAAAATGATGAAAATCATAAACTCTTGCTAAGGGTAATTATTTTGGTAATAGGATAAAATAATTAAAAAATTATTACTAAAAAATTAATTATTCTCTCTATTTTTTTTTTACATATTTTATATATATATAAAAAGTCAAAAAACAAATAAAATAACTAATTTCCAAAACAACCCTAAAGTATATTTCACCAAAAGCGATGAGAAACAAATTGATTAATTGTAAAATATTTATATCAAATTGATTGATTGTAAAATATTTATAATATTAAGATTGTCCCTAATAATATAAAAGAAGAAAAATAAATCTCACTCATATCCCTCTTTCACATGATGTGGTTTCCCACTCATCTAAACATGATAGTTAAAAAAAAATACATTTTTTTTTTTTTCTCATTTAGATGAGATAGCACAATCATTTTTCTTTTTTTCTAATGATAAATATCCTTAGGAGAGATTTTGTGAGAGGTATCATTTTGACAATCTACTGATAATAGTTAGACTTAATTCCTATCAAATTCTATTAAAAATAAATTTTAGTAAAATAGTCACTAAAAATAATTTTTTTGTGACAATTTTTTTGCATATATCTCTAAAAATTGACAATTAATTACTTTTTTTGTCACGATTTTTATAAATTGTCGCTAAAGCTTACAATTAGTGATTTTTTTCGTGACAAATTTTTCAAACTATCGTTGAAAGTTGAAAATTAGTGATTTTTTTGTGATGATTTTTTTAAACTATTGCTAAAACTTATAATTAGTTACATTTTTTGTGACAAAATTTTTAAACTATCACTAAAAATTAATAATTAGTGATGTTTTTCAATAGTGTTTGACGAAAAAAATCAATAAATTCATCTATTAAGATCTATACGTAAGTCTCTCATTTATTTACATCTATAAACATAGAGTGCTATTCAAATTTCAAAATATTAGATTTATTTTTTAAATGATAATTTATTAAAATATCTAACACAAATATCTCTATTAATCATTTACAAATTATTTTTACACAAATGATTCTACAAAATAAATTTCTACATCGTTTTTTATAAATATACTAGTAATATCGTTACCACCCTAAATAAAGCAAGAAAAGGTGTTTGGCAAATTAGGTTTGGGCTTTTTTTTGGACAAAATTTGTAAAAAGACAAAATCGACTAAAATAATTAATAAGACAAAATATCACTTCAAATCCATAATCATTTCATTTTTCTTTCATAAATATCACATCCAATTACAAAAAAAATCTACTCACTTTCCAAACATAATTATTTTAACCTACTAAAATAATCAAAAACTAAAATAGCCAACTTCCTAAACAAGGCTTATGCTTCATACCCAGAAAAAAATAATAATAATAATAAAATAAAAGTAAGGTTTCTTGCACTGCAACAACCAGCGAGTCAAGATCCTCTACCGTTCTTACTGCGCGGCGCTCGACAAAACGACGGCATTTTGGCAATTTTTTTTTTTTTTTTTGGTTTTTTTTTTTTTTTTTTTCGTTGGGGAAATTATTTAGTATTCCAGTAGTAACCACGTCACACTGCCAGGTGGTGCTCTAGTCCAATATCATTATGCCATTTCATGTTTTGTCAATAATTTATCCACCTAGACAGATTTGAAACTACTTCAAAATTTTCAAAATCCCACTGGAACTTTTTTAATTTTGAAGTTTGAATTTCTAAATTTAAAACAGAACCAACATCTATTCCTCTCCCTCTATATATATATATACACAATTGTTTATGAAAAAAAATCAATTAAAAAGGGATTGAAGTGCTCATTTATATATGTATTAATAAAGTCAGTTTGATTTCCAATAAAAAATAGAGAAGGCAACTGGAAAAACTTCATTTTTTCCTTTTTTTAGAAAAAAGAAAAAGAAAAACAAACTCCAATCTCTACTTGTTAAAAGGGATAGATGTGTTTGGTGTCGTATGTTTTTGTCAAATTAACAGATTTTTAGTGGATTGATACTGAGTTTTTTTCACAAACTTAATTTTATTGTAATTGGGAAGGAGTCTCCATTATATAATTGAGAAAATCTCTCTTTCCATCATTGTTGTAAATAAGAAAATTTTGTCCTATAATTTTTTTAAAACAAATACTGTGATTACTCTATAAGAAAAAGTTTCTCAATTTCTCCTCTTTACAAATTTTAATGTTAATTTTCATGCTGTTTCATGCCAACCACATGGAACAACCAAGAAAGTTTAATGTTAATTTTCATGCCGTTTCTTGCCTTTGTTTTGCAACAGTTTTCAAGTAACTTTTTATTTGTTAAAAATTTAACCTGTTTGGAACTTTGGAATTTGACAGAATTTAATAAATTTTACATTCAAAAATATAATTTGATATGTTTGAAGTGAATTGAATTTAAAGTACCAGATTTAAATTCATTCATTTAGAAGGAGGGAGAAGGCAGCAGCGACTCCGATGAAGATTGAGATCCTCCTTGTTTAAGCACTTATCAAAAAAGACAACCGCCCCAATTCGAGAGAGAGATGGAAGACAAGATTCAGCATTTCATCCATGAGCATCCATTGTTACTCAAGCAGGTGGACCCTGGCGAGTGCTTGGTATGTCGGAACGAAATCCCTATTGGAACTAGTGCGTATTCGTGTCGCGAACACTTTTGCTTTCCAAGTTACAATATCCACATACCATGCGCTAAATTGCAACGAGAGATGGTACACTCCTTTCACCCAAAACACTCCATCACCTTCCAAATGACGCTCCCAAATGCTGCATCATCGTCTGTTGTGTCATTCAAGTGCAATGCCTGTGGGCCGATCCCTCGCTCCTCTAATTACTTCCACTGTTATGACTGTGGCTTTAACCTGGACCCTTGTTGTGCTTCACTAAAGCCTACCAAACCAAGAAATGTCCAAGACCGTCAAATTCAAACTCAAATTCAAAGTCTACTTCGCCACCCACATCCATTGATTATCTGCGAGAACAAAACGATTTTTAATTTTCCCTGTTCTGCCTGCAGGCAACCCATCAATGGAAGTTGGATCTGTGTTTGCCTAGAGTGCAATTGCTTGCTGGACGAATCATGCGTACAATGGCCTTCCCAGATCAATCATCCTCTTCATCCGCAACACCCGCTCACCTTGCTCGTCCACCACCATTTCGATTCTACTTCCAATCGGTGCAGCGCTTGTGGGAAGCTGCTGGTGGGCTTTACCTTCCACTGTTCTCACTGTAATTTTAGCCTCGACCCATGTTGCGCTTCGTTGATACCATTGCCATTTAGCCAAAATTCTCAAGTTCAGTTCCAATTCCAGATTCAACAGTTAAGCCACCCCCATCCTTTGATTCCTTGTGAGATGATGAAAAAGGGTTATACTATAACTTGCGATGCTTGCCAGCTTCACTTTGAGAAGGATTCTTCTGTCGTCTGTCTCTGCCTTGAATGCAAGTTTTTGCTGCACAAATCTTGTGCGGATTTGCCTCTTAAGGTAAAACACTCCTTTTGCCACCAACAACACGCACTCACACTAATCGAGTATTCAATTCGTCAGTTGGAGGATCCTTTTGTAAAGGAGAAGCCATATATCAGGCCAATAAGTAGTGGGAAGGCACATGAATTCAAAGGTGAACTCAAGTGCCATGCGTGTACTAATTATGCTTCAGGTTTCGCCTACGCTTGTTGCAACCCCAAGTGTGGAATCTTCTTTGACATTAGATGCCCAGTTTCCATACCCTGGTTCATCAAGACTGAAATTCACCAGCACCCCCTTCCTTTTTTCAATGACAGACCGTCCTGGTTGTATTGCACCGTTTGTAATAGGATGATAAACATCACCCCTTTCTTCTGATGTGTGGAGTGCGAATTCAATCTTCATCCCTATTGTGTTCCAAAATTGCCACCAACTGCCAAAGATAAAATTCATAGGCATCCCCTCACTCTCACCGATTCTCCCATCAGAGACTATCCGGATGAAGATGTATACTCACAGTTCTACTGCGATGCTTGTGAGGAAATGAGGTACCTAGATGAACCTACTTATTATTGTGAAGAATGCCATTACGTTGCTCATGTTCATTGCCTTCTCCCTGAGGTATGCATGCACACTTTCAGTTTTATTTACCTGTACAGACTGATAGATTTTTGTTTTGGTTTTTTATTTTTTATTTTTTGTTTTATTAATTTTTTTTACTATTTTGCGATTTATAAAACTTAAAAGCCCACAATCAAAATCAACATCTAATAAAAGTAACGGGCCAAAAGATAAAATCTTCTAAACATTGGTATGCAGAACATAAAATAGTAGTAGTTACATTTTAAGATTGTTCTGTCTAAATGTATGATAAGCAAGACAACATATTCCCATAAAAAAAAAAAATTAACATTTTAATTCAATTCTTCCTTCTTGTTCTTTGTTTTGTTTACTTTCATTTAAAGTTTTGCATAGCTAACATATTTACTGCTATTATTTTTATTGGATCAATTTTTTCGGTTGCTTCTTAGATATTCCCTATGCTTGGAGCTTACAAATTTGGGGAGACAAAATTGGACATTTCCACTAGTACGTCTTTGATGATAGAAGAGATGGTGGAGGAAGAAGAGGGAATTGATGAACAGGAGAGTCATGCAGGTGCTGATCAAGTTGACATGGGAACTATTTCATCTAGAAAGGGTTTTCCAAGTGTTTCCACAGACGATGAGATTACGGCAAGAGGGGTTTCTTCGATGGTAGCAAGCAAAAAAATGGATGGGCCAAGAGTTGATGGAGATTCTTTTCTTATTAAACTAGATAAAGAGATTGTTGAGCTTCGTTCAAAGGCAGAGTGGCTAGCCAAAAAACTAAAGGCAACAAAGAGAATAATAAAACAAGTAGAGGAGAGGAGTGCTGGGCATGTTGCGTCTCCATCGCCCAATTCCGAGGATAGTGAGTGACAACAATGTTTAGGCTATTATTAGGAAAGGATTTGAAATGAGAAAGAGAAAAATAAAGAGAAAATATGTGTAAAACGTAGGTGAAACGTAATTGGATTTCATTTATATTTCACTTACTTTTTTCTTTTTCCTTTTTCCTTTCAAAATTTATGTTCAAATTCATAAACCAAACACAGCTTTAGTGAAACACTGATTTGAAAGAACAAACCATCACTACTTAGATAACCATGTATCAAGCATGTCTACTTGGATCCACTATAATTAAGAGACAAAAATAACTCATATTGTGTTTCAACTCTCTCTTTTTTTATGTTTTACTTAAATTATATATACTTAGATTGTGATTCCCTCTATTATAATTCATTACATATTATAATGGAAATGATTCATCATATCATCCAGTGATAAGTGTAATGATATTTTCTAAATTTAAAATAACTATAAATTTATATTTCTATTTCATAGTCATTAAATATGTAATGGATTCATCTATAGTATTATAAATTGTAATATATTGTTATAATTGTTACAAATATACTTATTTTAACAAAGATTTTAAAAAAAATACTCTACAAATTCTCAAAAAAATACTAAATATTGATAAATATTCTTTTCATCTATCTCACATTTATATATTTACATATCTATCAAAAGAGAAAATAAATTCAAATAAAATGATAAGACAATTTATGGAGTTAAGAAAGACGAGAAAATAGGACACAAAGATAGAGAAAATAAATAAATAAATGACACATGACAATTTTTTAGTATGCTACATGGCACACTGATAAAGAATGTTAATAAAATACACTACTTAGGTTATGTTTGATAAAATTAAAAATTGAAAATTACATATTGAAAGTTAAATGTTGAATTTTTTAAACTGAAAAGTTGTTTGATAAAAATTTAAGCGTTAAACTAAAAACAAGTTGTTTGATATAGATATACGATCAAATTTGAAATTTATTATTTTTAAATTGTATATTTCAAATTTTATATTGTGATGGTGGTAGTAGTGATAGTGGCGGTGGGGGTAGCGGTAGCGTTGATGGTGGTGGTAGTGGTGGCAATAGAGATGGTTGTGGTAGTAGTAAAATTATGGTAATACTTATGGCAATAATAACAATGGTGACAAAGGTGGTGGTAATAATGGAAATGGTGGTGGTGGTGAAAGCGGAAGCGATAACGGTAGCGATGGTAGTAGTATTACATCTTACGCATTTTGTATTATATTATGTATTTTTATGATAATTTTATATATTTTATTTATCTAATCAAAAAATTATGTAACATTCCTATAAAAATACATAATATTACTGCAAATCACATAATTTCATGTACACCGAACACGTGACAGAGGTAACACTACAACATTTTCTTAGTTTAGTGACATTTGAAAGTGCCACAAAATTATTCTTCTAATGACATTTTTTGGTCTTGTGGCATTTTGAACAAGTGCCACTTCTATCGGTGCCACAGTAGATACGAGTGCCACAGTAGATACTTGCAAGTGCCACTGCATCATCGTGACTAAAAACTTTCAATGACATTTTAATGTCATGGTAGATATTATTTGTGGCACTATCAAGCGCCATTAAAAAAAGAGTTAGTGACACTTATAAGTGTCATTACACCATCAAAACTAAAACCTTTCAGTGACACTTTAATGTCATGGTCAGCACTATTCGTGACGCTATCAAGTGCCATTCGTGACGATAATTCGTTGTAGAACAATTTGATCCGCTCTTGCGGAGACTCGAACCGCCAACCTCCTGCACCATAAATCTTATACACCACACTCTTCCCACTACACCTCTATAGCACCACATGATTATATATGCAACATATATTATTTATATAGTACATACATCCATATTAATATAAAAGTATATGTATAAACATAATTATTTTATTGAACATAATTTATGTAAAATAAACTATTTACTACCAAAAAAAAAAAAAGACCACTTTTGGCGACTGAAAATATTTTTTAGTCGCCAATTCTATGCTTTTGGCTATTAATTATTTTTTAATTGCTAAAAAACTTAACTTTTCAGCTACCAAAATTTTGATCACCAAAAAATTTTATTCCCGCCTTAGGATTTTAGTTCTTCCGCGCTAAAAATGACCACTTTTGGCGACTAAACTTATTTTTTAGTCGCCAATTGTAGACTTTTGGCTATTAAAATTTTTTTTGGCACCAAAAAGCTTTACTTTTGGCTACTAAAACTTTTTTAGTCGGTAAAACCCATATAATCAGCGACCAAACTTATTTTTAGTCACCAATTGTAGACTTTTGGCTACTAAATTTTTTTAGTCGCCAAAAAGCTTTACTTTGGGCTACTAAAAATTTTTTAGTCACTAAAACCCATATAATCAGCGACCAAACTTAGTTTTAGTCGCCAATTGTAGACTTTTGGCTACTAAAATTGTTTAGTTGCCAAAAAGCTTTACTTTTGGCAACTAATGCTGTTTTGGTCGTTGAAAGCTATACTTTCAGCGACCAAATTTTTTTGGTCAAGAAATTTAGTCGCCGAATATGCTTTTTCCTGTAGTGTATATTGAGTTTAATTCATTTATTTTTAATCATTTACTGCATTTTAAAAATTTAGAAAATATATTGACATTTTTTGTTTTTTCAAAAATGCCATTATAAGCTTAGAAAGTTTTTGGCTTAGTGGCATTTCTCAAAATGCTATAAAATATTTGTTTATGACATTTTTCACCTAAGTGCCATAAAAAGTAATTTACACCTACCTAGTGTCCTGACATTTTTTAAAAAATGCCATTGCAACTAAAGTTTAGTAGCATCTGTTGGTAAATGTCACAAACATAATTTTTTGTATCATTATTTTATAAAATGCCATAAAATTGATGTGACATTTCTTTATTGAAATGCCACTAGAGCCTTATATGTTTTGTGGTTCTGTGGTATTTTTCTAAAACATTTAATGTCAATTTTTATTTTTGTGGCATTTTCTAAAAACATGCTACTAGTGTAGTGTCACTAAAGTGTAAATTTGTTGTAGTGACATTTTTGTTGTAGTGAAATGACACTTTTTTTAATTGAAATGCCACTAAAGCCTTGTATGTTTGTGGCTCTATGACATTTTTCTAAAAAATGCCACAAAATATACTTTTTGTGACATTTTTTAAGAACATGCCACTAGTATGGTGTCACTAAAATATGTTTTTGTTGTAGTGTTGTGACACTTGTTCATTGAAATGTCACTAGAGCCTTTTATGTTTGTCGTTTTGTGGCATTTTTTAAAAACGTGCAACTAAATATCATTTTTGTGGCATTTTCTAAAAAAATGCCACTAGTGTAGTGCCACTAAAGTATGTTTTTGTTGTAGTTTTGTGACACTTGTTCATTGAAATGTCACTAAAGCCTCTTATATTTGTCGTTTTGTGGCATTTTTCAAAAATGTGCCACTAAATATCATTTTTTGTGGCATTTTCTAAAAATATGCCACTAGTGTAGTGTCACTAAAGAATGTTTTTGTTGTAGTGTAACTAGGGTTTAAAATTGTAATATTTTATTTCTGTAATTATTTTATAAAAACTTAATTTTATTTAAATACAACCTTCATTTGAAATGTGAGTTGACTTTTTAATTTTTTATTTTTTTTGACTATTTTATTTTAGGACTAAAAAGTCTCGTTTGAGATGAGTTTTTTGATTTTGTTAATTCTTATGAGAGAAAAAATAAAATAATTATAATTTGAATGTGACATTTTATTTTATTAACTTTTTAATTTATTTAATCTTTTTATAATTAAAATAAAAAAACTCATGCCAAACACAACCACTATAAAGTTAACGAGGGACAGAGAATAAAGCTAAATACTTTGCTTTTGTACAAGAAATTAATGCAAAGCAGAGATGAGTGTGGGTGGCAGGAAATCTCTACTTGCCTTGTCCAAGGAGGCGTCTTCAATTTAAAAGACTACTTGACCAAGTGCATATTTTCTAAAGTTATCGTAATAATTTAATGGTAAATAAAATTTATTTAAATTTATATAATTTTAAAAATTAGAAATATTTTTTGTCAAAATTGTTTATTAAAATATATTTTTGACATTATTAAAAATAATTTTTAATAGAATTAATATTTTATTAATAAAAGAAGTTATTTATTAAGCAATTAAAACTTGAAGTAGCCAGGCAGGCGTAGGTGGTGATAGCGGTGGTGCTACATGTACCAATTAGTATACTAACTAGTGTACGAACACTAGTTATAACATTATTATTGATCTCATTCATTAATTACATTACAAATACCAAAAACCTCTTAAATTATATCACATCATTAATTGGTGCACTAGTTAGTACATAAATTGGTGTATTCGTGGTGATAGTCCAAGAATCCTCTATCTCCAAATAATCCTGTCCCTCTGTTTCAAATCACTCACAATCATTAAATATGTCTTGAGATTTTCACATCCAATGGTTGTGAGTGATTTGAGACAGGAGACAGGGTTATTTAGAGGCAGAGGATCCTTGCTGGTGATGATACCTAGGAGGGCCGCGAATTCAAACACAGGCGGGGATCGTTCCACTTCAACTACCAGCAACCCTGTAAAGCATTCAACAGAGAGAGAGAGAGATGGAGAACCAGATTAAACATTTCATCCATGAACATCCATTAAGAATGGAGAAAGGTGTGATCGATGATGAACGGTGCTTCTGCTTGTTATGCCACAAAGACATCGATTCACCAATGTATTCGTGTTGCAATGAGTATTGCTTGAGAAAGGTGTACATGCACAAATCATGTGCTGAATTCCCACAAGTGATGCTACATCCCTTTCACCCACACACTCTCACCCTCCTCATCAGGCCCCGAAACGAATTTGAGTACTTCGACTGCAATGCCTGTTGGAGGACCGGTCAGACCCATAGTAACTACTGTTAGGCAATCTTCACTGTATTTAAAAGATTTTAATTCTATTGTGTACAAAACAACAATTTGAATTAAAGAAATAAAGAAAAGGAGAGAATATGTTTGATTACAAAAATCAAACTCGAAATAAAAAATAAATAAATAAATAACAGATTTTATTTTGTTACAAAAACAAAATTAAAATCTGATTAAATAAACAAATTAAAAAACAGAATTAAATTAAACAACTTACTTGGTTAATTTCTTTGAATTACTTTTCTGATCAAGTCCAGTGTTTAACACTGTGTCCTTAAGACAGATTCGTCCTCTCCACGGTGCTTTCAGAATCTGGACGTCTATCTCCCAGGATGAAATGATCTTACCACAAACAATAGCAGCACTACAAATTGTTTGCCTTACGAACACACTAAGTGTTTACACTCTTTCTTTCAGAATAAAAATGCAGAGAGAATTATAGAGAGGATGGAGTACGAAAATTGGAGTGAAAATCCAAATGGGAGGCTAGTCTATTTATAGATGTAAAGGTGGCTCTTGGTTTTGAATTGAACAGGTATGAAACCTGTTGGGTTTAAATTCAAACAGATTTGAATCTGTTGGGTTAACCATTCAAACAGATAAAAAACGGGAAGGGCTCTGTTTGGATGAACATTAAATCCAAACCAATTTAATTCTGGGAAGGGCCCTGTTTGGATGAACAGGAAAAACCGGACCTATTTAATTCTGTTTGAAAACGGGAAGGGCCCTGTTTGGATAAACAAAAAATCCAAACCAGATTATTTGAATTAAATTCAAATGTTTTTGGCCCAAAAAGATTAGTATTGGGCCGAACAAGCCCAACCCAACCTCACACCACGCACCCGCGCCCAAGCCCAGGCCCAGCCCAGCCCGCCCGACCGGACGGACGGCGGCGGCGGCGCGCGCGCGCGTGTGTGGTGGTTTTTGAGTCCAATGGGTCTAGCCCATTTTGCCCATAACCTCTCCCTCTAAAACACTTGGGTACCCCTTGGGGCACACCCCAAGTACCAAACCCATGCCTTATAAACCCTTTCAAAACCTCCCACCAAATCAATGTGGGACAAGCTTTATTTAACCTTTAAGGAATTTCCACCAAAACTCCATTTCCATGGAGCTTACTTTGGCTTCAATTTCCCATTCACTCGGTAATGGTTTTAAGCAACCAAATATACCACGTGAATCACAACGCGGCATAGAACGCGTTACCACTTTGACCCGTGTAAATCGATGCACGGGGCCCACCTAAAAATTAGACCAAACTTAGGAAAAAATTCTGGTTTTACCCAGAATTTTATAACCATTTCCAACAATCCCCCACATGAATGGAATTTGATGACAACGGAAATGCAACAATATGCAGACTTAACGAAAGAGTATAAGTCGAAAATATCTTGCATCAGGATAGGTAGTTTTCGGCCTTGAACCTTCCCTAGTGATAACCTATCGGACTTACTGGCTAACCAATGGACGCGATGCCTTGAATTGTTCAGCCGTTTGTGTAAGCCAAGACAATAGATTTCACACAAAATATCTTCTAACACATCGTGGTTCTCACTGTTGTGTTCATTTTGGCCTTGAACGCTCCTGGTTTTCATGAGTGTTTCTAGAGAATGTAGCCTCTTTCATTCTCATAGAACCGGCCCCAGTTCAACACTCATATAGGTGATTCTTATTGTGAGTATCTTCTTATACTCGTCTTGATTTTATGCCTTAATCAAGATATAAGTAATCATTAAAAGCAAAGCTTATCCTTATACCCCTGCAGACAACATATGTTGCAGATATCACTCTCACCATAGGAATGGGTAGGGTTATTTAATCCCTTGGTGATTTCTGGCGAGCCATACATAACTTAGTTGTCCCTTTGAACTTAGTTCTTGGGATCTCCAGTCATTTAAGTAGGGTTACCATTATGACGACTCTTATGTAATAGGCTTTAATCCCATCCCCTTTGATGAACTATACACTAGCTCTTTTGTCAAACCTTTTGTTAACGGATCCGCAATATTCTCTTTAGATTTTATATAATCTATTGAGATTATTCCGTTTGACAACAACTGCCTAACGGTATTATGTCGACGACGAATATGTCGTGACTTACCGTTATACATATGATTCTGTGCCCTGCCTATTGCAGATTGACTATCACAATGAATGCAAATAGCTGGCACAGGTTTTGGCCACATTGGAATGTCTTCTAAGAAGTGACGAAGCCATTCTGCTTCTTCTCCTGCTTTGTCTAAAGCAATGAACTCGGATTCCATTGTGGATCGTGCGATGCAAGTTTGTTTTGTGGACTTCCAAGAAACAGCAGCGCCTCCTAGAGTAAAGACATATCCACTAGTGGATTTTGAATCTTTAGTATCCGATATCCAATTGGCATCACAATAACCTTCGAGTACTGCTGGATATCGAGTAAAGTTCAAACCATGATCACGAGTAAATCTTAGATATCTAAGAACCGAATGATCGCTTTCCAATGGTCTTCTCCGGGGTTACTAGTGTACCTACTCAATTTACTGATAGCATAAGCTATATCAGGACGAGTACAATTCATTAGGTACATTAGGCTTCCAATGATTTGGGAGTATTTTAACTGAGACACTGCATCACCTTTATTTTTCGATAAATAAAGACTGATGTCTACAGGTGTTCTTGCTAAATTCAAATCATCCTTGATAAATTTATCAAGTATTTTCTCAATATAATGAGATTGAGATAATGCATATCCGTCAGATGTTTTAGTAATTTTCATTCCTAATATAACATCTGCGACCCCCATATCTTTCATATCAAATCTTTTGTTAAGCATTTGCTTAGTTGATTTGATCATGTTTTGACTGCTTCCAATGATAAGCATGTCATCCACATAAAGACAAACTATGACATAGCCTTGGTCAGTGTTTTTAACATAGACGCATTTGTCACATTCGTTTATCTTAAACCCATTAGTAAGCATTGCATGATCAAATTTTTCATGCCATTGCTTAGGTGCTTGTTTTAATCCATAAAGGGATTTTACAAGTCGACAAACTTTCTTTTCTTGCCCTGATACAACAAACCCTTCGGGTTGCTCCATATAGATCTCTTCATTTAGATCACCGTTTAAGAAAGCTGTTTTAACATCCATTTGATGTATTTCTAATTTAAACAACGCTGCTATAGAAATAAGCATGCGAATGGATGTTATTCTTGTCACAGGGGAATATGTGTCAAAATAGTCCAGACCTTCCTTTTGTCTGTAACCTTTAACTACAAGTCTTGCTTTATACTTGTCAATTGAACCATCTGCTTTCATTTTTCTCTTGAATATCCATTTATATCCAAGAGGTTTAGAACCTGGTGGAAGATCCACCAATTCCCAAGTATGATTTTGCATAATGGATTCAATTTCATTATTAACAGCCTCTTTCCACAAAGGTGCTTCAGGACCTGTCATTGCTGCCTTAAAGCTTTGAGGTTCATTTTCTAACAAGTATGTCAGAAAATCTGGACCAAAGGATTTTGATGTTCTCGCTCTCTTACTTCTTCTTGGTTCATCATCAGTTAAATCCTGTTGGTTGAGACCATTACTAGTCTCTTGTGTTTGATTGTCATTAGTCTCTTGACTTTGTGTACAATCATAAGTTCTTTTCTGTGAACTTAATTCCTGTCCTTTCTTGTGAGGAAAGACATGCTCAAAAAACACAGCATTCCTTGACTCTATAATAGTGTTCACATTTATATCAGGTATTTCTGATTTATAAGTCAGAAACCGATATGCACTACTATTCTGAGCATAACCAATAAACACACAATCTACTGTTTTTGGTCCAATCTTAGTCTTTTTAGGAACAGGAACTTCCACTTTTGCCAAACACCCCCACACTTTTAAGTATTTGTAGGAAGGTGGTCGACCTTTCCATAATTCATAAGGAATGCTTTTGGTTTTCTTGTGGGGTATTCTATTAAGAACATAATTTGCAGACAATATTGCTTCCCCCCACAAGTTCTGTGGTAAGCCTGAACTTAGTAACATGGCATTCATCATTTCTTTTAGTGTTCTATTCTTCCTTTCAGCAATTCCATTTTGCTGTGGAGAATAAGGGGCTGTAGTTTGGTGAATAATGCCATGTTGTGCACAAAATTCATTTAATGGTGCATCATATTCACCACCCCTATCACTTCTAACCATTTTAATGGTTTTACCAAGTTGATTTTCAACTTCTGTTTTGTAGAGTTTAAACATTTCTAAGGCTTCATCTTTACTTCTAAGTAAATAAACATAACAATATCTTGTGCAATCATCGATAAATGTTATGAAATACTTTTTGCCTCCTCTAGTTTGAATAAATTTTAGATCACATACATCAGTATGAATTAATTCTAGAGGTTCGGTTTTTCTTTCAACCGATTTAAATGGAGCCTTAGTTAGTTTTGCTTCTACACAAATTTCACATTTATGATTAGGATTAATTTCAAACTTTGGTATATAATCTAAACCAATTAATCTACGCAAAGCATCAAAATTCACATGACCTAATCTACCATGCCATAAATTCGACTCAAGAATATAAGCAAAAGATGTGTTATTCTCATTCATAGCAACTTTTGGTACAACTGTCATTACATTTAGCTTAAAGAGACTATCACTCATGTATCCCTTACCAACATACATACCACTCTTTGTTAATACAAATTTATCAGACTCAAAAACAAGCCTAAAACCATTTTTACTTAACAAAGAACCAGAAACTAAATTCTTCCGGATGTCAGGTACATGCAGTACGTTGTTGAGGGTCAGTTCTTTTCCTGATGTCATCTTCAAGATCACTTTCCCTTGTCCAGCCACAGTAGAAGTAGAAGAATTTCCCATAAAAAGTTGCTCACCATTTGCAGCCTCTTTGTAGGTAGTGAACATCTTCTTGTCCGCACATATGTGACGAGTTGCTCCAGTGTCAACCCACCACTCTTTGGGATTTCCAACCAAGTTAGCCTCAGACACCACAGCAGAGAGGTTGATGTCATTCACCCGTCAGAGATGTAATCTAATTCTGTCACATTGGCTTGATTGGTGGTCTTCTTACTTGTACTTCCATGATCCTTCTTAGGGCGGCGGCAGTCAGAAGCTCGATGTCCAGTTTTGCCACAGTTATAGCATTTTCCTTTGAACTTCTTGTTGCCATTGTTGTTGCCTTGTTTAGGACCATCTCCAGTAAACTTCCTCTTTTTGTTATGTGGTTTTTGAACTTGTTCAACCACATTAGCCTTGGACTCAATGGGATTTTTCCCATTTCTCTTTTCAGCCTTTCGGTTATCTTCCTCAATTCTTAATCTTACAATTAACTCATCCATGGTCATCTCTTTGCGTTTATGTTTTAAATAATTTTTGAAATCTTTCCAGGCCGGTGGTAACTTTTCCACCAAAGCAGCGACTTGGAAAGATTCGCTAAGAGTCATACCTTCTGAATGAATATCATGCAAAATTATCTGAAAACTTTGAACTTGAGATATTACCGTTTGGGAGTCGACCATTACAAAATCCAGAAATTTACCGACAACAAATTTCTTTGTGCCGGCATCCTCTGTCTTGTATTTCTTCTCCAAAGAATCCCACAATTCTTTTGCTGACTTCAGAGGACTGTATACATTATACAGCATGTTGTCAAGGCCATTGAGGATGTAGTTTCTGCACAGGAAATCTGAATGTTTCCAAGCATCTACAGCGGCAACAACTTGCCGATCACTTTCACCCTCTTTAAGTGCTGGAGCCTCTTCATGGAGAAACCGGGCCAAATTAAGAGTTGTAAGATAGAACAGCATCTTTTGCTGCCATCTCTTAAACTCGGTACCATTAAATTTTTCCGGTTTTTCTCCATGATTGATTGGTACATGAACATGGTTCTGAATAGGGACTGATGTTGGTGTAACAACAGGAGTACCACTGCCAGATGCAGTTTCAGTTGTAGTAGCCATAATCTCTGATTACAAAAATCAGAAAAAATTAAAACACAAATTAATTTTCTAGTTACTAAAACCAGAAAATAAATTATAACACAAAATAATTTTATTTTCCTTGTTACTAAAACAGGAAAAATAAAATACCAAAATAATTTTCTGTAATACCAAATAATATTCTGAAATTGTTAATGACACCAGTATCGTACTACTAGTTGTCAAAAAAAGAGACAGTATATTACTACTATCTGTCAAATAGCATAAATCACTATTTGTTTTTCCAACCAGAATATTATTTTAAAAACAGAAAATTAAATACAATGAAGATACCAAAAAGGAATCTGTCTTAAGATTGTTAAACAATCTTCACTGTATTTAAAAGATTTTAATTCTATTGTGTACAAAACAACAATTAGAATTAAAGAAATAAAGAAAAGGAGAGAATATGTTTGATTACAAAAATCAAACTCGAAATAAAAAATAAATAAATAAATAACAGATTTTATTTTGTTACAAAAACAAAATTAAAATCTGATTAAATAAACAAATTAAAAAACAGAATAAATTAAACAACTTACTTGGTTAATTTCTTTGAATTACTTTTCTGATCAAGTCCAGTGTTTAACACTGTGTCCTTAAGACAGATTCGTCCTCTCCACGGTGCTTTCAGAATCTGGACGTCTATCTCCCAGGATGAAATGATCTTACCACAAACAATAGCAGCACTACAAATTGTTTGCCTTACGAACACACTAAGTGTTTACACTCTTTCTTTCAGAATAAAAATGCAGAGAGAATTATAGAGAGGATGGAGTACGAAAATTGGAGTGAAAATCCAAATGGGAGGCTAGTCTATTTATAGATAAAGGTGGCTCTTGGTTTTGAATTGAACAGGTATGAAACCTGTTGGGTTTAAATTCAAACAGATTTGAATCTGTTGGGTTAACCATTCAAACAGATAAAAAACGGGAAGGGCTCTGTTTGGATGAACATTAAATCCAAACCAATTTAATTCTGGGAAGGGCCCTGTTTGGATGAACAGGAAAAACCGGACCTATTTAATTCTGTTTGAAAACGGGAAGAAAAACCGGACCTATTTAATTCTGTTTGAAAACGGGAAGGGCCCTGTTTGGATGAACAAAAAATCCAAACCAGTTTATTTGAATTAAATTCAAATGTTTTTGGCCCAAAAAGATTAGTATTGGGCCGAACAAGCCCAACCTCACACCACGCACCCGCCCGACCGGACGGACGGCGGCGCGCGTGTGGTAGTTTTTGAGTCTAATGGGTCTAGCCCATTTTGCCCATAACCTCTCCCTCTAAAACACTTGGGTACCCCTTGGGGCACACCCCAAGTACCAAACCCATGCCTTATAAACCCTTTCAAAACCTCCCACCAAATCAATGTGGGACAAGCTTTATTTAACCTTTAAGGAATTTCCACCAAAACTCCATTTCCATGGAGCTTACTTTGGCTTCAATTTCCCATTCACTCGGTAATGGTTTTAAGCAACCAAATATACCACGTGAATCACAACGCGGCATAGAACGCGTTACCACTTTGACCCGTGTAAATCGATGCACGGGGCCCACCTAAAAATTAGACCAAACTTAGGAAAAAATTCTAGTTTTATCCAGAATTTTATAACAATTTCCAACAACTACCACTGTTTCAAGTGTGACTTTAACCTCGACATTTGTTGTGCTTCACTAATGCCTGCCAAAATCCCATTCCAGCAGAAGAATCAATCCCAAATTCAACATCATATACTACGTCACCCACATCCCTTGATTGTCTGCGACAACAACAATGACACGATTTTATTTAATTTTACCTGCTCTTTCTGCAAGCTACCCATCAATGGAAGTAGGATCTATGTTTGCCTTTACTGCAAGTGCTTGCTCGACCAATCATGTGCCGAGTGGCCTTCACAGATCCAACACCCTTCCCACCGAAAACACCGACTCACCCTGCTTGACCAACGTTGGAATACATTTTCGAGGCAGTGTAGAGCTTGTGGGAAGGTGCTCGAGAAGGGCATTCTCTTCAGATGTGATGATTGTCGTGTTAGAGATGACCAATGTGTGGATTCCAGTCGGTGCAGTGCTTGTGGGAAGTTCCTGACAGAGGGCTTTTCCTTTAACTGTTCTGAGTGTAATTTCAGCCTGGACCCATTGTGTGCATCATTGATACCATTGCCGTTGTCTACCCAAAATTCTCAAGGCAGCAGCAGGGACGATGAGTTCCAGATTCAACAGTTAAGCCACCCCCACCCTTTGATTCTTTGTGAGAAGAAAAAGGATTATCGTATATCTTGCGACGCTTGCCAGCTTCACTTTGAGGATGATGATTCTATTGTCTACATCTGTCCTGAATGCAAGTTTTTGCTTCACAAATCTTGTGCTGATTTGCCTCTGCAGGTAAAAAGCTCATTTTGCCACCACCAACACACACTCACCCTGCTCCAATATTCACTTGGTCAGTTGTGCGAGAATTTGCTCAGGGAAGAAAATATTGGCAATGCAAATGAATTCAGTGGTAAATTTAAGTGCCATGCGTGTCAAGTATATGCTTCAGGTTTTGCCTATACATGTACCAAGTGCGCAATCTTTTTTGACATTAGATGCCCAATTTCAAAACCCTCCCTCATCAGCTCTCAACTTCAACACGAGCACCCTCTTGCTCTCTTCGCCGCCATACCCTATGTGCTCTATTGCAACTCTTGTAATCGGCAAATCTGCACCTATTTTTTCCGCTGTGTGGAGTGCGAATTCAATCTCCATGTCGGTTGTGTAACAACATTGCCACCAACTGTCAAAGATAAATATCATAGACATCCCCTCACTCTCACCAATTCTCCCATCAAAGACCATCCAGATGAAAATGAATACTCGGAGTTCATCTGCGATTCTTGTGAGGAAAGAAGGGAGTTTTATGATCCTACTTACTATTGTGAAGAATGCCACTACGTTGCTCATGTTCATTGCCAGCTTTCTGAGGTATGTATGCAGCTTCAGTTTTTTTTTACCTGAACAGATTTTCTTTTTCAAGAGAGACAAAAAAGAAAAAAAAGAAAAAGAAAAAAAAAAAAAGAGCTAAGTAGAACTATTTGGTGGGTTTCAGGAGTCTAGGTGACTTGAAATTTCTAACTGTTGCAATACTAGTGCCTAAATCATATTGCCCCACAGTTTAGATCTTGTTGGGATTCCAAATTCTTCAATTTGTATCGTTTAGTTCTCTCTGGGTTCAGAAGCTCTTCCTAACATGATAGAACCAAAGCTCTTTATCATCAAGTTGACCTTCATTATTCCTTACTGCTGGGAAGAGGACCAAGAGACTTCCAAATGTTTTAAAACACAAGTTATAGTCTATTGAGATTGTGAGTAAGAGGAAGGCTTAATGATAATGGAAGGCGGTGTTTAATTGTTAGACCTGTGAGAATTGGTGACCAAAGGATTAGTCACTTAGCCTACAACCCTTTAATTAATGCAATTCATTATTTATGATAAAAGTAAAAGTTAACCCACCTATTTTTCCATATTTACAGTCAGTTGGCTATAAATTTGCGTAGTTATATAGAAGAGTGATAGAACAGAATTCTGTACACTAAATCTTTTTTGGGGAGGAGTATGAATATGGTGTTAACTGTGTAAGACCATCTTCAACCATTTGTCAAAAATTTTATCTAATTTGATTCTAAATTTGAATATAAAGCTTGATTTGATAAGAGTTGCTCCAATCCTTTCATCAAATTCTTTAAAAAATTAATTTCTCATCCCAAATTTCACTTTTCATCAATTTTGATGAAAAAAACCCAGCTCCAATCCTTCATTTTTTAACAATTTCATCAAATTTAAGTGAAAAAAAACTTACTGAAAATTTTGATGAAAGATTTGGTCCATCCTTAATTTCATGAAAAATTTGCTTCTCTCTTGATTTGATGTAAGTTTAATAAAAGGATTGGATCTCATTTTTATTAAATTTTTTATCAAATTTAAATTTGATGAAGGAATTAGCGAAGAATTAGAGATGTTCTAACGGTTCGGTTATATAATCTATTCTTTACCGTGCCCTCCAAAACAATTCCATGTTAGTTTAAAATGGTACAATGGTCCTCCAGTAGCAGCCAATGTAGTTTTCTCATTTGAGGAAGGAACATGTTTTTAAAAAAATATTTTTTGGGATTTTCATCAAACTAAAACCACAATCTTTCTCGTGAAATAAAATTTTAGTTGCAATTCTTTCTCGTTGTCCTTTCTTTTTCTTTTTTGTTTGATAATATCTTATACTGTTAATTTTTTTTGGTTGCTCCATAGATATTTCCTATACTAGAGGAGCAGTTCTTGCCTTGCAAACTTGGTGAGACAAAATTGGAGATGTCAGCAAGTGTGTGTGAAGATGGTACTGGTATAGGGGATTGCAAGGATTTGATGATAGAAGAGATCTTGGGGAAAGAGCGTGACGAGATGGAGAGTCAAAAGCGTTTTCGTGGACCATATAGAGAGGTTTTTTCAGATGTTTCTACAGACGATGAAACGGAAGAGACAAGAACTGCTGAACAATCTTCTCTCATTGAACTAGATGAGGTAGAGTGGCTAACTACAAGATTAAAGGCAACAAAGAAAAGATTGAAAGAACTAGAGGAGAGGCGTGCTCAGTATGTTGCATCTCTATCACCTAATTTCGGGGATAATGAGTGAATGTTTAGTGAAACACTGATTTGGAAGAGCAACACATCAGCAATTAGCATCAGCGCGTGCACACGCGCGCGCGCGCACACAGAGAAAAACCATATATATATGATGCTATAATTTTAAGGCAATAACTTGTTTGGTGTCTCAACTATGTCAGTTATTTAGTATACCTTCTCTGACTCTGGGGAACTGCACTTGCACCTATTCGATTTTTGAGTTGATTTTCCTAGTGGCTGGGTTGGGTTGCTTTAGTTTGGTCAAACAGAATTTGATGTTAGTTGTAATTTCAATCTATGAACGAACAATTTTCCCATCCAATTGAGAAAATAGTCGGCAAATGGAAAGCTCCAGATTCCAGCATGTATATATGGTCATTATTTGAGGGACCAAATTTAGAAGGAAAATTCTATTCTACTAAAATTTTCATACAAATTCACTTAATTAGAAGTAAATTTTTTTAAAATTTAGAATCATCTTAGGTTGATTTTTTTTTTTTCAAATGATAATTTCACAATTCAACTATATCATTCTGTACGTATTTTTTTATTTGTATATCATTACTCAATTTAAAAATAAAGTTGTAAGGATTATAGTTACAACCATAGTTCTAAATCGCGGTATCGGGTAACGTAACGGTATCGATCGCGGAGTATCGGTATCGGTAGTATCGACCGGTACGTATCGGGTATCGGGCGTCGCAGCTGTGAAATTTCAAAAATCATTAGCAATTCTTCTAAAACTCAATTTTATGCATTTTTTGACTCTTTTAGCCTTAATTTATTACATTTTAATCAAAATTTTGATATGTAGGGGCACTTTTTTGACTCATTTTCAACTAAATGATATATATTTATTGATAAATAGATTAAAAAATAATCATAATCATACCCACCATTATAAATAGATTAAAAAAATCTAAATATATATTGATAAAAAATCTAAAATATTAAACATCTTTACTTAACAATTAAACCTCTTTAAAAAAATCTGACAGATTAAACCTCTATAAAAAAAATTTGATATAAAAATAATCTGAAATAAAAAGATTTGATAGATTAAAAAATCTAAAATAATAAAAAAAATCTGAAATAAAAAATCTGACAAATTAAATCTCTTTAAATAATATTTATAAAAAAATATATATATTGAGCATATGTGCACTTAAAATATATATAAAAAATATTTTTATATATAAAAAATTATATTCTATGCCGATAATATATATATATATATATATATATATAAAATTATGAGAGAACAAACCTGCTCCTGAGTTATAAAATTATGAGTTCTATTCAGCTTCTGAACTTATGTGCATTTAAAATTATATAAAAAAATTGCATTTAAAAAAATAACCACTGAAAAAAAAAAAAATTATGTTAGATTGCATTTATGTAAAATTATGTAAAAAATTGCATTTAAAAAAATAACCATAGAAAAAAAAAACAAAACAAAACATGACTTTTTTTTTTTTTAATCGAGAAAAGCTGCAACTACAAAGAGTTGAGCTAAAGGCATCCAAACCGATGACTTCAACAAACAGAAAAAAAACAGAGCATCACTTCTTCAGCTAAAAGAAAAAGAAAAACAGAGCATCAACAAACAGAAGAAAAATAGAGCATCACTTCTTCAGCTTTGTTTTGCTTTTCTCAACTATTTTTGCAGGTGAATTTCAGCCGTATAGGACCTTATCGGAAACAAATCGTTTACGTATCGGATTCGGGCCGATACGTGTCGGGAATTGGCCGATACAGCCGTGAAATTCATTCTCCCCGGTATACCGGTGAGTATCCGACTCGGCCCTTCCATTTTCCGGTATGAACCGGCCGGTACGGGACGTACCGGCCGATATTTAGAACCTTGGTTACAACCGTGCTAAAGACCTCGAAAAGAGAGGTGCGAATTTGCCTCGAAAAGTTGTTGTCTGTTTTGTTTTGTTTTTTTTTTTTTTTTTTTGCTATGTTGGTTTGATCTTGGTTTTTTCTTTTTGGTTTTTTTTTTTTTTTTTTGGAAGGGTTTTTATGTGTATCCTAAAACCTAAACCTTAATAAATAAAAAAAATCAAACCAACACAGCCCAACAAATAAAATAAAATAAAATAAAACAAATCATCATAGCCCAACAAATAGAAAAAAAAAAAAAAAAAAAAAAAAAAAAAAAAAAAAAAACAACAAAACAACAACAACAACAAACAACACAACAACAACAATTTAGCCTATGTGGTTTGATAAGATAAGTGAGTTGGGTTATACTGATTGGATGATAAAATTGACTGATCAGTAAGACTACTGGATAAAATTTGTTAATTCCATATAATTTGGTACGAGTCTTTACTATATTTTTATTTCAAATCAGAAAGACTCAAAAGAAATAAAAACCTAAATCTTAAATCTTAAACTCTAAACCCACCCCTACACATAACCATCCTTTTAAAAAATAATAATAATAATAAAATTACAACATCCCAACAAATAAACAAATAAAAACAACCAAACTAACCCAACCCAACAAATAAATAAATAAATAATAATAAAAACAACCAAACCAACACAGTTTCAAAGAAAGAAAGAAAAAAAAAACCAATTCGAGCCACATTCGAGCCTCAAATTCGAGGCCTCAATCTTTTTCCTTATAGTTAATTGTTAGGGACTTTGAAAGGAGATAATTGCTTTGGTGTCTAAAAGATTTTGAAATGTAGTGGAGATAGATCATGTGGAGGAACTGAATTCTTGGAACTAGTGGTGAACATCGATCAGATTTGATCAGGATTACACTACATAGTAAGAAATATACATGTTACTTTAAGCCCGAACAAAGCTAGACTAGCATCAACCTAATTTAGTCATCCAAAATTTAGCAGAAAAAAATTATTAAATCCAAATCCATCCATTTAATATATATTAACTATTATCATCAACCTACTAATTTAGTCACACTTTAAATAGATATTTATATTTGAGCGTAAAAAAATTATTATGTTTATTCTTTTATTTTCTAAACAAATAGAATCATACATCAAAGAAAAAGAGATTAAACACAGAATAATTTATTGTATTGATAATTGTTTGGTCTTGAAATATTTGGTTTTTGTTAGGTTGTGCATTATTAGAGGAAGAGGGGTCCTTGGTTTGCTATGAACTTGAGGACACCAATGTTGGACATTCAAGTGATGTTTTTGAAGGAATCCTGACGAAGTGGTTGACAATTACAGTGGTAGATGAGATAGGAGCAAGAGAGAATCAGGTGTGAGAAAGTAATACATCGGCGAATGAACATGAAATTAAGAATGCTCAGGCCAAGATGAATCTTTTAGGCTAAAAAGTACGGACACGGATACGGACACACGACACGACACAGATATGTTGATATGTTAAAAATGCAAGACAAGACATGACACGTAGAGGATACACAAAAATTATATAATTATATATATTTATTATATGTTATATATATGAATATATCATTCAAAAAATAATAATAATAAATACAATATGACATTAATTCCTATAAATTTATATGGTTTTTGTTTTATTATTGTAACTTAAGTTATTTTGTTCAAACTTATAATTAGTTTCATATGTGCCTAATCGATAGATACATGTATTTAAGTGATAGACGTGTGTCCTTTAAGCGTCCAAAGAGTATTCAAGTTTTTAAAAAAATTAAAAAATAGGACATGTTTTGAAGAGTGTCGGACACGTGTCAGGAAAGTGTTCAAAGAGTGTCAGTGTCCTACACGGACACGGCACGAATACGTCACCTTCTTAAAAGTGTATGTGCTTCTTAGCTTTTAGGTGTTGCAATAGACAATAAAGTCATGGAGATATGGGATTCTTCCATGGTGGCAAGCAAAAATATGGGGGCAAAGAGTAAATTGAAACACTTCGCTTGCAGTTACCCAAAAAACAAAAAAGGAAACACTTCGCTTGTTGAACTAGATGATGAAATTATAATGCTGTAAAAAGTAAAAGAGGTACTACAAATGAACTTTGAAATGCTCCATATAGAGAAAGAGATAGCAATGGCAAGACTAAATGCGTCAAGAACAAAATAAAAAACACTTGAAAATATAAGCATGTTAAAATTTGCAGGTACACCCCTCCATAGAAGTTTAACCTTTTAGAAAGTGAAACAATTCACAATGAGTTGACAACATGTTACTAGAATAAATCAAATGGATGATGCTCTGTCTAATTCAGGATTTGGAAAGGGCAAATAAAAAAAAAAGGAAGAGCAAATGCAAAGGAAATTATTGTTCTTTGTTTGGTTAACATGGAAAGCAATGAACAATAAGAACTAATTCCAATGACACTGGGAACAATTTTAATGTATGTTGCTGTACCAGCAACCTACCCGTTGAGGGTCCAATCTATGGTAGTATCCTGTGCCAGCTCTATCTGCAAATCAATTGACCAATTAAGCCAAAAAGATCATAGAGCTTACATGTGAATACCACTGCTCAAGATTAGATCTTGGGTTGGATTGAGACCTGACTCAAGCTCTCTGTTCAACTTCATGGCCAAAAAACTAACACCCAGTTGTTTCCATAGCGAGAGGACTCTTCTCTTTCTTATTTACTGTATATTTGTGAACCACAGCCGAGATAATACATAAAACTATCAAACAGAAATTATTTCTAACGTAAAAATAATTGATATGCAAATAATGAATAGACGACATTTTGATATTGAATATTTCCAAGTTAAGTGCTTATTGTCCTTAATTGGATATTTTCTCTCTCTAATGAAATCCTATTCCTAAATTTGGTTGACATTTTGGTATCAGAGCTTTAGATTGAGTCCTAGTTCTTCCAGATTGGAGTTGATTCTTCCTCTGTAGTTGAAGTTCAGTCCTAATTGCAGTTGAATTGCACTTGAGTTCCACTTTACAAAGCCCTCTTGCATGAGACATCCTGATTACTGAAACCCTAGCACCTTGAAATCCCTACACAATCTGGACTTTTAAGCTTTACATCAGCTTTGAGCTCCGCGGCTTTGCTTCAACATGGCCGGCCCTCGGGCATAGGCCACAAAGCCATAGCCTAGGGTCCCTCAAAGAGACTTAAAAATGGTCCCCTCCTATTATAATTTAGTATAATATATTATGTATGTTTTAAGTTTAAAAAAATTAAAAAATGTCTAAATTAACTTAAAATAAATTAACCCATTAAAAAATTGAAACGCCATTCAAAAAAATTAATATTGTTATCCATTGAAAATATACCCAAAAAAGGGGTCTCTCTTATTATAGTTTAGTCTAATATATTAAATATATTTTAAGTTGAAAAAAAATTAAAGAAGGCCCAAATTAACTTAAAATAAATTGATTCATTAAAAAATTGAAAGGCCCATTTAAAATAATTAGCATTGTTATCGTTGAAAATGATTTTGCAAAAAAATTAGATTATGCAAGTATGATTGATTTATTTGCTTCTAAAAATACAAGAAGAGTGAGTATCAAGCGATACTTATTAGTTATTGTAATGTAATGTAAGTATTTTTTGTGATTTTGACACAAATCTTTTGTCATTTACTTTCAATTCTTTTTTTTTTTTTTTCATTCAATGAAAAAAAAAATGTGAACGGCCTCAGAAATTTATTAGTTGATTATCGGCTTTGGGCCCCGAAAATCTCAGGACCGGGCCTGTGCTTCAAAGCTGAATTTGAATCAGTTCTTTGTAACCCTGGATCTACAATGATCTCATGTCCTATTATTACCTCTGATTCGAGTTGCTGGAGTGTCCTATGGAGTGCACTAGTTATTCACAAGTCAATCGCAACTGGATATTTTGTTCGAAAACTTTGCACTCTAATTTGATTCTGCCTCCATAGGCTTCACACCTCATTCAAACAGAATTCGAGTTCCAAATTGCTATATTCAAAATTCCAATTGAGTTATGAACTTAATCTAAAACCCAAGTTAAACTCCGAACTCAATCCAAAACAATCGTAACTGGCTATCAGACTGAGTTCATTGCATTAGTTCTCAATCACTGTTATCGATCTGGATCTTGTTCGAATCCATTGAGCGTTGCTCTTCGAGTTTCCTTGATTGTTTGAAGCTGAATGAGGTACATGAACTTCAGAGTGTAGAGATTCATTTACACAGATCTTGCAAGTAATGTGACTTCGAGCTACACATTGACAACATTGATTTGTGAACCTCAACTTCAGCTTGAGTTCTGGTTCGAATTTGACTCTAGTTCATATTGACTGCCTTGAGTTTTTCAGATCCAGATTCACAAATTGTTTTGACATCGATATTTCTTTGCTCAATCAGTATTTCAAAAGTATCCTTCGGCACTTTTAGCTGGACTATGTATTTTGCACTGATTTTCATTGTTGTGTGACTGAATCCTAATTTATTATGATTTAGATTCATGGCTCAAAGGAGGTCAACAAGGTGGACATAGTAGGGTTTATCTTTCGAATTTGGAAGACGACATTGGGATGAATCTTCAATTGGATGAAAGAATGATAAAACAGAACCAAAGGAAAGAGATTGAAGAGTTTAGTCAACAACTTGCTACCTTGATTGGAAGAGTGCAAAGCTTGCAAACCTCTTTTCGAAGGTAGTCTTGGTTCCAAGGATCATCAATTTGATGATTCCTTCGATGCTACACATTGGCATAGAGCACGTTCCCATGGAATTGAATCTAAATAGGGAAACACATCAATGATATTGTGCTTCCCAAATTTCATTGATTGGAAGAGTGCAAAGCTTGAGAAAAGAAAAAAAAAAAAAAACCAATGTTGAAATATGGTGACGTTTGGTAACACTTACATTTTTAGTTTTCTGTTTATATTTACAAAAATTTTAAAAACTCAAATAAAACTTATTTGGTAAATTTTTGATTATAAATCAATGGTCTCAGTTTATAAATTTGGCCAAAAAATGTAAACTCAAAAAATGTATTTCCGTTTTGAGTTTTGAGCTTTTTTCTTTTTTTACCACCCAACACTAGCCACCACCCGCCACCATTTTCCACCACCATCTTCCGCCACCACCACCCACCCTCCACCACAACCTGCCACCACCACTCACCACCCACCTGCCACCACCACCCACCTACCACCACCACCCACTTGCCACCCACTCGCCACCCACTCGCCACCACCACACACCCCCTCGCCGCATCGCCGCACCACACTACCTCACCACCACCACCACCCACCTTGTCATCCACCCGCCACCATCCCACCACCGCATTACCGCCACCGCCGCCACCACCACTTACCACCCACCTGCCACCACCACCATCCACCTGCCACCCACCCGCCACCAACACACACCACCACCACCACCACTACCACCACCATCACCCACCTGCCACTACATCACCACCACCACCATCACCCACCACCCACCGCCATCTACTGCCACCACCACCCACCATCCGCCATCCCACCACCACCACCACCACCCACTCCTACTACACCACCCGCACCCGCCACCGCCACGCCACCGCCACCCACCCACTTACCACCACTACCACCCGCCACCTACACGCCACCACCCACCACCACCCGCCATCCGCCACCCACCTGTCACCACCACCACCCACCACCACCACTTGCCACCCGCCACCCACCTACCCACCACCACCCACCACTACCCCACCACCACCACCACCACCACCACACCGCCACCGTCACCCACCCACCCACCACCACCACCCACCACCCACCACCAACCCGCCACCACCCGCCATCCGCCACCCACCTGCCAACCACCCGCCCCACCACCACCACCACCACCACCACTCGCTACCACCGCCACCGTCACCTACCCACCCGCCACCACCACCCACCACCACCACCCACCCGCTACCACCACCACTCGCCACCGTCACCCACCCCCACCACCCACCACCACTCGCCATCCGTCACCACCTGCCACCACCACCACCACCACCCCCACCGTTACCAACCACCACCCGCTACCCACCACCCCGTCATCACTTTCCACCACCGTCTTCCACCGCCACTTGCCACCACTTGTCATTTCTCACTCTTTTTTATATTTTTAAAATTTTTTAAACATTTTGTCAATTACCAAGCGCGTTTGTAGTTTATGTTTTTCTAAAAATAAACAAAAACCAGTTTATAAAATTTTTGTAAATATAAACTGAAAACGTAAAAATTACCAAACAAATGGTATTTTAATTATACAACCTATAATAACCATATAATACAAAAAGTACATGTAACTACCATATATATAATTGTAACAACTAAATTAAATAAAAAATAAAGTTGAATTTATATTGTGGACCAACTAACAAATTCAATATTCAATATCATTGTAAATCTAATTCCTTCACATACCAAATCATTTAAAATTTAAATTTCAAAATCATTAAAATGAATAAATAATAATATGATTGAGCCCAATATTTCTGAAAAGTAAAAAATTATAATAATGATAAAACAATAGTTACATGTTAATCAAACTTTCTTCGTAAATGTTAAGTTTCTCTTTTTCCCTCAAATGAATCCTAAATCTAAAATTATAATTTTATGCTAAATAAAAAAACGTGGTCACAGTTGTGGTTTTTTTTTTTTAAAAGCTTTTCCTAAAGTCAACAAAAACCTAAGTTATTCTTAGGGATGGCAATTTGAAACCGGCCCGATGGGGATCCCCGATCCCGACCCCGATTTAAGCGGTTTTTTCTCGAAAAATACCCCTGACGGGGAGGTGACGGTATCTGAAAATTAATCCCGATCTGTCACGGACCGGGGACGGTGATCAGTGTTTGAACCCCGGCCGGGCCCGATCCCCGACCCCGGCCCCGTCCCCGAATTTCCCCGAAGTGTTATTACCGTCATACCCTTTATATATTCATGTATAAACCAAACTCAATTAATATATTCATGTATAAACCAAACTCAATTGACTCACACAGCTTCTCTCTCACTCACTGACTCTCTCTCCCTCTTTCTTCTCTACGCACGCAGATGGCATGGCAGTCTCTCACTCTCTTTCTTCTCTACGCACGCAGTCGGCGATAGTGTCTCACGCATGGCAGTCTCTCACGCTCCTCCTCCTCCGTCGCCTCTCACCGCCTCCTCCTCCCCCTCCTCCGTCGCTTCCTCCTCCTCTAGGCCACCGCCGAACCGTCGCCTCTCGCCTCCTCCTCCGTCCGCCATGGCAGATCTGAACAAATCCTCCCTCCACCACTCAGATCTGAGCAGATCCTCTCTCCGCCACTCAGATCCTCCATCTGGCCTCCTCCTCCTTCCGCCACCGTCTGTCTGTCTGTCTCTATTTTTATTTTTATTTTTTATTTTTATTTTAATTTTTGTTTTATGATGTTGCCATTGATGATGTTCTTGATGAAAATGATGTTTTTGTTGATTCCATATACATATACAGATTATTATTATTTTTTTTTGGTTGAACAGATCTACGTTTTAGTTGTGAACAGGTCTGTGTGTGTGTTTGTGAACAGGTCTGTCGGGGATTAATCGGGGTCGGGAAACCCGATCCCCGTTGGGGGCCGGGGGTGGGGGAGATGATGCCTTCCCCGTCGGGGATCGGGGCTGGTGACGGGGGCTTTTTAATCTTCGGGGATCGGGGATCGGGGATGGGGAGGGTCATCCCCGGCCCCGCCCCGCCCCGCCCCGCCCCGTTGCCATTCCTAGTTATTCTACAGCGTAGCAAGGGAAGGCCACAACTTGCATGAATCTTTTTTCTTTTCTTTTTTTTTTCTAATAAGTTAAACGGCGCCGTTCACTGTCACAGCATGGTGCTGCGACAGCACCTACCCCCTTCTCATGGCGGCACATGCACATGTACACGGTGTACATGTGTATATCTTGTGATCAACGGTTGACAAAATTTTTTTATTGACGATCGGAAAACTGAGAAGGCATCCGTACTCGCAGCCATCTAACTAAGTGCCTGTTTTGTGGTTCACACATCGGTGAAAAAAGGTTAAAAAATATCGTCTTATAATAAAAATAAATTTTAATTTATTAATTTTCTCAATTTAAATTTTAATCTTTGATTTATTTTCAATATAAATTATTTATTTATTTTCATAAATTAAAATTGACAAAAAAAAAAGTATATTTTACTTATTAAACCCAATATAGGTATAAATGAATAAGTTTAATGACTAAAATATTGATTTTTCTATCGATTTTACTTAATAAAAATAGATGAATGGTTTAGATTAAAAACAAATCTAAAGTATAAAGTTTAAATTGATAAAATTAAAAATTTTGAGTTTATTTTATTACGTGACTCAAATCCTAGATTTTTTTTTTTGTTTTGTTTTTTTTCTTTTTTGGGGGGTAATTTGTCCTAATAATAAATAATATTTTATTATGGTAACGGGGTTTATCACTTTATCATTTTCAATTAAAAAGTGTTATGTTTTTCATTCTTAATCTTTTTATTTATCCAATCTCAATCATTTACCAATATATATTTTTTTATAAAAATATGATGAAAAATGGCATGTGAATTATGCATATTCAAAATTTTAGTTCATAATGATATGCATCTCTCTGATCATAAACATAGCATATGTACATATTTTGACTTATTTTGGCAAATATGTTAGAAGCTAATTTTTTTACTTGCTTTTTTTATTAAAAAAAAAAGTGTAAAAAAATAAAGAGGTGATATGAACTAAAAAAGTCAAAAAGTCAGTTTTTAATCATGTTTTTGTAATATAGAAAAAAAAAATATATGGATGAACTATACTAACAATCCCTATAATTTGCGACTTGTGTTACTTTAATCCTTGACCTTTCAATTGTGATGCATTTGACCTTGAATTTTGAATCTTGTTTCAAATAAGGACAATTGAAGACATTGGTTCTCCATTTGAAGGGCAAAATCGTCATACAACTTATTTTGTGTCGATTAACTTGTGGAGTGCTGCTATTAATATCCTATTAATTATTTTGAAACTCCCATTTCTTTGGACCCCTACTTATAAATTCTAAAATCCTTAAAATTTCTTTTTTCCTCTCAAATAATAACAAAATTATCCTTATGAAAGCATTTCACCCATTCAATTAAATGCACACCCCCATACTCTCACGAGTTCGAATCATCGGTTGCACTGCCCTGCGGCCCTTCTTGCCGCACTCGTCAAAACGATGTCGTTTTGACCAAAACCATGTCGTTTTGTTCATCTCCTTTTCTCTCTCTGCAAACTTTGTGGGTATTGTTCTCAACCTCCATTGAACATTCAAACCAAAAACAGGAAAGTGGAAAAGAAAAACAGAGCTGCCGACTTCCTTCCTTCCTATCTAATTTCCCTCCTCTGTTTGGTATCAAAATCATCAACCTCTCATTGGACAACTTCAATGGCAAAGTGAGATTTGGAAATGTGTTTTTCTTCATGTTTACAATTTCAATTTTAACACTTTAAATGCCCAAAATTTCATAAACCCACTCACAAAATCACCAAAAAAAAACACAAATCCATGGTTGTGGATATGTATTGCATGTACAGGAAGAGAGAGAAACATAAAAATCTAGAGAGAAGAAAAAAATATCAATGGAACAAGGCATTAAGTCTTCAAATCTCTTTATATTTTCTAGATCACATGTACAGGAAGAGAGAGAAACATAGAAATCTAGAGAGAAGGAAAAAAATATCAATGGAACAAGGCATTAAGTCTTCAAATCTCTTTATATTTTGTAGATCATAGTTTCAATTTGATCTCACGCGTTAACAATGGCCGATCGACCTCACCGCCAAGATTCTCCCTCCATCTTCCTCCGGCGAAGATCTCACACATCAATAAGTGACCCGTCGGACTTACTCGCTGCCGTTCTCTAACCGATCTGCCGCTTTACTCTTCCCGTCGTCTCACTCTTTCGACTTCACTGCAGCGTCTGTTTTCTTGCTAGGGCTCAAAAACGAAAAGGTGCTGAATAAGAAGGAAGGAAGAAAAAAAAAATCATTCAAAACGCTGTCATTTTGAAGCGCCGTAGGGTAGTGCGGCCGATGATCCGGACTCATACTCTCACACCCCAAAAAGCCTCTATCCCCAAAATCCTAACAAAACCCACAAAAGTTATTACTATTTCATCTCCACATACTTATTCTTGACCTAAGAAAATAAATGGAGGTTTTTTGTTATTGATTCAAAATTTCCCTTTTGTGGGTTCTATGATCTCCACGAGTTTCGGTTATCTATTCTCGAACAAATAAGAAATGTTCAATTACCTGTTCCCAAATTTTGATCATATGTTTGGGAGAGCAGTCCCAAAAAAATAACGAATAGTTTTTATTATTTTTGTCATTTTTTTCAAAAAACTTATTCTTACAAGGTCAATCTCCTTTAAGCTAAAAACACCATCAAAGTTATGAATATCCTCTGAGCTTTTATTATTGTACTCATCTCGTATCATCGAGTTGTGATTGTTAGAAAAACTTCCACTCGTTGTTATTGCCGGAGAAGTATAGGTAATCAAATGGTTGCTACCATTATCGTTGGAATATTACCGCTAAAAGGTTTTCAAGATTTTGAGGGTAGATAGATTTTGAAGTTGGGATTTGGGAAAGATGGATGTGTGGTGATGGAGATGGGTACTCTCGTAAACTCTACCTTGGGAAATATGAATGTGTGGTGATGGAGGTGGGTACTCTCGTAAACTCTACCTCATGATGTAGTTAGTGTGTGAGCATAATGGTGAGATAGGGTATCCCAAAATTATTAATGTTCTTTTTAGTAATTTCATTTGAGGTTATTATTGTAATAAAAAAACAAAAGCTAAAAAATAGGGGGTCCAAAATAATTGATTGGATGCTAATGGCAACACTCCAACTTATATGTTGTTTGAAATATAATGACATTTTTTTAATGAATAATGTTAGAATTTTTTCAGTTATAAAGTTATGTTTGGTTTGGTTTTCAAAATTTATTTTCAGAAAAAATTTCAAAGAAACTAAAAATTAAATTTGTGAAAAACAAAATTAAAAAATATTATTTTTATATAATTTTATCTTTTGGGAGGGTATAAATAATTTTTTTAAGATAAGTTTTTTTGATATTTATTTTCGTTAAATTAGTTTTATTTTCTCAAAAGTCAAACATGACAATAATTTTGATATTATTATTAAAACAATCCATTGAATCAAAAAATCTAAAACTAAAAATATTTTATATATTAAAGATATCGATTATATATTAAAAGCCTAATAACTATTCATCACATGATAACCATAAAAAAAATATATGTTAACAAGAAATACAACTATCTAGTACATGATAACCAACTAAAAATGTCAACAAAAACAACTATCTATTACATGATCATCATCCAAACACATACTAAAAAATAAAAAATTCATCATTTTTATATAACTTTATCTTTGGTGAGTAGAAATAATTTTTTAAAATTTAAAAATAATTTTTTGGCATTTATTTTTGTCAAACTAGTTTATATTTTATTAACTTTGCCTTTGAAATGGAGCAACAATGTCTTCAATTGTCTTTATTTGGAACGAGATTCAAAATTCAGGGTCAAATGTATCACAATTGAAAAGTTAATGACCAAAATGATACAAGCTCCAAACTACATGGGCCGTTAGTGTAATTCGACCAATATATATATATATATATATATTTCACATATATATAAATAAATTAGAGAGCATTTTGATTATAAAATTAAGGGTGAAGTACTAATAAATCCTAAAATGTGATCTTAGGAATTGTATAGTTCTCTCTTTTTTCTTCTGAACTCAAAAGTCTCATTAAAGTAGAAATTATACAAAATGGTAGTCACTTACCCGTTTGGGTTAATTTTTTAGAGATAAAAGTGGGTTTCTCCAAATATGAAATTACATGTTTGGACAATCCGCACTATAGAAATTTTGGATTTCCTTCTTTCTGGAACAAATCCCACATTACAAATATAAACATAACACTATAATGTAACACTACAATAACATAGACTTTAACGTAACACACTAAAAAACTGTTTAGTATACTTTTCTCAAATGTAACAACGTAACACTCAAAAAAAATTCTTAGTATACTTTTGCAAATGTAATAGTCCAACAAAACATACAAAATAACTCCTTAGTGTACTTTTTTTGAAAGTAATACTCTAATCAATGTAATCCCAAACTAACACTCCAATATAACACACTTTAATGTAACACACAAAAACACTAAAAAACTGTTTAGTGTACTTTCTCAAACGTAGCACTCACAGTTTGAAATTATACATTTGTCTAAAACTTACCAAGGAATTTTTGTACTCCTTTTAGAATAGTTTGAAGAATCCCACATCCTTTTGGAATGGTTTGAATAATCTCACATCCTTTCTTTAGAGTGTTACGTTTGGAAAAAAAATATACTAAGAAGTTTTTTTGTGTGTTACATTGAAGTATTACACTAAAGAATTTTTTTTGAGTGTTATATTGGAATGTTACGTTTGACAAAAGTATACTAATGAGTTTTTTTGTGTGTTACATTGGTGTGTTACGCTAATGAGTTTTTTTGGAGTGGTATATTGAATTGTTACATTTGAGAAAAGCTATAGCGATCCTGGTTCTTTCTCCTTTGATTGTTGTATCCGGACTTAGGTAACGTGGAGTTGGTTTTTGTATATGTCTTGTTGTCATCTTTTAATTCCATATATTTGGGTTTAGGATGTATTGGGCGTGTTTCGAACAGGTGGGTTGAGCTTATGTCCCAACTCTTGTTGCCCAGATTTTCAGTGATCCGCTTGAGCGGGTCTTCTTGCGCTCGAGCGGAGTTTACACACTTCCAGCATTTTGTGTCCCTGCAAAAATACTGCAGGTTCATTTTTCGCGCTCGAGCGGATTTCCTTACGCTCGAGCGGGTCGCGCTCGAGCGGGCCTTTTGCGCTCGAGCGGGTGTTCAATGTCTGTAATAATATTGGGGAAGGGTAATTTACGCTCGAGCGGGTGTATTTTGCAGTTGTGTCTTGGCGCTCGAGCGGGTATTGTTGCGCTCAAGCGGGTTTAGTTTTTGTGCTTGACGCTTGAGCGTCCTATTCTCCGCTCGAGCGGACTAGTCGTATATCAGATGGCAGCTGGGTGATTTTAAATCACTTTTCACACTTTCTTTCTCTCTCTTACTTTTCAAAACCTCCATTGGAGAGCACCTCTCTCTAAAACTCCAACTTCTTTCTAGGGTTTGATCTAGTAGGGGTGATCTTCTGTCCTTGGGCCTTTGTAAAAAGTGTGGAGCTTGTTGATGGCTACTTTTTGATCCGAAAATATTGGGATTTGGAGCACTTTCGATTTTCTTCACCTTCTCCTTTGAGCTCTGACTTTGAGGTAGGGATAACTACTCATTTTTATGAGCTTTGACATAAATGTTAAGTGTTTTGTATAGATGGTTTGATTTGGAAACTTAGGGTTCAAGATGTGTTATATTAGAAAGAGGGGTTTTGTTCTTTTGATTCAAACATATGAGTTTTGGGTCTAAAAAGGGAATTATTGATGTTGTTGATAATATTCGGACTTTTGGGTCAATGTTGAGAAAATGGGGAAAATGTCATGTTTGGGTGTATTTGGGTCATTAGTGTAATTAATATGGAAATGTGAAATTGAGTAGGAATAATGAAATTGGCTCATTATGAGGTAGAATGGTGGAGTTGGATTCATTAATCACTCACCTTTGAAAATGTTGATAAATTAGCTGTTGAAATAATTATTATCTGTTTAGAAATAATTGTTTTGGGCTATCGGTTATAGCGACCTCGGTCTTTTCCCATTTGGTTGCTATATCCGGACTTAGGTTTCGTGGATCCTATCTTTGTATAATTGTTGTTGTCGTCCTTTATCTTCTCTTTTTGGAGTTATAGGATGTATTGGGCAGGTTTGTTACAGGTTGGTTGGGTTTGGAAACCAAGTGTTACTGTCCAGAATTTTGTGTCTTCGCTCGAGCGAGGGGTTGGTCGCTCGAGCGAGCGATTGCATCTAGTATAGACCTGAAAGCAGGGTTTCTTGGCTCGAGCGAGATCTCCTTCGCTCAAGCGAGTTTCGAGTCCTTCGCTCGAGCGAGCGTTCTGTTGCTCGAGTGTGCTTCTGGGTTGCAGACCTGAAGCATCGTATTGTTGGCTCGAGCGAGCTTTCCTTCGCTCGAGCGAGTATCCTTTGTGTCTGGTCGCTCGAGCGACCACTTCTTCGCTCGAGCGAGCCTGTTTTATTTAAATAGGCAGCAGCGGTTTTTAAAACACTTTTTCAGAATCTTTTTGATTTCAGAACCCTAGGGCCGTTTTCTCTCTCCTTCCACTCACCTTCTCTCTTAGGTTTGACCTATTTAGAGTGTGTTTCCACCCTAGATCCTTTATTAAAAAGATAGAGTGAGTCGAGGGCTTCCTTTTAATCTGAGCAATCTTGGGTTTGGAGCACTTTGGATTTTCGTCATCTTCTCCATTCGGGTTCTTCGCTTCGAGGTAGGGATTTCCTACTCCATATTATAGGTTTTGTCCTAAGTTCTAGTATTTTGATATGTTAGGGGTTGTTTGGTAATTTTGGGAAAAACCCTAGTGGTTGAAATAAATTAATTTGTATAATTAATTTAGGGAAAAATGTGGAATTGAGTTTAATTCAAGGAATTGGGGAATTTAGTGATTTAATGGTGTAGCTGGTTAGTTTAATTACTCACCTATGAAAATGTTAAATTTACATTTGTTGATACATTTATTTCCTGTTTAGAAATAACTGTTTTGGGCTATCGGTGGAGGATAGTCGTGATTGTTGTAGACATTGCATGTGGATTAGGGAAAACTGAAACTAATCACATTGGTTAAGTCATTGATTTTGACTATTGAATTAATACAGAAAATACGTATATTGATTGTGTGTTGCATATGCATTTTGTTTGGGAGGAGATAGGGGATGTACTCCACGATTTAGGGGAAGATAGGGGATGGACCTCTAAACCGGATTTTGTTTAGGAGGAGATAGGGGATGGACTCCATTAGCATCACTATATGTGTGCTTATTGATTTGAAGTGTTTTTTTTTACATGTTGTTGATACAGCACTAAAATGTGTATCAATCGGGAAGTATGGAAGTGTTTTGATATGAGCCTTTGTCTCATTTATTTTGTTGATATTGGAAGAAACGTTAATGTGATATATAATTCGCTGTTATGGTTTGGCCAGGTTCTGAGCCATATTGATATAAATGGAAAGTTGAATGAATAATGGAAAGTGAAACGTGTCATAGACATTAAGGTCATGAAACTGTATGTTGGTGAAATGAATAGTTGTGTTAACCATCTATTGAATGCTATTGCTTTATTCAATACTTATATTTGGTTTAGTATATTTCTACTTGGTTGTGGCTCACCCTATATGGGAACATCATTTTCAGGTTCAGGTGATGTGCTACCTCCAAGGACTTAGCTTGAATGGATTAGGAGTTGAAGACCCCGTTTAGATTAGTTGTTTATTTTGTTTTATTTTGATGTTACATGTAAACTCAAGTCTAGGGCTTAATGTGTAAATGAGTTAGTACTCATACTTTTATCTCCAAGTGGTGGCTTGGAAAGATGTAAGCCCGTAGGGCATTTACTTTCATTATTACATGTAATGTCTTTTATTAAGGTTACTCGGATGAATGAAATAATGTTTTGTTTTCTTATAACGTTGCATGTTAATAATATATATTATGGGTTTAATTTTGAGGGCGTTACATCGGTGGAGGATAGTCTTGATTGTTGTAGACATTGCATGATGATTAGACGAATTAAAACTAATCAATTGAATATGTCATTGAATATGACGGTCGGAATAATACATCAAATTTATGTATTGATTGGTTATGTATATGATTTGTGCTTATATACATTGTGTTGTGTGGGAGGAGATAGGGGATGGACTCCTAAACCGGATACTATTTGGGAGGAGATAGGGGATGGACTCCATTGATACAGCAAATATGTGTATCTATTGAAGTGTTGATATAACAAATATGTGTATCTATTGTGAAGTATGGAAGTGTTTTATGTGATATTGATACAGCAAATATGTATATCTATTGTGAAGTATGGTAGTATTGTTGATATGAGCTATGGTTTCATGGGAATTGTTTGGCCAGGTTCTGAGCCATATTTATGAATCAAAAACCGGTTAAGTAAAGGAAAGAGGAATGAAACATGGACATATTTGTCATGTAATTGAAATGGATTATGAAATGATTTATGTGGGCTAAACATTTATCAAATGCTAATGTTTTAGTCTTTGCTCATATTATGTTTAGCATATCTCTACTTGGCGTTGGCTCACCCTATATGGGACATCCTTTTCAGGTTCAGGTATCATGCCACCTCCAAGGACGTAGCTTGGGAGGCTTGAGGCTGCTAGACTTTTTTATCATTTTTGTTGTATTACATGTATATCAAGCCAAGAGCTTATTTTGTGTAGAGCTAGTACTCTCCTTTTTGTAACCAAGTGTTGACTTGGAAAGTTGTAAGCCTATAGGGCATTTACTTTTGTTGTCAACATGTAATACCTTTTGTAAGAATACTCTGATGATTGTAATATGAAATCTTATCTTTATCGTAAACGTATGATGTTATGGGTTTATTTTGAGGGCGTTACAAAAGCACTTTAAGGAGTTCTTTTTTTTTTTTTTTTTGAATGATGCGCTAAGGAATTTTTTTTTGAGTGTTATACTAGAGTATTACGTTTAAAAAAAGTACAGTAAGGAGTTTTTGTGGAGTGTTACAGTTTAAAATTATGCATTTGCCCAAAATTTATTAAAAAGTTTTTGCACTTCTTTTGAAATGTTTGAAGAATCGCACATTTTAAGTCATTCCAAATAAAATAAAATAAAAAAGATTTCCGTATAAAAATTCATCCCAAATTTGATTCTCATAGGTTGTTTATCTTACATTTCTAGCACAAAAGAGAGAGAAAATATATATATATATATATATTATATAAGGAAAATGAGATTTTTAGGAAGGAGTCTTGTGAGAGTTTCAATATCTCATACTAATTTTCTTGATTTTTCTAAATTTTAAACAATTAAGAAAATTTTCATTGGCTAACTTTTATTTGATAATCCCATATCAGGAAAATAAGGGGGGGAAAATGAATTGTTTTACTCATATAAAGTGAATTTTGTACTCACATCTCATTTAATATTGTAGTGTTGTGCATGTTTCAATTCAATATAGTTTAAATTTTAAAAAATTTAATTAATTAATTATGACTTAGCTGATTAGGCTCGATCATTTTTTATTTGATTGATTGGTTGGTTTAACCACGATTTTATCAAAATATATTGATTAAATTTGAAATAAACTAATTTATATAAGCAAAAAGGAGATTTTTAGTGAGAAACTCTATGATCAATATCTCAAACTTATTATTTTGATTTTCTCAATTTTAAACAATTAAGAAAATCCCAATTGGCTAGCTTTCATTTAACTTTTATTCTATAATCCCACATAGACATTTTGATTTTAAAAATAATTTTGTATGAGATTTTTAAAATCTCATAATATTTAACTTTAAAATAATTGCAATCTCACATCTAGAAAAGAAAGAAAAGGTGAATTATTTCACTTATATAAAGTAAATCTTATAAAGGGGTTTTGAGGGAGAAATCTTCTAGAAGTCCCAAACCATCATTCTAAAATCATTGAATTTTCTTAATTTTAAACAATTAAAAAAATTCTCATTGGCTAACTTCCATTTACCTTTTATTTTACAATTTCACATTAGGGGGAAAAAAAAAAAAAAACGATGAATTGTTTTATTTATATAAAGTGAATCTTATACTCTAATTTATATAAATTATTGAATTTTCTTAATTTTAAACAATTAAGAAAATTCTCATTAGCTAGTTTCCATTTAACTTTTATTTTACAATCCCACATCCGGAAAAGAAAAAAAAAATGAATTGTTTTACTTATATAAAGTGAATCTTATGCTTTCATTTATATAAGTAAAAGGAGATTTTTAGTAAAAAAACCCTATAATCAATACCATTTTTTTTTTCTTAATTTTAAACAATTAAGAAAATCTCCATTGGTTAGCTTTCATTTAATTTTTATTTTACAATCTCACATAGAGGTTTTGATTTTAAAAATTATTTTGTAAGAGATTTTGAAACTCACATAATATTTAATTTTAAAATAATTATAATCTCATATCGAGAAAAGGAAAAAAAAAAAAAAGTGAGTTGCTTAACTTATATAAAGTGAATCTTATACTCACATTTAATATTATAGTATTGTGCATGATTCAGTTCAAGATGGTTTAAATTTTAAAATAAAATTTAAAAGTTTTAATTAATTAATTTTGTTGTAAATTGGTTAGTCTTTTGACTTAACCGATTAAGCTGAATTGTTTTCAGTTTGATTAATTCACTGGTTTAACCACGATTTTAGCTATTTAATCAAAATATATTGCTTCGATTTGTTTAATTTGAAATAAACTAAGATTGACTATATTAAAAATTGAACTATTGAGATTGCTTAATTAGAAATGAACTTTCCGTCCAAACAACTGTTAATTTTTATTTTACAATCCCACATCAAGAAATGCAGAAAAATGAGTTGTCTTACTATATAAATCTTATGCTCCCATTAAATATTATAGTTTTGTATATGTTTCAGTTCAAGACAGTTCAAATTTTAAAATTAAAATAAAATTTAAAAATTTTAATTAATTAATTTTTATATAAATTGGTTGGTCCTTTGACCTAGCCGATATGGTGAACCATTTTCGATTTAACTAATTTACTGGTTTAACTACGATTTTAGTAGTTTTATCAAAATATATTGATTAAATTTCTTTGATTCGAAATAAATTACAGATTGACCTAATTAAATATTAAACAGCTAAGACTACTTGATTCAAAATAAACTTTCCGCCCAAACAATTGTTAACTTTTAAATAATTAAGAAATCATCATTGGCTAACTTCCATTTAACTTTTATTTTATAATCCCACATCGAGAAAAAAAGGAAAAGGTGAATTGTTTCACTTACATAAAATGAATCTTATACTCCAATTTATCTAAGCAAAATGAGATCTTTGGTGAGAAGCCTTATGATCAATATCTCATACTAATTTTTTTGATTTTCTTAATTTTAAACGTTTAAGAAAATCTCCATTGGCTAGCTTCCATTTAATTTTTATTTTACAATCCCACATAGAGGTTTTGATTTTAAAAATAATTTTGTATGTGATTTTGAAACTCTCATAATATCTTTCCTTAAAAGTATTCTTTTGTAAAATATATAGATATATCGATAATCTCAATGTCACTCTTACTAGTCCTTAATACAAAATTATGAGATAATTATGATAATTTTAAATTTTTATTTAAAACTTATAAATTATGAGATAAATTATTATAATTTTAAATTTATATTGTGTCGATTTTAAATTTAAATTAATAGATTGCTTTCCATATTTAGTGACAGTTTAAATTTCAATAAAATAAAATTTTAAAGTTTTAATTAATTAATTTTTGTTTAAGCTGGTTGGTCTTTTGACATAACTGATTAAGCTAACAATTTTTGAATTGAATGATTTACTAGCTTAACTGTGATTTTAGTGGTTTTAAATCTTACGATGATTCTTTCTTACTCATTAAGTTTTTTAAATTTCTTTAATTATTTCCCTTTCAAAAGCCAATATGATAATTTTTTAAAATTCATATATTTTTATTCTAAAATAGTGAAGTATTAGAGCTATGTCATTTTATTTTTTTTTTTAATAACAAAGCATAATTTTAATTATTAATTGTCAATACAACAATTTTAATCTATCTACTATATATTATAGTAAAAGAACATTTGAAACAAAACTTTTAAATTTATATATCAAATTTTATTTACGAGAGGCAAAATATAAAAAAATTAAATATAATTATACTATTTTTAATAAATAATATATTATTTTATCTCGTGCATAGTACGGGTGATATGCTAATAAACATAATAGAAATAAGGGTATAATCGCAAATTAAATTTTCAAATAATATATTAAATTTACTTTTCCAAAATCAGTGAAATTAATTGGTTTATATGAAAATCGTTGGAACTAAACGGATCACCATTACTTAAGATGAGATTTATAGGTAAATTTTTCTAAAATTAACATGTACGGCTTATATACTAATTTTCTATAATAAAATAGTAACAACAAATTAAAATTGAAATAAATAAATAGATTAAGGTGGTGTTTGGATAAATAAATAGAGTGTTTCTGGCTGCTCGTTTAACAATTTTTAATTTTAGTCAAAAAAATTAAAAAGTTATTATGAATTATCATATTATTATTTTTTATTTTTTATATATCTTTTTATAAAAAAATTAAAAAATTATTAAAATAATATGTTCTCAAGCGAGCGTAAGTTTAAATTTTTTTCCCTTAAAAATAATGGAAATGATTTGGGCTTTTGGGATTGACCGTTGACTAGATCTAACAAGAATAAAATGTAAATTTGACTGAAGGGGCACGTGTTGGGTACACACATATTATACGTAGGAATGGCAACCGGTCGGTGCGGAGCCAAGGATTACACTCTCCGTTTCTGATTCCCGAAGGTAAAAAAATCCCTACCTCCGCCCCCGATCCCCAGCAGGGAACTCATCACCCCTGCCCGCGCCCCCGCCCCTACCCCTAACGGAGATCGGGTTTTCCCGACCCTGAAAAATCCCTGACCTTTTTTTTTTTAATTTTGAATTTTGTTCAACACAAGAACAACAAAAAAAATTTGTTTGTATGATTCATCATCATCAACAATAATCATCAACAACTTTTTTTAATAAAAAAAATAATAAAAAAAAAGATCTGAAATTATTATGCACACATATATATGTGTAAATTAGTGGTAGATCTATTCATCAACAACAACTAAAGATTTGTATATTATACACACACACACACACATATATATATATACATATCAAATCTAAGAAAACCCTAACAAAAAAAATTTAGATCTGAAAAAGCCTTAACAAAAAAAAAAGTTGTTATGCAAGCCTTAACCAAAAAAAAAAATGAGTTGTTCTCACAGATCAGATCAGAGAGAGAGAGAGAGAGAGAGAGAGAGTTTAATTACACCAGGTCAAATCAGAAACTGGAACCTTTTCCAGCCAAATGTGGATACAAAACATAATATGGATACAAATACCTCTTGAACTCGAGATTTAGAGATGTGATTGGAGGCTTCGGTGTGAAAAGTGGAGCGAGTTTGAGAAAAGTTGTTGTTGGAGAGATATTAGTCCACGATGAATGCGATTTGGACTGGAGTGACTTCTCCTTTGCCATAGCTTTCTGGTTTTCTAGACTTCGGTTTGGTCTACTTTCCCATCTCTGATATTCAAAGTTGGAGAATCAAAACAGAAAGAGAGAGAGAGAGAGAGAGAGAGAGATGAGAGACGACTTCTTGACTTGTGTGTGAGGTTGTGTTAGGGTTTGGTATATATATAGGGGTATAATAATAATTTCAGTTTGGGGAAACGGGGTCGGGGACGGGAATGGGTCAGGGTCGGGGCTGGGGAGCGTATCACTATCCTCAACCCAAAACTTGTCGGAGATTTATTTTCGAATACAATCCCCTGCCCGTCGGGGATATTTTTCGGGATAAAACCGTTCTAATCGGGTCGGAGGGCCAGGTCCCCGTCGAATCGGGTTCAAATTGTCATCCCCAATTATACGTGTGCTTTGCTGTCCTGGTTGTATGAAATATTAGTACTCCACTTGTACGAATATTTTTGTATACACTTTAAAATATTAAGGAAAAATTACATAAAAATCTCAAGTTTTACGCATTGTGTAAATTAAATCTCAAAATTTTAATTTTAATAACTTAAATCCCAGATTTTAAACCCGTGTGTAATGTGAACCTTCCGTACATTTTCGTTTATTCTCTTTAACCGAGCAGTTTTTGAGTGGAAAAGCAATCCCCAAGATGATGTCACATGCCTAGGGCATGCTTATAATCCCCAAATCAGTTTCCAAACTCAAACCCGACACCTCCTAAATTAGGGCTTTTGGGAGGCTGAAATTAGCGGAACGGAGTAGGCTGAGAAGTTCTCCAAGTCATACTTAGCTAATCCAATGTTGCAATGGGTAGCCAAGGAGAAGTTTGGAACACAGGCACTCAACAATACTGCGTTTACTTTTTTGGATAATTTACAAAAGTTAAAAATTTTTAAAAATTATTAAAAAAAAGTCAAAAAGTTCATAGGGAGGAAATTTGTGGGGAAGCCTAGAGGGCAAAATTATTATTTTGTTCTTTAAATTTAACTACCCAAAACTTAAAAAGTTAAAAGTCAAAAAGTCAACAATGATAGAATGATCATTTTGATTTTATTACACATATTTTCGTAAAAATTTAAAAAATTATCCCAAATATACATATTTTTTCCTCTACTTTTTCAAGTAAAAAATCAAAAAATACACTTATACAGCACATCCCAAACAACTAAAGGTTATGTTTTTGGACAGGGGCAGAAAACAGTGGTGTCATGTTGTGTAGTAATAAATTAGAGTATTATTAACATATGTTCTTTGGGTTGGGTTTCCCTTCAATCCGTGATTGGATTGGAGGGTTCTGTTGGGTTCATGGGGGCCATCATGGATCCCGTTTCGATAATTCGAACCATTTAATGTGTAGAAATCGTCGAATACTATATGTCTACAAAAAATCACGTAGATCGGATAGTTATCTCGTTAGATCATATTTCTGTCAACTGTTTATTTTTTCACCGTCCATTTTTTATTATTATACAAAACGGATTTGATCACGTAGCTATCGATATCCGATCAACGTGATTTTTTACAAGCATATAGTACTCAACAAGTTTTACAAATTGCACGGTTCAAATTATCAAAACAGGACCTGTGATGAACCCCGACGGACCCAACAAGGGAAGCCAGCCCCATGTTCTTTAAACACATGATAGAAACCTTAAAAAGTGAAAATTCTCTATTACATATATAGAATAGAGAGGATTAAAGTCTTTTAAAAGTATTATAAACGGACAAAATATCTTAACATGTATTCTAAAGGCACACGTTAATAAAATTCATAAATTAATAATAATAATAATAATGTGTAGTATAGTGTTGTGTTAACAGTGTAAAAAAAAAAAATTAGAACAGTGTATTTAAGTCAATTTTAATTCTATTATTAGCGGCTTGTATTTTTTTTTTTTTTTAAATGACTGTTTTGTTTCTTTTACATCCATTGTTGGGAAAAGTTTATTCCTAACAATGAGAAAGATTAAACTCGAAAAAGGTTTATTGCATTGATGATAGCATCATGGCTGTTGTTGATTTGGCGATGCGAAAGCATGAAAAAAGGAAAAGCTTGTGGTGCCAAAGAAAAAGAGCAAATATCATTTTATTCTCAAAATCAATTCGATCTCTGGTTTTTTAATAATATTAATTTTACATTTAAATTATTTGATTTTAAATTAATTTTACATCTGTTGTTAGCTACTGTTTATAATCAAACGGAAGTTGTTGACATAACACTTAAATTCCATTTGAAATTTTATTTTTACCTCCTAAACTATTTCTAAAATATCAATTAGACTCTCAAATTTCCTTTTATTCAGGGGTCTAATTAATATTTTGAGAATAATTTGGAGGATAAAATAAAATTTCAAATGAATTTTGAGTGTTATATTAGCAACTTTCGTTTGATCATCAACGGCAATTGACGGTAGGAGTAAAATTAATGCAAAATAAAATAATTTGAGTATAAAATTAATATTATTAAAAGAAAATGAGTTACATTGATTTTGGACTAATAATTTGAGAGGTAAAATAATATTTTATTGAAAATAAATAAATAAATAGATTACTTGTGGTGCGAAAGCAAAAAAAAAAAAAAAGGGCTTAAATACTTGTGAACCACGCCAGATGATTGCTTGCAATCCAAATTTAAAGGACAGATTTGGGAAATAGTTACTTTTTAAAGTTGTCAAGTTAGAAGACGAAGATTTTAGTTGGCAAAAATTTCGTGGCAGAAAATTGTTTTTAGTTGCCAAAGACATACTGCAACAAATTTTTTTAGTTATCATTTTAGTGGCAGATACCTGGTCAACAAAATTAATTTACAACTAAAAAATTTATTAATCAGCAAAACTCAATATTTGACGACTAACTTTTGATTGTTGAATGTACAACTACCGTGACTAAAGAGTTTTATAGCCAAAAACTTTAGTCGCAAAAAGTAATGTTTTCCCGACCAACTATTTAGTCGGCAATTGTACCATTTTTCTGACCAATAAACTTGAGCTCCATTTGTTTGGGTGGAAATCATTTTCTACAGAATTTTTTTTTTTAAAAAAATATTTTTTTATGTTTGGTGGTGGTGATGGAAAGAAGGTGGAGGTGATGGCATAATGGTGAGGCGACGGCGGCAATGATTGCAACGATGATGGTGACGGTAACTGTGGTGATGGTGGTGTAGTGGTGGCGGTGAGCGTGGTGACATTGGTAAAATTTTAGTTCGAAAAATATTTTTCGCCGCTTAAAATAATTTTTTTTTCTATATAAATAAATTTATTTTTCATTGACCATAAAAAATATATTTCACTGACTTTTATTTTTCGTTATACCAAATATCAAAAAATATTTTTAAAAAAATATTTTATACTAAAACCAACAAAGCATTAGACGCCAAAATTAATGACTATTTAGTCGCCAATTGTAACATTTACCAATGAATTTGGTCACGAATGTGTTTGGTTTGAGCTTTTTGGATTAAGTTTTTTGAAAATTGAATTTTTTGTTTTCAATTAATATTTTTAAAATTTTAAGCCTTTTTTTTTTTTTAGATGCACCTTATTTAAATATATCTAAAAAGTAAAAAAAAATTATGAAAAATATTTTAAAAAATTAATAAATACATTAAAATATAAAAAATATACTGAATTCTCTTTCTTTCTTTTTTTGTATTTGTTTTTGATATTTAGTGAATTTTTAAAAGATTTTTTTCACAAAAATTATACTTTTTATATTAGGTGTATCTAAAATTTTAAAAAATTGCTTAAAATATTTTTTAAAAATTCAGTAAAAACCAAAAAAAAAAAAAACGAAAAACAAGAAAATGAAATTTTCTAAAAAGTGTTTTTGGAAAACCAAAAACAAGCAATTGATGTTCCCTGAGCCAATTGTTAACATTTCTCCAACTAATAAATTTGGTCACCATTATTAATGATGTTTCCTGACCAATTATTTACCGGCCAAATCTGAGTGCTATTTTTACCAATCAAAAATTCCAAAAATTGGGTTGCCGAAAGAGAGAAAAATTAGATTTAATTTTTTGTTGCCAATTCAATTTTTTTTTTTAAATTAAAATAGACAAAAACATTATTTTAATAATTTTTAATTTGTATGATATAATAATAATTTATTCAATGTAACCTATGATTTGTGACAATCATTCAATCCAACAAGTTCCATAAATCCATTCCCTAACATGCTTAAATTCATCAAATATATATATTCTTTCCATCCACAACTAATTCCAAACTGTATACTGATTCAATTCAAAACATTTTCACTAATAGTAGATCACATCCATCCAACATAAAAAATTAAAACATAACAAGTGGTCTACCAAAATATTATCCATACATATCTCTATCAAAAAAATATATCTAATCCTTTAAAAAAAGGTAATAAATGCCAATTAGTCCTATAAAATTTAGCTCTGTGAATGAGTTCATCTATATGTACAAAAGAAAATGAAAAAAAAAAAAAAATCATGTAATCTATGTATCAAAATACTTGCACAACAAAAAAATCCATGAGATCAACAAAATAAAGTGGTGGTTCTATGTTGCAACAAAAATCTAATGTACAGGTTAACACACAAGCAACATTAATTACTTATAATTTTTAATATGCACCATCTTGCTTCCTTTCTTATTCCTTCCAAAATTCTAAAATTTTAGAAGTCTATAAGGTCAACATCATTGTTCATTGTTTGGTCCAAACATGGGTTTAAAGTTTTGTATGGTTAAAGTTGTATGATCCTCCACATTTTTGTTTTGTCTAATGTGTCGTAATTGAAGTCTAGAGTTTATAGAAGGAAGGAGTTCAATTTGCAATTTCAACTGATTTCAACTATGTCTGTTTTCACTTTTTTCTCATTATTTTATCTCTAATTCTCTAACCGTTCATCCTATTGACACGCCACACTTGCTCTCACAAGTTTGTTTAATCTAAGGCGAGGTGCTTGTGATCTCTGGCAGTTTGGTGGCTGTTTTGGATTTTTTCTTCCAAATAGCCTGCTTTTGCCTTTTTTCCTCATATTTTTGTCTCTAATTTTCTAACCGTGCATCCTATTGATGCATTGCTTGCTCTCACAAGTTTGTTTAATCCATGACAAGATGCTTATGATGGTCTCTGGACAATTTGGTGGCTGTTTTGAATTTTTGTAGCTAAATGGCCCGTCTTCGCCTTTTTTCTCACACTTTTATCTCTAATTCTCTAGTCGTTCATCCTATCGACACAACACTTGCTCTCACAAGTTTTTTTAATCTAGGGTGAGGTGTCTATGATGATCTTTGGGTAGTTTTCTGGCTCTGTTGGATTTTTGCCTCCAAACGATCCGTTTTGCATTTTGTCTCACATTTTTGTCTTTAATTCTGTAACTGTGTGTCCTATTGATGCACCACTTGCTCTCACAAGTTTGTTTGATCTAGGGAAAGGTGCCTATGATGGTCTCCAGGTAATTTGGTGACTGTTTTGGATTTTGGGCCTTAAACGACTTGTTTTTACATTTTTTTTCTTACATTTTCTTCTCTAATTCTCTAACTGTGCGTCCTATCGACATGTTGTTTGCTGTCACAAGTTTGTTTATTCTAGGAAGAGGTCCTCGTGATGGTTTCCAGGCAATTTGGCGCTGTTTTGGATTTTTTCCCTCAAATGGCCCACTTTCGCAATTTTTTTGACATTGTTGTCTCTAATTCTCTAACCGTGCGTCCTATCAATGTGCCACTTGCTCTCATAATTTTTTTTTAATCTAGGGCAAGGCGCTCGTGATGGCCTCCAAGCAGTTTGGTGGCTATTTTGGATTTTTACTCCCAAACAATTCGTTTTCGCCTTTACTTATATTTTTATCTCTAATTCTCTAACCATGTGTCTTATCGACACGCCGCTTGCTCTCACAAGTTTGTTTAATCTAGAGTGATATGGTCGTGATGGTCTCCATGTAGTTTGGTGGCTTTTCAGATTTTTGCCCCCAAACAACCCTTTTCCTCTTTTTTTACATTTTTAACTCTAATTCTCTACCCGTGTGTTTTTGACACTCAGCTTGCTCACACAAATTTGTTTTATCTAGGGTGAGGTGCCCATGATAGTCTTCGGGCAGTTTGGTGGCTGTTTTGGATTTTTGCCTCCCAAATGTCCCCTTTTCATTTTTTTTTTTTTTTTTACATTTTTATCTCTAATTCTCTAACTGTGTGTCCTATCGTTTGCATATAAATTCTATTCTCTAACTGGGTAATTCTATTTATACACCACGAAACATCTCAACACGTACAATTTATATTGTTTGCACATAAATTTTTGAAAAAAGTCAAATGCTCGTATATAAACTTATGAACGAAAAACAATTGCTCAGATATAAACAATTGAAAGAAATATATATTTGAACAATTTATTTTTATTTATCAATTTATGTTCAAACATTTACCTTTTGTTCGAAAATTATATCCGAACAAACAAATGGTATGTATTAAAATTTTTGTAATGTACAAATATAATTTCCCTTTTTTAAGTTGTCAGGTTAGACGACGGGGTTTTTACGTATGAACCAGATCGCTTAACAACTCTAAGATTTCATTTGGATGGATTAATTTGGTGCAAACTTAAAAATGATAAGAAAGAATTTCTTTTATTATATTAAATTTATAAGTGGAGTAAAAAATGATGAAAATCATAAACTCTTGCTAAGGGTAATTATTTTGGTAATAGGATAAAATAATTTAAAAAATTAAAAATTATTACTAAAAATTAATTATTCTCTCTATTTTTTCACATATTTTATATATATATATATATATATATATAAAGTCAAAAAACAAATAAAATAACTAATTTCCAAAGTAACCCTAAAGTATATTTCACCAAAAGCGATGAGAAACAAATTGACTGATTGTAAAATATTTATGATATTAAGATTGTCTCTAATAATATAAAAGAAGAAAAATAAATCTCACTCATATCCCTCTTTCACATGATTTGCTTTCCCACTCATCTAAACATGATAGTGAATTTTTTTTTTTTTTTTTCCTCATTTAAATGAGATACCACAATCATTTTCTTGTTTTCTAATGAGAAGGAATTAGCCGTGGTCTAGGCAACTATAAATATCCTTAGGAGAGATTTTGTGAGAGTTATCATTTTGACAATCTATTTGAGATAAATTATCAATAGATTCTAATAGTTTTACTTAATTCTCATTAAGTTCTATTAAAAATAAATCTTAGTAAAATCGTCACTAAAAATAATTTTTTTGCATATATCCTTAAAAATTGATAATTAGCTACTTTTTTTTGTCACGATTTTTATAAAATGTTGCTAAAACTTACAATTAGTGACGTTTTTTCGTGACGAAATTTTCAAACTATCGCCGAAAGTTGAAAATTAGTGATTTTTTTGTGATGTTTTTTTAAACTCTCGTTAAAACTTATAATTAGTGACATTTTTTTTGACAAAATTTTTAAACTATCACTAAAAATTAATAATTAGTGATGTTTTTCAATAGTGTTTGACGAAAAAAACCAATAAATTCATCTATTAAAATCTACACATAAGTCTCTCATTTATTTACATCTATAAATATAGAGTAGTGCTATTCTAATTTTAAAATATTAGATTTATTTTTTAAACGATAATGTATTAAAACACAAATATCTATTAATCATTTACAAATTATTTTTATGCCATTTGATGTTTTGTCAATAATTTATCCACCTGGACAGCTTCGAAACTACTTCAAAATTTTCAAAATCCCACCTGGAACTTTTTAATTTTGAAGTTTGAATTTCTAAATTTAAAATAGAACCAACATCTATTCCTCTCTCTCTCTCTATACACAATTGTTTATGAAAAAAATCAATTAAATAGTGATTGAAGTGTTCATTTATATATGTATTAATAAAGTCAGTTTGATTTCCAATAAAAAATAGAGAAGGCAACTGGAAAAACTTCATTTTTTCCTCTTTTTAGAAAAAAGAAAAAGAAAAACAAACTCCAATCTCTACTTGTTAAAAGGGATAGAAGTGTTTGGTGTTGTATGTTTTTGTCAAATTAACATATTTTTAGTGGATTGATACTGAGTTTTTTTCAGAGACTTAATTTATTGTAATTGGGAAGGAGTCTCCATTATATACTTGAGAAAATCTCTCTTTCCATCATTGTTGTACATAAGAAAATTTTGTCCTATAATTTTTTTTAAACAAATACTGTAAATACTCTGTAAGAAAAAGTTTCTCAATTTCTCCTCTTTACAAATTTTAATGTTTTTTTTCATGCTGTTTCATGCCAACCACATGGAACAACAAAGAAGTTTATTTGTTAAAAAATTTAGCCTTTGTTTTGCAACAGTTTTCAAGTAACTTTTTATTTGTTAAAAACTTTAACCTGTTTGGAACTTTGGAATTTGACAGAATTTAATAAATTTTACATTCAAAAATATAATTTGATATGTTTGAAGTGAATTGAATTTAAAGTATCAGATTTCAATTCATTCATTTAAAAGGAGGGCGAAGGCAGCAGCGACTCCGATGAAGATTGAGATCCTCCTTGTTTAAGCACTTATCGAAAAGACAACTGCCCCAATTCGAGAAAGAGATATGGAAGACAAGATTCAACATTTCATCCATGAGCATCCGTTGTTACTCAAGCAGGTGGACCCTGGCGAGTGCTTGGTATGCCGGAATGAAATCCCTATTGGAACTAGTGCGTATTCGTGTCGCGAACACTTTTGCTTTCCAAGTTACAATATCCACATACCATGCGCTAAATTGCAACGAGAGATGGTACATTCCTTTCACCCAAAACACTCTATCACCTTCCAAATGACGCTCCCAAATGCTGCATCGTCATCTGTTGTGTCATTCAAGTGCAATGCCTGCGGGCCAATCCCTCGCTCCTCTAATTACTTCCACTGTTACGACTGTGGCTTTAACCTGGACCCTTGTTGTGCTTCACTAAAGCCTACCAAACCAAGAAATGTCCAAGACCGTCAAATTCAAACTCAAATTCAAAGTCTACTTCGCCACCCACATCCATTGATTATCTGCGAGAACAAAACGATTTTTAATTTTCCCTGTTCTGCCTGCAGGCAACCCATCAATGGAAATTGGATCTGTGTTTGCCTAGAGTGCAACTGCTTGCTGGATGAATCATGCGCCCAATGGCCTTCCCAGATCGATCATCCTCTTCATCCACAACACCCGCTCACCCTGCTCGTCCACCACCATTTTGATGCTGCTTCTAATCGGTGCAGCGCTTGTGGGAAGGTGCTGGTGGGCTTTACCTTCCACTGTTCTCACTGTAATTTTAGCCTCGACCCATGTTGCGCTTCGTTGATACCATTGCCATTTAGCCAAAATTCTCAAGTTCAGCTCCAATTCCAGATTCAACAGTTAAGCCACCCCCATCCTTTGATTCCTTGTGAGATGATGAAAAAGGGTTATACTATAACTTGCGATGCTTGCCAGCTTCACTTTGAGGAGGATTCTTCTGTCGTCTATGTTTGCCTTGAATGCAAGTTTTTGCTGCACAAATCTTGTGCGGATTTGCCTCTTAAGGTAAAACACTCCTTTTGCCATCAACAAGACACACTCACCCTGATCGAGTATTCAATTCGTCAGTCGGAGGATCCTTTTGTAAAGGAGAAGCCATATATCAGGCCAATAAGTAGTGGGAAGGCACATGAATTCAAAGGTGAACTCAAGTGCCATGCTTGTACTAATTATGCTTCAGGTTTCGCCTATGTTTGTTGCAACCCCAAGTGTGGAATCTTCTTTGACATTAGATGCCCAGTTTCCAAACCGTGGTTCATCAAGTCTGAAATTCACCAGCACCCCCTTCCTTTTTTCAATGACAGACCGTCCTGGTTGTATTGCACCGTTTGCAATAGGATGATAAACATCACCCCTTTCTTCCGATGTGCGGAGTGCAAATTCAATCTTCATCCCTATTGTGTTCCAAAATTGCCACCAACTGCCAAAGATAAAATTCATAGGCATCCCCTCACTCTCACCGATTCTCCCATCAGAGACCATCCGGATGAAGATGTATACTCAGAGTTCTACTGCGATGCTTGTGAGGAAATGAGGTACCTAGATGAACCTACTTATTATTGTGAAGAATGCCACTACGTTGCTCATGTTCATTGCCTTCTCCCTGAGGTATGCATGCACACTTTCAGTTTTATTTACCTGTACAGACTGATAAGAAGAGGGGATAGATTTTTGTTTTGGTTTTTGGTTTTTGGTTTTTTATTTTTTATTTTTTATTTTTTATTTTTTGTTTTATTAATTTTTTTTTTTACTATTTTGCAATTTATAAAACTTCAAAACCCACAATCAAAATCAACATCTAATAAAAAGTAACGGGCCAAAAGATAAAATCTTCTAAACATTGGTATGCAGAACATAAAATAGTAGTAGTTACATTTTAAGATTGTTCTCTGTCTAAATGTCTGATAAGCAAGACAACATATTCCCATAAAAAGAAAAATAACATTTTAATTCAATTCTTCCTTCTTGTTCTTTGTTTCGTTTACTTTCATTTAAAGTTTTGCTTAGCTAATCTATCTACTGCTATTAATTTTATTGGATCAATTTTTTCGGTTGCTTCTTAGGTATTCCCTATGCTTGGAGCTTACAAATTTGGGGAGACAAAATTGGACATGTCCGCTAGTACGGCTTTGATGATAGAAGAAGATATGGTGGAGGAAGAAGAGGGAGTTGATGAACAGGAGAGTCATGCAGGTGCTGATCAAGTTGACATGGGAACTAGTTCATCTACAAGTGTTTCCACAGACAATGAGATTACGACAAGAGGGGTTTCTTCGATGGTAGCGAGCAAAAAAATGGAAGGGGCAAGAGTTGATGGAGATTCTTTTCTCATTAAACTAGATAAAGAGATTGTTGAGCTTCGCTCAAAGGCAGAGTGGCTAGCCAAAAAACTAAAGGCAACAAAGACAAGAATAAAACAAGTAGAGGAGAGAAGTGCTGAGCATGTTGCGTCTCCATCGCCCAATTCTGAGGATAGTGAGTGACAACAATGTTTAGCCTATGTTTGATTCATGGATTTGGCGAAGGATTTAGGAAAAAAAAAAAGAAAGAAGAAGAAGAAGAAGAAGAAGAAGAAGAAAAGGGAAAAGATGTGTAAAACGTAGGTAAAATGTAGTTGCATTTCATTCACATTTCACTTACTTTTTTCTTCTTCTTTTTTTTTTTTCAAAATTTCTACTTAAATTCATGAATCAAACACAGCCTTAGTGAAGCACTGATTTGAAAGAGCAAACCATCACTACTTAGATAACCATGTATCGAGCATGTCTACTTGGATCCACTATAATTAAGAGACAGAAATAACTCATATTGTGTTTCAACTTTCTCTTCTTTTATGTTTTACTTAAATTATCTATACTCAGATTGTGATTCTCTCTATTATAATTCATTACATATTATAATGGAAATGATTCATTATATCATCCTAATAAATGTAATGATATTTTCTAAATTTAAAATAACTATAAATTTATATTTCTATTTCATAGTCATTAAATATGTAATGGATTCATCCATAGTATTATAAATTGTAATATATTGTTATAATTGTTACAAATATACTTATTTTAACAAAGATTTAAAAAAAAATACTCTACAAATTCTCAAAAAAATACTAAATATTGATAAATATTCTTTTCATCTATCTCACATTTATATATTTACATCTCTATCCAAAGAGAAAATAAATTCAAATAAAATGACAAGACAATTTATGGAGTTAAGAAAGACGAGAAAATAAAAAGACACAAAAGATTGAGAAAATAAATAAATAAATGACACATGACAATTTTTTAGTATGCTACATGGCACACTGATAAAGAATGTTAATAAAATACACTAGTTAGGTTATGTTTGATAAAATTGAAAATTAAGTATTGAAAGCTAAATGTTGAATTTTTTAAACTGAAAAGTTGTTTGATAAAAATTTAAGCGTTAAACTAAAAACAAGTTGTTTGATATATATATAAGATCAAATTTGAAATTTATTATTTTTAAATTGTATATTTCAATTTTTATATTGTGATGGTGGCTGTAGTAGTAGTGGCAATGGTGGTAGCGGTAGCGTTGATGGTGGTGATAGTGGTGGTGATAGAGATGGTAGTGGTAGTAGTAAATTATGGCAACAATGATAGTAATAATGGTAATGATGGTGGTGGTGGTGAAAGTGAAAGCGATAACGGTAGCGACGGTAGTAATATTACATCTTACGCATTTTATGTTATATTATGTATTTTTGTGATAATATTTCATATTTTATTTATCTAATTAAAAAATTATGTAACATTACTATAAAAATATATAATATTACTGCAAATCACGTAATTTCATTACATGTACACCGAACACGTGATAGAGGTAACTAGGGTTTAAAATTGTAATATTTTATTTCTGTAATTATTTTTATAAAAACTTAATTTTATTTAAATATTACCTTTGTTTGAAATGTGAGTTGACTTTTTAATTTTTTATTTTTTTTGACTTTTTTAGTCTGAGTAAAAAGTCTCGTTTGAGATGAGTTTTTTGACTTTGTTAATTCTTGCGAGAGAAAAAATAAAATAATTATAATTTAAATGTGACATTTTATTTTATTAACTTTTTAATTTATTTTATCTTTTTATAATTAAAATAAAAAACCCATGCCAAACATAGTCACTGTAAAATTAACAAGGGACAGAGAATAAAGCTAAATACTTTGCTTTTGTACAAGAAATTAATGCAAAGCAGAGATGCGTGTGGGTGGCAGGAAATCTCTACTTGCCTTGTCCAAGGAGGCATCTTCAATTTAAAAGACTACTTGACCAAGTGCATATTTTCTAAAGTTATCGTAATAATTTAATGGTAAATAAAATTTATTTAAAATATAAATTATTTTTTATATAATTTTAAATATGAGAAACATTTTTTGTCAAAATTGTTTATTAAAATATATTTTTGACATTATTAAAAATAATTTTTAGTAGAATTGTTATTTTATTAATAAAAGAAGTTATTTATTAAGCAATTAAAACTTGAAAAAGCCAGGCAGAGGTAGGTGGTGATAGCCCAAGAATCTTGTCTTCAAATAATCCTGTCCTCTTGTTCTAAATCACTTACAATCATTAAATATGTCTTGAGATTTTCACATCTTAAGATTCTTATATGATCCAATGGTTGTGAGTGATTTGGAATAGGATACAGGGTTGTTTAGATTTAGAGACAGAGGATCCTTACTGGTGATGATACCTAGGAGGGCCGCTAATTCAAACACAGGCGGGGATGTTCCACTTCAACTACCAGCAACCCTGTAAAGCATTCATCAGAGAGAGAGAGAGATGGAGAACCAGATTAAACATTTCATCCATGAACATCCATTGAGAATGGAGAAAGGTGTGATCGATGATGAACGGTGCTTCTGCTTGTTATGCCACAAAGACATCGATTCACCAATGTATTCGTGTTGCAATGAGTATTGCTTGAGAAAGGTGTACATGCACAAATCATGTGCTGAATTCCCACAAGTGATGCTACATCCCTTTCACCCACACACTCTCACCCTCCTCATCAGGCCCCGAAATGAATTTGAGTACTTCGACTGCGATGCCTGTTGGAGGACCGGTCGGACCCATAGTAACTACCATTGTTTCAAGTGTGACTTTAACCTCGACATTTGTTGTGCTTCACTAATGCCTGCCAAAATCCCAGTCCCCCAGAAGAATCAATCCCAAATTCAACATCATATACTACGTCACCCACATCCCTTGATTGTCTGCAACAACAACGACGACACGATTTTATTTAATTTTACCTGCTCTTTCTGCAAGCTACCCATCAATGGAAGCCGGATCTATGTTTGCCTTTACTGCAAGTGCTTGCTCGACCAATCATGTGCCGAGTGGCCTTCACGGATCGAACACCCTTCCCACCGAAAACACACACTCACCCTGCTTGACCAACGTTGGAATACGTTTTCGAGGCAGTGTAGAGCTTGTGGGAAGGTGCTCGAGAAGGGCATTCTCTTCAAATGTGATGATTGTCGTGTTAGAAATGACCAATGTGTGGATTCAAGTCGGTGCAGCGCTTGTGGGAAGTTCCTGACAGAGGGCTTTTCCTTCAACTGTTCTGAGTGTAATTTCAGCCTGGACCCATTGTGTGCTTCATTGATACCATTGCCGTCGTCTACCCAAAATTCTCCAGGCAGCAGCAGGGACGATGAGTTCCAGATTCAACAGTTAAGCCACCCCCACCCTTTGATTCTTTGTGAGAAGAAAAAGGATTATTGTATATCTTGCGATGCTTGCCAGCTTCACTTTGAGGATGATGATTCTATTGTCTACATCTGTCTTGAATGCAAGTTTTTGCTGCACAAATCTTGTGCGGATTTGCCTCCGCAGCTAAAAAGCTCATTTTGCCACCACCAGCACACACTCACCCTGCTCCAATATTCACTTGGTCAGTTGTGCGAGAATTCGCTCAGGGAAGAGAATATTGGCGATGCAAATGAATTCAGCGGTAAATTTAAGTGCCATGCGTGTCAAGTATATGCTTCAGGCTTTGCCTATGTATGTACCAAGTGTGCAATCTTCTTTGACATTAGATGCCCAATTTCAAAACCCTTCCTCATCAGCTCTCAACTTCAACACGAGCACCCTCTTGCTTTCTTCGCCGCCATACCCTACCTGCTCTATTGCAACGCTTGTAATCGGCAAATCTGCACCTATTTTTTCCGCTGTGTGGAGTGCGAATTCAATCTCCATGTCGGTTGTGTAACAACATTGCCGCCAACTGTCAAAGATAAATATCATAGACATCCCCTCACTCTCACCAATTCTCCCATCAAAGACCATCCAGACGAAAATGAATACTCGGAGTTCATCTGCGATTCTTGTGAGGAAAGAAGGGAGTTATATGATTCTACTTACTATTGTGAAGAATGCCACTACGTTGCTCATGTTCATTGCCAGCTTTCTGAGGTATGTATGCAGTTTCAGTTTTTTTTACCTGAATAGATTTTCTTTTTCAAAAAAAAATAAAAAAAAGAAAAAAAAGAGAGAGCTAAGTAGAACTATTTGGTGGGTTTCAGGAGTCTAGGTGACTTGAAATTTCTAACTGTTGCAATACTAGTGCCTAAATCATATTGCCCCACAGTTTAGATCTTGTTGGGATTCCAAATTCTTCAATTTGTATTGTTTAGTTCTCTCTGGGTTCAGAAGCTCTTCCTAACATGATAGAACCAAAGCTCTTTATCATCAAGTTGACCTTCATTATTCCTTACTGCTGGGAAGAGGACCAAGAGACTTCCAAATGTTTTAAAACATAAGTCATAGTCTATTGAGATTGTGAGTAAGAGGAAGGCTTAATGATAACGGAAGGCGGTGGTTAATTGTTAGACCTGTGAGATTTGGTGGCCAAAGGATTAGTCACTTGGGCTACAACCCTTTAATTAATGCAATTCATTATTTATGATAAAAGTAAGAGTTAACCCACCTATTTTTCCATATTTACTGTCAGTTGGCTATAAATTTGGGTAGTTATATAGAAGAGTGATAGAACAGAATTCTGTACACAATCTTTTTTGGAGAGGAGTATGCATATGGTGTTAACTGTGTAAGACCATCTCCAATCATTTATCAAAATTTTTATCTAATTTGATTCCAAATTTGAATATAGAGCTTGATTTGATATGAGCTACTCCAATCCTTTCATCAAATTCTTTAAAAAATTAATTTCTCATCCCAAATTTCACTTTTCATCAATTTTGATGAAAAAAACCCAGCTCTAAAACCATCTCCAACGGTGAATCAAATTTTTCACCAAATTTGAGTAAAAAAAAGCTAATTTTCTCAATTTGATATTTCTTCCTCCAACCATGCATCAAAAGGAGAGGGTCGACTGGCCGGTCAACCGGTAAGGCAAAAATTTTTTTTTTTTACCTGTTTGAACATTTTTGACTGGTTTGAACCTACCTATTTGAAAGGGAACCAGTCGACCGGTTGGTTTCCTCCAATGGTCACGCACAGTAAAGTAGTGAAATCTGTACCCTGTTCTCACTTTAATGAATTTTTTGGTGAATTCTTATTTTGATACCAATTTGCTGAAACCATTGGAGCTCCAAAAAGTAACTTTTTCACCAAAATTTAAATCTGATACCAGGTTTGGTTCACCGTTGGAGATGCTCTAATCCTTCATTTTTTAACAATTTCATCAGATTTAAGTGGAAAAAGACTTATTGAAGAATTTGATGAAAGATTTGGTCCATCCTTAATTTCATGAAAAATTTGCTTCTCTCTTGATTTGATATAAGTTTAATAAAAGGATTGGATCTCATTTTTATTAAATTTTTTTTATCAAATTTAAATTTGATGAAGGATTTAGTGAAGAATTAGAGATGTTCTAACGGGTTCAGTTATATAATCTATTCTTCACCGTACCCTCCAAAAAAATTCCATGTTAGTTTTGTTGTGGAAAATAACTAAAAACATTTTTTTTAAATGGTACAATGGTCCTCCAGTAGTAGCAGGCAATGTAGTTTTCTCATTTGAGGAAGGAAACATGTTTTAAAAAAAAAAAAAAAAATTTGGGGATTTTCATCAAACTAAAACCACAATCAACATGTAATAAAGAGTAACGGGCAAAATAATCCTAGAGAAAATAGTAGTGGTGACATTTTAAGCTTATACTTTGCCAAAAAGTCAGATAAGCAAGTCCAAATATTCCCCAGCAAGAGAAATAAAATTTTAGTTCCAATTCTTTCTCGTTATCCTTTCTTTTTCTTTTTTGTTTGGTAATATCTTATACTATTAATTTTATTTTATTTTTTTTGGTTGCTCCTTAGATATTTCCTATACTGGAGGAGCAGTTCTTGCCCTGCAAACTTGGTGAGACAAAATTGGAGATGTCAGCAAGTGTGTGTGAAGATGGTATTGGTATAGGGGATTGCAAGGATTTGATGATAGAAGAGATCTTGGGGAAAGAGCGTGATGAGATGGAGAGTCAAAAGCATTTTCGTGGACCATATAGAGAGGTTTTTTCAGATGTTTCTACAGACGATGAAACGGAAGAGACAAGAACTGCTGAACAATCTTCTCTCATTGAACTAGATGAGGTAGAGTGGCTAACTACAAGATTAAAGGCAACAAAGAAAAGATTGAAAGAACTAGAGGAGAGGCGTGCTCAGTATGTTGCATCTCTATCACCTAATTTCAAGGATAATGAGTGAATGTTTAGTGAAACACTGATTTGGAAGAGCAACACATCAGCAATTAGCATCAGCGCGTGCACACGCGCGCGCACACAGAGAAAAACCATATATATATACGATGCTATAATTTTAAGGCAATAACTTGTTTGGTGTCTCAACTATGTCAGTTATTTAGTATACCTTCTCTGACTCTGGAGAACTGCACTTGCACCTATTCGATTTTTGAGTTGATTTTCCTAGTGGCTGGGTTGGGTTGCTTTAGTTTGGTCAAACAGAATTTGATGTTAGTTGTAATTTCAATCTATGAACGAACAATTTTCCCATCCAATTGAGAAAATAGTCGGCAAATGGAAAGCTCCAGATTCCAGCATGTATATATGGTCATTATTTGATGGACCAAATTTAGAAGGAAAATTCTATTCTACTAAAATTTTCATACAAATTCACTTAATTAGAATGATGTGGCAGTAAATTTTTTTGAAATTTAGAATCATCTTGTGTGGATTTTTTTTTTTTTTCAAATGATAATTTCACAATTCAACTATATCATTTTGTACGTATTTTTTTTATTTGTATATCATTACTCAATTTAAAAATAAAGTTGTAAGGATTATAGTTAATTGTTAGGGACTTTGAAAGGAGATAATTGCTTTGGTGTCTATAAGATTTTGGAATCTAATGGAGATAGATCATGTGGATGAATTGAATTCTTGGAACTAGTGGTGAACATCGATCAGATTTGATCAGGATTACACTACATAGTAAGAAATATACATGTTACTTTAAGCTCGAACAGAGCCAGACTAGCATCAACTTAATTTAGTCATCCAAAATTTAGCAGAAAAAAATTATTAAATCCAAATCCTTCCATTTAATATATATTAACTATTATCATCAACCTACTAATTTAGTCACACTTTAAATATATATTTATATTTGAGCGTAAAAAAATTATTATGTTTATTCTTTTATTTTCTAAACAAATAGAATCATACATCAGAGAAAAAGAGATTGAACACAGAATAATTTATTATATTGATAAGAATAATGCTTGGGACCCCCTTTTGGGGGTCACCCCCTCACCCCCCTTTGCCACGTGGCGGGTGGTGATTGGAGGAGCAGGAAAAAAAAGAAAAAGAAAAAGAAAATGTAACCAATGAGAGAGAGAGGGGGTCAAAGGGGGTGGGGGGAAAAGGGGGGATAAATCATTGTTGATTTGATAATTGTTTGGTCTTGAAATATTTGGTTTTTGTTAGGTTGTGCATTTATTAGAGGAAGAGGGGTCCTTGGTTTGCTATGAACTTGAGGACACAATGTTGGACATTCAAGTGATGTTTTTGAGGGGAATCCTGACGAAGTGGTTGACAATTACAGTGGTAGATGAGATAGGAGCAAGAGAGAATCAGATGTGAGAAAGTAATACATCGGCGAATAAACATGAAATTAAGAATGCTCAGGCCAAGATGAATCTTTTATGTTGTGTTTGGTTGGGGATTTGAGGAGTGATTTGGAAAGGGAAAGGGAAAAGGTGTGTGAAACTAGGTAAAATATAGGCATGTTTTATTCACATTTCACCTACCTTTTCCATTTCTCATTCCAAATCCCTCTCCAAATCCCCCAACCAAACACAGCATTAGGCTAAAAAGCACGGACACGGACACACGACACGACACGACACAGATATGTTGACATGTTAAAAATGCCAGACAAGACATGACAGGTAAAGGATACACAAAAATTATATAATTATATATATATTATATGTTATATATATGAATATATCATTCAAAAATAATAATAATAAATACAATATGACATTAATTCCTATAAATTTATATGATTTTTGTTTTATTATTGTAGCTCAAGTTATTTTATTCAAACTTATAATTAGTTTCATATATGCCTAATCGATAGATACATATATTTAAGTGATAGACATGTGTCCTTCAAGCGTCCAAAGAGTATCGAGTTTTCAAAAAAATTAAAAAATAAGACATGTTTTGAAGAGTGTCGGACACGTGTCAGGAAAGTGTCCAAAGAGTGTCAGTGTCCTACACGGACACGGCACGGATACGTCACCTTTTTAAAAGTGTCTGTGCTTCTTAGCTTTTAGGTGTTGCAATAGACAATGAAGTCATGGAAATATGGGATTCTTCCATGGTGGCAAGCAAAAATATGGGGGCAAAGAGTAAATGGAAACACTTCGCTTGCAGTTACCCAAAAAACAAAGAAGGAAACACTTCACTTGTTGAACTAGATGATGAAATTATAATGCTGCAAAAAGTAAAAGAGGTACTACAAATGAACTTTGAAATGCTCCATATAGAGAAGGAGATAGCAATGGCAAGACTAAATGCGACAAGAACAAAATAAAAAACACTTGAAAATATAAGCATGTTAAAATTTGCAGGTACACCCCTCCATAGAAGTTTAACCTTTTAGAAAGTGTAACAATTCACAATGAGTTGACAACATGTTACTAGAATAAATCAAATGGATGATGCTCTGTTTAATTCAGGATTTGGAAAGGGCAAATAAAAAAAAAAAAGGAAGAGCAAATGCAAAGGAAATTATTGTTCTTTGTTTGGTTAACATGGAAAGCAATGAACAATAAGAACTAATTCCAATGACACTGGGAACAATTTTAATGTATGTTGCTCTACCAGCAACCTACCCGTTGAGGGTCCAATCTGTGGTAGTATCCTGTGCCAGCTCTATCTGCAAATCATTTGAACAATTAAGCCAAAAAGATCACAGAGCTTACATGTGAATACCACAGCTCAAGATTAGATCTTGGGTTGGATTGAGACCTGACTCAAGCTCTCTGTTCAACTTCATGGCCAAAAAACTAACACCCAGTTGTTTCCATAGCGAGAGGACTCCTCTTTCTTATTTACTGCATATTTGTGAACCACAGCTGAGATAGTACACAAAACTATCAAACAGAAATTATTTCTAACTTAAAAATAATTGATATACAAATAATGAATAGATGACATTTTGATATTGAATATTTCCAAGTTAAGTGCTTATTGTCCCTAATTGGACATTTTCTCTCTCTAATGAAATCCAATTCCTAAATTTGGTTGACATTTTGGTATTAGAGCTTTAGATTGAGTCCTAGTTCTTCCAGATTGGAGTTGATTCTTCCTCTGTAGTTGAAGTTCAGTCCTAATTGCAGTTGAATTGCACTTGAGTTCCACCTTACAAATCCCTCTTGCATGAGACATCCTGATTACGGAAACCTGAGCACCTTGAAATCCCAACACAATCTGGACTTTTAAACTTTACATCAGCTTTGAGCTTTGCGGCTTTGCTTCAAAGCTGAATTCGAATCAGTTCTTTGTAACCCTAGATCTACAATGATCTCATGTCCTATTATTACCTCTGATTCGAGTTGCTGGAGTGTCCTATGGAGTGCACTAGTTATTCACAAGTCAATCGCAACTGGATATTTTGTTCGAAAACTTTGCACTCTAATTCGATTCAGCCTCCATAGGCTTCACACCTCATTCAAACAGAATTCAAGTTCCCAATTGCTATATTCAAAATTCCAATTGAGTTATGAACTTAATCCAAAACCCAAGTTAAACTCCGAACTCAATCCGAAACAATCGAAAACCCTAGCTTAGAGTTGTGACTCACAATTGGAGTCGATTTGTCTCAAGTTGATTAACCTTTCACGATACTCGTAACTGGCTATCAGACTGAGTTCATTGCATTAGTTCTCAATCACTGTTATCGATCTGGATCTTGTTCAAATCCATTGAGCGTTGCTCTTCAAGTTCCCTTGATTGTTCGAAGCTGAATGAGGTACACCAACTTCAGAGTGTAGAGATTCATTTACACAGATCTTGCAAGTAATGTGACTTCAAGCTACACATCGACAACATTGATTTGTGAACCTCAACCTCAGCTTGAGTTCTGGTTCAAATTTGACTCTAGTTCATGTTGACTGCCTTGAGTTTTTCAGATCCAGATTCACAAATTGTTTTGACATCGATATTTCTTTGCTCAATCAGTATTTCAAAAGTATCCTTCGGCACTTTTAGTGATTTTCATTGTTGTGTAACTGAATCCTGATTTGTTATGATTTAGATTCATGGCTCAAAGGAGGTCAACAAGGTGGACATATTAGGGTTTATCTTCCGAATTTGGAAGACGACATTTGGATGAATCTTCAATTGGATGAAAGAATGATAAAACAGAACCAAAGGAAAGAGATTGAAGAGTTTAGTCAACAACTTGCTACCTTGATTGCAAGAGTGCAAAGCTTGCAAACCTCTTTTCGAAGGTAGTCTTGGTTCCAAGGATCATCAATTTGATGATTCCTTTGATGCTACACATTGGCATAGAGCACGTTCCCATGGGATTGAATCCAAATAGGGAAACACCATCAATGATATTGTGCTTCCCAAATTTCATTGATTGGAAGAGTGCAAAGCTTGCAACCTCTTTTCAAGGGTAGTCTTGGTTCTAAAGGTCATCAAACAAATCAAAAGAAAACCAAAAAATTCTAGAAAATTTATTACTGAATAAAGAAAACAAAAAAGAAATGAGAGACAAGAATACGAAAAAGAATTAATAAGTAAACAAATTATAAAACATCACTGATAAATTTGCAGCAATTCATGTCATACAAATAAAGAAAAAAAAAATGATAGAAAGGCAGCCATATAAATTTCAATACTATTGATTGATTTAAATAAAGAAATTGGAAAAACGAAACACAATATAAAAAAGTCAATTAGAAACTATAACTTTGATTGCAAAGAAATCTGAGAAACTTAGTTTCAATGGAGACTACAACAAAGAGATGTAAAAACAAAAAATTTAACCTCAAGCAATAGCTATGAATCATGTTCTCAAGATTTCTTGGCATACAACCACTCCAAAAGATGAAAGGAAAAAATCAAGCAATAAAAATATATTTATCAAAAAAAAAAAAATTCAAATAATTAGAGAGAATTTATTGAAAACAAAGAAATTATTATACAAAGAATTGTAAGACAATAATAAGAACTACAAAAACCAAACATTATAAAAATAATTATCAAGTAACCAAATTATAAAACCATAACTGATAAATTTATTACAGTTCATATGTCATATAATTAAAGAAATCGGGAAATTGTGAGAAACTCACCAACACAGATTCCGATACTAGTAATTTATAATTTAAAGGACAAAATTTGGGAAAAAATTTAATTAGAAACTAAGATTATAGATTTTCACTGCTAAAAAATCTTAATAGAGAAATCTAGTCTCAATGGAGATCACAAGAAAGAGATGTCCAATTTTTTCACATCAAGCATTGAAACTGAAAGGCCATGAATTCTAGTCCCAGAATTTCTTAGCAAATAAACCAATAGACCAAACAAAAATTACGCAATAAATAATATATTTACTACAAAAACCAAATAATTAGAGAACATTTATCAAAGCAAACTTAAAGAAAATATTAAACAAAGAATTGCATGACAATAGTAAGACCTATGAAAACCAAACATTATAAAATTAATTACCAAGTAACCAAGTTATAAAATCACAACAGATAAATTTGCCAATATTCATATGTCATAAAATTAAAGAAATTGAGAAATTGAGAGAAAGGCACTTACACAAATTTCAACAGAAGTAATTTAAAGGAAAAAATTTGGAAAATAAGAAAAAATATAGAAAAGTTAGTTACTGTAAATTTAAACAAAAAAAAATGTGATACATAAAAAAAATATTAAAAGTATAATTAGAAATTAATATCAAAATTTTGATTGCAAAGAAATCTGAGAAAGAAACTTAGGCCTCATTTGGGAACAGACTTTTTTAGTAATTTTTTAGCTTTTTGGCTAAAATATGATGTAAAATAAAAACTAATATGTTTGAAATGACTTTATGACTTTTTACGAAGAGATGTGCAAAAAGTATAGAAAAAAGATAATCTTCAACTTTTTAGCATAGGTTATTAGCTTTTTTATTTTTTTAGTGACTTTTTAATTTTTAAGCTAAAAAGATTACCTCCCAAACGAGACCTTAATCTCAATGGAGATTGTGAGAAAGAGATGTCTATTTTTTTAACATCGATCATTGAGATCCAAAAAGTTATGAATTATATTCCCAAGATTTCTTGGCTAATAAACCAATGGACAAAGTAAAATCAAGCAATAAATAATATATTTATCAAAAAAATAGATGACAAATAATTATAAAAAAATAACAAAATTAAAGAAAACATTGAACAAATAATTGCACAACAATAGTAAGAACTATGAAACCAAACATTATAAAATTAATTAGCAAGTAACCAAATTACAAAACCATAACAGATAAATTTTTTATAGTTTATATATCAAAAAATTAAGGAAATTGAGAAATTGAGAAAATTATAATAGATAAATTTGTTACAGTTTATATATCAAATAATTAAGGAAATCGATAAATTGAGAAAACCATAACAAATAAATTTGTTTCAATTTATATATCAAATAATTAGGAAAATCGTGAAAGTGAGAGAAACAAAACAACACAAATTTGAACACTAGTAATTTAAATGAAAAAATTTGGGGGAAAAAAATTGCAAAAAAGAAACAAAATATTAAGAATTTAATATGAAATTAAGATTACAATTTTAATTGCAAACAAATCTAAGATAGAAATTTACTAGTCTCAATTGAGATTGCAAGAAAAAGATCATTTTTTAACATTAAGCATTGAGATCCAAAAGTTTATGAATTAGTTTTCTTTGGCAAACAAAGCGATAGACAAAGTGAAATCAAGCATCAAGCAATAAAAAATATATTTATATAATAAAAAATTAAAGAAAATTTATCAAAAAAATAAAATATTAAACAAAGAATAGCAAGGCAAGAATATGAACTACAAAAACCAAACATTATAAAAATAATTATCGAGTAACCAAATTATAAAACCATAACAGATAAATTCGTCACTATTCATATGTCATATAATTAAGAAAATCAATAAATTGAGAGAAACGAAACAACACAAATTTCAATACTAGTAATTTAAATGGAAAAAAAATTGTAAAAAAGAAACAAAATATTACAAATTTAACAAGAAATTAAGATTATAATTTTGATTGCAAAAAAATCCGGGAGAGAACCTTAGTCTCAATGAAGATTGCAAGAAAGATGTCCGTTTTTTTAGCATCAAGCATTGAGATCCAAAAGTTATGAATTATATTCTCAGAATTTTTTGGCAAACAAACCAATAGACAAATTAAATAAATAATATATTTATTAGAAGAAAAAAAAACCTAATAATTAGAGAAAATTTGTCAAAAATAAAGAAAATATTAAACAAAGAATTATAAAACAAGAATAAGAAATTCAAAAACCAAACATTTTAAAAATAATTACCAAGTAACCAAATTGCAAAACCAGAACTCATATAATTAATGAAATTGAGAAAACGAGAGCAAGGAAACTACACAAATTTCAATACTAGTCAATAACTTTTTGTTTTTTCTTGATTGGTCATTTACTTAATTTTTTTTATAGAATATAGTTGTAAAAGTGGTTCTTTTCTATTTTTAATGTTTAAACAGTTGAAAAGCCCACCCCACACTTCTCCTTAAAACCCAAGTATTAAAAAGAGGGAAACTAGAACCTTATAACTAGCACAGATGAGGCAACTCCAAGCGATGTAGGACACATTCCAACACACCCTCAAGAGAGGAAAACTAGAACCTTATAACTAGCACAGATAAGGCAACTCCAAGCGATGTAGGACACATTCCAACACACCCTCCTAGACCACAACACACACTAGCTGGACAAATAACCCACCAGTTACAGGCCCAACCAAGCTCTGATACCAAGTTGAAAAGCCCAACTCACACTTTTCCTTAAAACACAGGTATTAAGGAGAGGGAAACTAGAGCCTTATAACTAGCACAGATGGAGCAACTCCTAACGATGTGGGACACATTCTAACATAAAACCATCTACTAGATTAAATTTAACAAGATCCTAAGACAAACACTTCATATGCGTACTCCTCACATGCTTATGCATAAAAGGCATACAAGACGCACCTGATGCGCATGTCTCAGACTGTGTGTGCAAGCCTTTGGGGAGTAAAGCCTGATAATCAAAGCCTTGAGGCTTTTTTCCTTAGCCTCGCCTCGAGGCTAGCCTCAATAAAGCCTTTTAAAACTTTGGTCTCAATGGAGACTACAAGAAAGAGACGTTTGTTTTTTTTAACCTCAAGCATTGGGATCCAATAGTGCTAGGAATTATATTCTCAAGATTTCTTGGCAAACCACCACTCCAAAAGATAAAAAGCAAATCAAGCAATAAATAATATATTTATCAAAACGAAAACCAAATAATTATAGACAATTTATCGAAAACAAATGAAATATTAAACAAAAAATTGTAAGGCAAAAATAGGAACGACGAAAACCAAACATTACAAAAATAATTACGAAGTTACCAAATTATAAAACCATAACTGATAAATATGTTATTGTTTGCGAGTCATATAATTAAGGAAATCGATAAATTGAGAGAAACGAAACTACAAAAATTGCAATGCTAGTAATTTAAATTAAAAAATCTAGGAGACAAATTGCGAAAAAGAAACAAAATATTACAAATGTAAATAGAAAAAAATATATATAATTTTGATGCAAAGAAATCTGAGAAAGAAATTAGTCTCGATGAAGATTGCGAGAAAGGTGTCCATTTTTTTAGCATCTAGCATTGAGATCCAAAAGTTATGAATTTTGTTCCTAAGATTTCTTGGCAAACAAATCAATACACAAAGTTAAAAAAAAATCAATGAGTAATATATTTATTAGAGAGAAAACCTAATAGTCAAAGAAAATTTATCAAAGATAAAAATATATATTTATTAAGCGAAGAACTTTAAGATAAGAATAAGAACTATGAAAAGAAAACGTTATAAAAATGATTACCAAGTAACCAAATAATAAAACCATAATTCGTTACTTTTCATGTCATATAATTAAGGAAACCGAGAAATTGAGAGAAAGACACCTACACAAATTTCAATACCAATAATTTAGACAAAGAGTCAATCGATTGTAGTATCGAATTGGATAGAGACAAATTTGTTATTACACTCATGGATAGAATATGTATAGCAATTCAAAAGTTGTAAATTACTATGTTGGATCTCGAAGACACTATTCCAGAAGTAGGAATCACGGAGAAGAATGAGGTTTAGAAGAGTGAAAGATGGGAAATCAAAACTCACATTCTCTGCTAATACCAACGGCAAGTTTGAGAGCACAAAAACAAAAAGAAGATGCAGGTTGATGAAAGCTAGGGGTGAAATCGGTTCGATAGTGTCAGGGTAGAACCTGGTATTAGAACTGAACCAATCAGTTCAGGTTTCTTGTGGGGCACCCCCCCGAACCAAATTGGTGTCAATTCAGGCAGTTTGGTTCAGTTCAAAGGATTCTATTTGGGCAATGAAAAAAATAGAGAGTTGTGCTATATTCATCAATTAGTGTACTAACTAGTGAACCAACACTAGTTATGACATCATTATTAACCCCACTCATTATACAAATTACAAATATCAAAAACATCTTAAATTATGTCACATCATCAATTGGTACACTAGTTAGTGCACTAATTGGTACATATAGCATTAGTCAAAACTAGAAGGTGATGTGTGTGTATTGGAACTTGGAAGAATAAGCAAATAAAACATTAATAGCATAAATAATTGAGTTAGATAATGATAAATGTAAGCATTAACTCAGGGAAAACAATTAAGTACATTGATAATACCAATCAAAAAAGAGTACATAGCACCCGCTGCCCCCAACCAAACCACTGCTCCAAAACCCACCTTTAATTCATCAAGGATGGAAAGAAATTTCTACTTTTCCCCCAATTATTAACAAAAGTATAAATCTTCCATGAGCATATGAAATGCAACTCTTCCTCTTAAAAGCTTCTCGAGTCGTGTTTCGATGTAAATCCTTTACTTCCCTTTTCTCGACATATTGGAAAATTGTGTTGTTTTGGTGAGAAAGTGAAGAAAATATGGGAGAACTTGAGACAGTATTGATTCACCATGGCTGGCAATGGAATAGGTAAAGGATTGCAAAAGCCAACCTAAAATGTACTCTTTGTTTACAGTTATTATATATTACATTATATTATACAGTACAACAAATAAAAGTAAGAAGAAACTGAATCAGTTACTTTTTTGGCAAAGGAAGTTTCTTAACCATTTGTTTCCATATCTATACTACGGCAGTGTTTGGAAAGGAAATTTTTTGATTTTTTTTTTTTTTTTAACTAAAAGGCAAATTGGTTACAAAACTAAAAAAAAAAAACAAATCCAAACAAAATATCATATCAAACCCCATAATCATTTCACTTTTTCTCTTACAAACATCATATCCAACCACAAAAAAATCCAACTGTCTTCCCAACCACAAAAAAAAAAAATTCCAATACTATCCTACAACTAAAAAAACCTACAAAAAAAAATTCACCTCCCAAACACCCACAAACCCACAAAGTATCCATACTAAGTCAATTGAATTGTACATAACAGATGCCTTTTGGCAATTTTGGTATAGTGGAAAAGTCCACACAACTTCAAAAGTGCGAGACCCCCATGTGTTCTCTCTTTACAGTAGTAACAAACAAAACAATCAAATCTAACAACAAATAAAGCAGAACTAAAAAAATTGATTAACAACAAATTAGGGTTTATTTTTCAAATTAGAATACTCAAACTAGGATTTTGAATTGGGGTTTGAGATCAGGGTTTTCAACAAACTTTAAAAAAATAATAATAATTGGAAATTACCTTGGATGAGATCAACAGATCTCGGTGCGATCAGTGTCGTCGTCGTAGATGAAGAAAGGTGAGACCGGAGACGGAGAGAGGCGAAATCGAGATTGAGAGCGTGAGAGACGTCTGACAGAGAGGGTGAGACAGTGAGAGCAATCTCTGATACTATGAGAGAGAGAGAGAGAGACGCGACTTGGGAGGCTGCTGGTGCTCCTAATTATGAGTTCTTGAAACCAATTTTAAAATTTGTGTGGTCCATACTCATCATGTGATATTTGATAGGATTTTTAATAAAGTTTTTTAAAATTTTAAATATTAGGCCCGTTTGTTTTGGGAGATAGAATGGAGCGAATTGATAATGAGGGAATTGTTAGTGAGGGGATTGATAGTGAGGGGATTAGTAGTGAGGAATTGTTAAATTATTTTTATATAAAATAATAAAACAAATAAAAAAATATAAAAAATTAAAAATTGTATTTTAAAAAAAATTTCCAATATATAAAAAATAAAAAAAAATAAAAAAAATTTCTAATCTCCTCACTATTTTTTTAATACTATCTCTACCTCCTCCTTACCAATCCCCTCTCAAGGGTATTAGTAATACCAAGGGAATAATAGTCCCAAGGCCTTCTCCCAAAACAAACAAGGCTATTACTAATACCTTGGTATTAGCAATCCCAATACCCTCTTTTTCATCCAAAACAAACGGGGCCTTAGTTAAGAAGAAGAAAAAATAATTACTTATAATAAGGCATAAATAAAAGGTCGTAAGAATACAAGGGATATATGAGTGTTTGTAGTAAAGAGTGCAAACCAAAGGTTATAAGGTGCAAGTGAGGGTTTTTTTCTTTTTCTTTTCACATCTCCTCGTAGTTCCCCTTAAATTTTTTTACATATATCTTCATTTGAAAATTAAACCAAACGCTACCTACATTCCTCTTGAAATTAGGGAGGTTGCTGTGAGCAACTCACAGTAGCATCCTGTGGTGCTCCCTTGGAGATTTTTCTTGAGTCTTTTCTTATAATCTAAACTTAATTAGATAATTTATACAAAAAAATTGAATTGGTTGGATATCTATTACTCTATAACAAGAGCAGGTTTATTTTTTAAAATATAAACGGTTAACTTCATCTTTATAATTTTTACAAATAAGTAGTATTTGATCATAGGGTTACAGATTTTTTATTAACTTATTTTTTGCATAGATAATATACTTGACAAACCCTACAATATGAACAGTTTGGATTATCAAAAAAATTCAGAAAATCCACAATTTTAAATTCATTTTAAAAATTTATCTAAACAAATAAGTTTTCAAAACTTTATTTTTTAAAAAAAAACAAATTTGTTTCTTTTATTCTTTAAAATTATTTTTTATTTTTTTGAAAAAACTTTTTTTTCAAAACTATTATTTATTTATTTATTAGAAAAAATATTTTGTTATATTTTAGAAAAAAATATTTTGTTATTTTTTAAGTATTAACCAAATAATTTGTTATGATTTAGATATATATGAGCGTTCCAAATTTTCTTAAAATTTAAAAAAAATAAAAAACTTAAATATTTAAAAATATATATTTAAAATATTAAAAAAATAAAATATTGAAAATAAAAATAAATAAAATTTTTAAATATTTAAAAAATATTTAAAATATTTTGTGCCTGTGGAGTTAACTCATGCGAAAGTGGATGATACGAACGGAAGAGAATTACGGTCGGTACTTTTATCGATATTCAAATGGTCATAACTATTGGAATTTGAATTTAATTCCAATTTAGAATTTTAAGTTAGTTTTAAGTATTAACAAAATAATTTGTTATGTTTTAAGTATATATTAGCTAATCAAAATTATACATAATTAGTACAAAAATTGTAAAGAAATGAAAAACAAATGTAGGAAATACAATGCATATTAAAAAAATTCTTTACAATAAAAAATATTTATCCTAAAAAAAATTAAGAAAAAATTTAAATATTTCAAAAAAATAAACCCAAAATAATTTCAAAATACAACTTAAAATTCAAATTTTTTTTTAAAATTCAACCAAATAAATTTTCTCTTTTCAAAACTCATTTAAAAATTTATCTTTCAAAACATAATTTAAAATTTAAAATTTATTTAAAAAACTAAACAGAGCCGGGCCTAGAGTAAAAAAATTTAATTATTAAAAAAAAATTCAATTTTCTCTTTTCCTCAAGGGATCAATAGGAACCACACACGTGGCAGAATCTTAGATCCTTTGATGATTAATCACCCACCACTCCATTGAGGAAGAGTTACCCGGCAATCTCTAGACCACGAGAAAATTTTATATGGCCACAAAGAAGTGAGGGGTTGTTTGGGATGTTCTAAATAAGTGTATTTTTTTATTTTTTATGAAATATAGGTTGGGTTTGAAGTGATATGATAGAAAGGTGATGTGACTTAAATAAGATGATATAACTTAAATAGGACAGTAACTTTTTGACTTTTTGAATGTTATTAAAGATGCCAAACTTAACCTAAGTGACATTGTTTTTTATTAATCATAAATATATATTTTTTTATTTTTTTAATATTTAATATAAATATAATAAATTTATTGTCAAAATTAGTTACAATAGTAAAAAGAATTACATAACATATATTTTGAAGTGTTTTGAAAAGATGATTAAAAGTTGACTTTTTAATTTTTTTTGACTTTTTGACTTTTTCTTATAAGAGAGAAAGTAAGTTAAAAGCTGAGAAGTAATTTTAATCCACTTTTCAAAATAGGCCTCTATTTATAAATTACTCATAGATCACTGGCTGCTACGACAAATACATATATGTATATATAAGGTAAATTACGTTGTGTCCCTTTTTTTGTTCAATCATTTTCTCATTTAACCCTTTATGTTTTAATTTTTTTTTTAATTTACTTTTAAAATTAATTTTTATTCAAAATTAAATAAAAAAATGTCACGTTAACTATCACATGACATAAAAATATATTATATCAAGTTTTGAGTTTGTGTCAGAAATTTAAGTTATATATAATAAAATGTTTTTATACCATATAGTTGTGAATGTATCATTTTCGATTTAGGATTATTTTAGATATGATTTATAAGTTGATTTTTTTATTTATTATGAAAAATATAAAAAATAATATAATTTAAATAAGTTAATAAATCAATAAACTGACTTGTTTTTTATGTATCCAAAGTAGAGGAATATGGATGCTTTGGGATCCCAGTCAAGCAAATGTTCAAATAACAGAAGCAAACTCCCAAATGATTACTGCAACTATCTCAAGACAAGACTATCCAACATGGGTGCTTTTTGTAGTGTGTGCTAGTCCAAACAGTCGAATGAGAGATGAGTTACAGGAAGGGCTTGAATCTGTAGCCCAAAACACCCAAGAACCATGGCTGGTTACCGGTGATTTCAACAACTACTCTAGCTCTGAGGAAAAACGTAGCTATTCAGTTACACAAAATCAAAGCCAGAACCTTACTCAAACTCGTCGAAAAAGCAAAAAATTTGTAGAACGAATCAATAATTGTAATCTTATGGATATAGGTTGTGTGGGGCCAAGACTTACTTGGACTAACAATCGTAAAGGATGGGCTAACACCATGGTCAGGTTAGATCAAGCTCTCTGTAACACGGAATGGCGAACTCTCTTTCCTGAAGGCTATGTTCGCAATCTTCCACGCACGTATTCGGATCATTCACCACTTATGGTCTTCACTCAAGGTAAATCTTTAACCCCTTCTCCTGTTAAATCTTTTAAATTTCAAGCTGCTTAGGTTACTCATAATGGATTTCGTAGACTTGTTGAGGAGCAGTGGTTGCCTGTCAATCCATACCATCTTTTAGATAACTTTCATTCCTTGGCCATTTCGGCTACAGATTGGAATAGAAATGTGTTTGGCAATATTTTCAGGAAAAAAATGTGGCTCCTAGGACATATAAATGGCATACAATCTGCTCAAGCCGTTCATTACTCCCACAACCTTCACAGCCTTGAAAACCAACTTATTGATCAATTCAATGAAGTCCTTTACCAAGAGGAATTATTGTGGTTTCAAAAGTCCTGTACTAACTGGATCACGCAGGGAGAGAGGAATACAAAAAAAATTTCACCTCTCCACCATTATCAGAAGAAGAAAGTCTACGATTGAAGTGCTCAAAAATAATGATGGGGTGCGGGTGGATAATCCTACTAAGTTGAAAGCCTTGGTGACTGATTATTTCAAAAACCTTTTCTCTTATACACCCACTACTGCATTTTCTCACTGGAATAATCTGTCTAGGCATATCACTGCTGAGGACAACCTTGACCTTGTTAGAAACATTACTCCTGAGGAAATTTGGAAAGCTGTCAAGAATATTCAAGCTTTCAAAGCTCCTGGGAGAGATGGCTTCCAAGCTTTTTTCTACCACACCTTTTGGGATATTGTTGGGGGATCTGTTTTTGAATTTGTGCGTAATTGCTTCTCTACTAGAACCATCCCTCTTGATATTAACAAAACTCTTATAGCTCTTATATCTAAAGTTGATAACCCCGAATCCATTAAACAGTTTCACCCTATAAGTCTTTGCAATGTCACATACAAAATCATTACTAAAATTCTGGTCAACAGACTAAGACCTTTGCTCAATGGTATTATCAGCCCAAACCAAAGCAGCTTCATTCCAGGGAGATCTACCAGTGACAACATTATCATAACCCAAGAAGCTATCCACACCTTGAGGAAAATGAAAGGCAAAGCATGCCACATGATTCTTAAGATTGATTTGGAAAAAGCCTATGATAACATTTCTTGGGAATTTCTTGAACAAACTCTTTTCGAATTCAAATTCGATTGTAAGTTATTGAATTGGTGATGAATTGTGTTACCAGCTTAAGTACTGCTATTCTTTAGAATGGAGAACCGCTGGAAGAATTTAAACCTAGTAAGGGACTTCGGCAAGGAGACCCTCTCTCTCCTTACCTTTTTGTATTATTGTGACAACCCTCACCTCTGATTAGTGTTAAACTGTGATTAAGCATGATAAGTAATGGATTAAGATGAAATCCTGAACTGATTGCATGAGTGTGTTGCTTTAATTGCATTTCTATCAATTTGTCATTGAATGATCTGTTTATGTTTTAATTTCGAATTGCGAATTGAAGGCCTTATCGGCGACCGAATCAGAAATTGACTAGTGTTACATGCTAATTATGATTTATAAAATTTTATGGTAGGTTTAATTAAAATTTGATTTGGAATGATTAGATTAGATTAAATAATGTTAAACTAATTGAACCTAGGTAATTACACTTTTGCCATTAGTGGGCATTTTCTTTGCCATTAGTTTGATTTCATGTTTGGCATCATTCTTCATCTCATTTCCTAGACCAAACCGTGAGAGAAATGGAGAGTAGGAGAAGAATTGATTTCATCAAGAAATTGGCTTGAACTTAGAGGAATTCAAGAGGACTTGCATATTTGAGCTACCATACTTGGAATTCAAGACTTAGGTAGGAATTCATCCTTTTAATTATGAATTTAAGTTGTTACTTGCATGGTTCATGGAAATATTGGAGATTAGAGTCAAGTTATAGCCTAAAGAGTTGAATTGAGAAGCAATGCGTGCATGCATGTCTATATCATTGAGTTTTGAGATCATTTACATGAGAATTTCCACATGCATGTTCATATTTTAGTTGTGGTCCATGAATTCACCATGATTTTGAGCTCAATCTTGCATTTGATCATGTTTTGAAGCATTAGAGTTCATAGGAACTCATGCATGTTATGTTCTTGTATTGTTCTTAAAGTTTCATTCAAAATTGTGTTCAATTGGCTTACCTTTGGGCTTGATTTTACAAAATAATCTTTGAAACATGTTGGTGTCGTTTGGTAATAAGCTCCGTTTGGTAAGCAATTCAAATTATAATTTCACCCATTGATTTGAGTGTATTGTTTGTTTTGAGTTTTCAAATCATAATTCTACACCCATTTCTCAAAACTCAATTTAAAATATAATCATTACTCTTCAAAACTCATAACCAAACACATAATTCAAAACTCCTTTCAAAACTCAATTCAAATCAATATTTTAATTTTTTAAATATTTTAAATATTTTAATACTTTAATTTTGTTAAGATTTTAAATATTTTAATATTTAAATATGTTACGATTTTTTTAATTTTTTGAATATTTTTAAATATTTTAATTTCAAAATATTACGATTTTAATTTTTTAAATTTTAAAATATTTTATAAAAATAAATTCAAACTCTATTTTATAAAAATATTTTTAAATATTTTAATTTTTTTTGTTATGTATTTGGTTACATTTGAGTGTAGAGTTATGAAAGTATGATGGAATTTCGAATTATGTGTTTGGTTATGAGTTTTAAAAATAATTTCTTAATTGAGTTTTGTTTTACGTGTTTGGTTACGATTTGAGTGTAGAGTTATTTTAAATTTAAAATATTAACATTTTAAATTATTTAAATTTTTACAATTTAAATTTTTTGAATATTTATTTTAATTTTTTTACTTATTAAATTTTTTAGATTATTTAAATTATTTAAATGTTTATGATTTAAATTTTTTGAATATTTATTTTGAAAAAAATTTATTTCCTTTGTAGTATTTTCAATTGAAAATTTGATTAATATTATTTTCTGTTAATAATAATTTTTTTTAATTGAATTTTAAAAAGAGTTTGGTTATGAGTGTTTATCAGAATTTTCAATAGTGTGAAAGTAGTGTATTTTGTTATAAGTTATAATAATTTGAATTAAGTTTTAAATTTTTTTTCCAAAACTCATAACCAAACAAATTTTCTTACTTCACATGTCAAATCAAACTTTCAAAACTCAATTCCACACGCAATTCAACACTCTATTCAAAAACCATAACCAAACAAATTTTCTACACTCAAATCATAATTCCACAAATCACAAACTCAAAATACAACTCATACTCTCAAATCATATTTACAAAACTCCACCAAACGCAACCTACGTTTTCTGTTTTTTGTTTATATTTACAAAAATTTTAAAAAACTCAAATAAAAACTTGTTTGGTAAATTTTTCATTTATAAATCAGTGGTCTCAATTTATAAATTTGGCCAAAAAATGTAAACTCAAAAAATGTGTTTCTGTTTTGAGTTTTGAGTTTTTTTTTTTTACCACCCAACACTAGCCACCACCCGCCACCATTTTCCACCGCCGTCTTCTGCCACCGCCACCACCACCCATCTGCCACCACCACCTGTCACCACTACTCACCACCCACCACCCACCTGTCACCCACCACCCACCTACCACCCACTCACCACCACCACCCACCCCTCGCCGCCGCCGCCGCCACCACCACCACCACCACTACCACCACTACCCACCTGCCATCCACTCGCCACCACCCACCACCTGCCACTACCACCGCACCGCCACCACCACCCAACCACCACTCACCACCCACCTACCACCACCATCCACCACCCTCCACTACCAGCCACCTACCACCACCAGCCACCAGCGACCTGTCACCCACCACCTGCCACCCACCTGCCACCACCACCCACCACCACCCACTCGCTACCACCCACCACTCACCACCGTCACCCACCCACCCGCCACCACCCGCCATCCGCCATCCACTTGCCACCACCACCCGCCACCCGCCACCACCACCACCACACACCACCACCACCACCACCACTCGCTACCACCCGCCATCGTCACCCACCATCACCACCCGCCACCACCACCGCTACCACCCACCACCAGCCACCCATCTGCCACCACCACCCACCACCCGCCACCAGCCACCCACTGCCACCACCCACTCGCTACCACCCACCATCCGCCACCGTCACCCACCACCCGCCACAGTCACCCACCCACCACCCACCCACCACACCACCACCACTACCGCCACCTACCCGCCACCACCGCCACCCGCCCCCACCTGCCACCACCACCCACTACTCGCCACCACCACCACCACCCACTCGCTACCACCCACCACCCGCTACCGTCACCAACCCACCCACCACCACCACCACCCGCTACCCACCGCCCACCGTCACCACTTTCCACCACCGTCTTCCGCCGCCACTTGCCACCACTTGCTATTTCTCACTCTTTTTTATATTTTAAAATTTTTTTAAACATTTTGTCACTTACCAAATGCGTTTGTAGTTTATGTTTTTCTAAAAATAAATAAAAAATAAACAAAAACCAGTTTATAAAATTTTTGTAAATATAAAGTGAAAACGTAAACGTTACCAAACAGACCCGTTGTATTATGGGTTTCTAAGTGTTTTCCAGAAAATTGGCCTAGAAAAATCGAATTTGAAGCTTTAGAGGTTGAGTTTTGTGCTTGTGGATCAATCTGGAAATTCCAGATTTTTGATCCACGCTTGAGCGGAGGACTTCATGCTCGAGCGTACATTTTGAGCACATGCACTTCCGCTCAAGCGTTGAGGGTCAAGCTCGAGCGTGAAATGTATATGCCCAGAAGTTCTTGTGTTTTGCAGTCCGCTTGAGCGGGGTAATCTGTGCTCGAGCGAGGGTCTGAGTCTCACGCTCGATCGTGGATTGAGCGTCCATCGAGCGTGAAAAACGTGTAAACAGTAATTTTTCATGAGTTTGCAGTCCGCTCGAGCGAGGGAAGTCACGCTCGAGCGGAGTTTCTTTGTCTGCATGTCCGCTCGAGCGTAGAAAGCCACGCTTAAGCGAGACCCCTATTTTCAGTAAATTTTGAAAGGTGTTTTAAAGTACATTTTTGCATCCTCATTCCATCTTAGGCATTCCTAGGCCATGTTTAAGGTATCTTAATAAGGATAATGTTATAGGACCACACCAAGTCAAGTTAAGGGGCTAAGTTATCAATCCCAAGTGTGTAACTTAGTGTGTGTTCGTTCTGCAACTGTGTAGGGTTGGCACCCGAGGACGCTGACTAGCCTGTCTGTAGCCCAGTAATCTTTGAGTAATAATGTTGTAAAGATATGTTCAATTCTAATTATTTTCTGAACAATCAACTGTATTGCTTTCTGAAGTAACATTGTTTACTGAATGGATGTTTGTCCTATTTGTGAACTGTACTCGTGGCATCCATAGCAACTTACTATTACTATACTGTTACTGCTAGTGTTACAGAGATCTCTGTCAGTTCCATTGTTTGAAACTACTACTGTTTACTATTTTGATGGCAATCAACTGATTGTTCGGTCTATTAAGACCTACTGTACTGTTCTGCTATTGGATGTACCACGTATGACTGCTATGATTCCTAATTGACTAATATGACATGAAATATGAGCCATTGATTGAATAACTGATCTACTGATGTAAATGACTGTTTTAATTACTGAAGGGACATTCATTCTTAACCCCTTTACATAGTTGTTATTCACTGGGCTTTAGTTCACTGTTTATATTTATATGTAGGTGTCCAGGCACCGAACCGAAGCTAGGAACGTCAAGTTAAGCTCTCGTTTTGTCGAGCCAACCATTGTGCCTCACTTCGAGGTTCCGAGTTCGTCCAAGCCAAGGCTGTCTTGGGGTGTTTCGGATTCACCCCTTTGTCTCTATTTTTGTAACGAATGCTTAAGACTTGACTGTACAGTTATGGTGAAGGGACTTGGTCCCTAACCTGGATGTTTGTGTATATGATGTATGTATATATGTTTTGGTTATGAATGTGGCTCGTTTATAAAAGTCTTTTTGCATTCAGATTTTCACAGCTCAATGGACATCTTTTTATTACTGTTTGGCTTCCACCAGCCCCTTACTCTGTATTACTGTTATTTACTGTTAAGCAGGCCTTTGGTAATCACGGATTACTGGCCGGTTACGATGCTAAACCCATAGGGGCGGGTTTGGGTCGTGACAATTATGTATGGAGAGGCTCTCAAATATGATCAATCAAAGAGTGGAGGCTAAGGACTGGAGGGGTTTATCATTATCTAAGAAAGGCCCTAATATCTCTCACCTATTTTTCGCTGATGACTTGATTCTCTTTGTCAAAGCTGATTTAGTGAACTGTTAAACCATTCTTGAAGTGCTAAATGAATTTATTATGCTCTTTGGGCTGAAAGTTAATCTCACCAAATCTAAGCTCTTTGTCTCCCCAAATGTTGACAGAAGGAAGGCTAAAGACTTGAGTAATATATGTGGTATTGTTTTAACTCAGAATCTAGGTAAATATCTTGGAGTCCCCCTTCTTCACTCCAGAGTTAACAAACACCACTTTACTTCTATTCTTGAAAGAATGCAACAAAAGCTTGCTGGGTGGAAGACTGGTGTGTTATCTCTAGTTGGGAGGGTAACACTGATTCAATCAGTGACCAATGCCATCCCAGCTTATACCATGCAAACTTTGGAGCTTCCCCATAAGGTTTGTGATGAGATTGATAAACTCAATAGTAACTTTCTCTGGGGTGATTCCTTGGAAAGGAAAAAAGTGCATTTAGTCAATTGGCAACAGGTGTGCCATAAGAAAAATAATGGCGGCCTTGGGATTAGAAGGGCTCGGGATCAAAATCTAGCCTTACTATCCAAGCTTGGCTGGAAACTGTTGAATGAGGAAGAGGGTCTCTGGTTAGAGGTCCTGAGAAATAAATACCTAGGTAATCAACCCTTCCTCAGTAAGAGGAAGAGTAAAGTATTATCACATATCTGGAAAGGTATCCTGAATACTAGAAATTTCCTTGTTAAGGGGGTTCATTGGACCATTGGTTGGGGCTCTCAGGTAAGAGTTTGGAAAGACTGGTGGTGTGGTGAAAGGGCCTTGTTTGAGGCTACTGCTACCAACACTAGGCAAGTCATTGAGATGGAGGATATCACTGTAGACTCCCTTGTGGATGATAATGGGAAGTGGGACTCAACTCATATCTATAACACTTTTTCTATGCCCATTATCTTTGAGATACTGAAAATTCAACCTCCTAGAAATAATGGTGGAAGGGATAAACTGAGATGGAGAAAATCTCTTGATGGAGATTTTTCTACATCTAGTGGGTATGATCTTATTATGCACTCTCAATCCTTGGAGAATAATTGGGCTTGGCTTTGGAAACTCAAGCTTCCTCCAAAGATTAAGAGGTTCATGTGGCTTATTCTGCTTGGGAAAGTGCTGACAAATAAAATGAGGCACACGAGGGGTTACAGTGACAATCCCAATTGCCCCAGCTGTGAAACTGTGGAGGATTTAGACCATTTACTGCGGATGTGTCCTAATGCCATGAATATTTGGACACAGGTTTTTGATCAAGATTGGTATTTGAGAATGAGTGCTATCCCTTTTTGGAGTCTGGATAAATTTGAATGTGAAAGGGAAGCATTCCTAGCCTTAGCTTTTCGCTATTACTCTATGGATTATTTGGAAAAATAGAAATAGATTGATTTTTGAAAACGAACAACCAAACTGCTATGCATCCGTGAAGCTTATTTTCGAATATACTAAAGAAATTAAAAAAGCTTTTGAATCTGCTGTTATTACTTCTTTACAACCTAAAAGTTCATCTTTGTGGTTGTGTCCACCTGCAGGGAGAATCAAACTAAACACAGATGGGAGCTTTAAAGGTAAGAATAACAATAGAGGATTCGGCGGGCTGTTCCGGGATGAGAAAGGAACTTGGATTAGTGGATATTATGGCAGAATGAAGAGATGCACCAGCTTGGAGGCGGAGCTCTGGGTAGTTTATAAAGGGCTCACGATCATCCTGCAGCGAGAAATGAACAAGGTCATCATCGAAACGGATGCAAAACAAGTGGTGCAGCTGCTAAATGAAGAACCAGGTGCAAAATGCCCTTTCCGTGGCATTGTGGAAGATTCAAGGATCATCTTAAGGGGCTGCGAGTGTATAGTCCAACATGTCCGTAGAGGAGGCAACATTTGTGCAGATAACTTAGCTAAACTTGGAGCTAATCAACCACTTGAACTGCTTATTATTAATGAACCTCCAGAGGAAATCCGTCATGCGTTAGTTGCGGATATGTTGTATCTAGATGGGAGTAATGAGGCCTAGTCCTCTTGTTTCTCTTTTATTTTTCGATGTATCAAAAAAAAAAAAAATAATAAATAAAAAAAATAAATAAAGTGGCCACACATAAGATAATTTTTGAAGTGAATTGAAAAGTATTTAAAACATAAACGGTTGAAGAAGTAGGCAAAAAAATTTAACATCAAAATGAAAAAATAGTCAAAAGTGGCAAAGTGTAATTGGGCAAAGTATAATTTACCCATATATTATTTAAGGGCCAAAAACAGAGTATATAAAAAAAATATAAAAAAAGAAAGGTAAATTACATTGAAACCCCTTGAAATTTATATTTATTACAGTTCTCTCCTCATCTTTTGGAAATTACATCCTCTCTCTGAGGTTTAAAGTTTCATTACAGATTGCTCATTCAGTTAGTTGACTGTTAAGTCAACTAACAGATTTTGTTGATGTCAGCAATTTAATTTTTTTAAATACCAATTTTGTCCTCACTGGGTAAATTACATTGACACCCCTCATATTTTAGAAATTATAATCCCCTCCCCAAGGTTTAAAGTAGCATTACCAATTGTCCCTCGGTTAGTATTAGCTAAAAAAAAAAATTCATTGAAAAGAAATATTAATTGGAAAAAAATTTAATTGAAAAAAAAATTTATTAATCAATTTTTTAAATTTCTGTTTAAAAACCGACGTAAACTCATTTTTTGAATTTATGTTTTTTTCCTCAAATTTACAAATTTATACAACCATTTATAAACCAAAAAAATTATCAAATAAGTTTTTATGACAGTTTTTAAAATTTTTATAAATATAAATTGAAAACTGAAAACGAAATGGTTATCAAACATACCTCAGATGGTAAAAATGTCGTAAAATTAATAAATAATTAAATAAGTTACCAACGTAAAAAATGACTTATCAAAAGATTCTTAGGCTATGTATTGTTTGCTTTTTAGAAAAAAAATTTTAAAAATTAAAAATTAATTTGGTTAAGAAATAAAAAATAAAAAATAATTATCATTTTTATATAATTTTTATCTTTCGAGTGGTTAGAAATAATTTTTTACAAATTAAATATATTTCTTCATATTTATTTTTATTAAATTAGTTTTTTTTTTTTTAAATGTCAAGAGAATCCATATTAAATTGAAACCTCAAGGAATGTCAACATAATTTATCTTTTAAAGTATATATATATATATAAGTTAAGAATAAATATGTTATTTTAACTTAAAAATTAATACCGTTAAATAATTACACTAACAAACAAATCAGTGTAATTTTACTCCAAAAAAAACAAAGAAAAAACCAGAGTATATATGTTTGACCGCTAAGAAAGATAAGGCCGTTTCTTTGCCTCTCTTTCACACTCTCGCTCTATCTCTTTCCACCATAGTCCATACAATACACTCCCTTGTCCTGAAAAGGTTAACCTCTTTTTTTTTTTCCAAAAACATATGATTATAGAAATAATACCCCCCAAATTTTTTTTTTGATATGTGGCCTTCTTGGATCCACTCAATACAAGTATTCATTCACAACACATACACCATTCCAGTCTTTGGGTTCAACCTCAGCTATAGCTTGTCACCTTAGGACCCATTTCAAATCTTTGCTCTTATTTGAGGCTCACTCTGCTACTCACTTTCTTCTCAATTCAATCACTGTTTCATGGTTGGGATTGTTGTTTTCTTGGTGGGTTTTTGGTGAAATGGGAAATTGAGCTATTTTCTGAGTTGGGTTTTTGATTTGATTGAAAAATATTTTTGTGTTTCTTGAATTTGGGTTTTATTGATGATGATGTCAATGACGTGCCATAGTCTTGAGTTTAGTCGAACTGGGTTGGATTTGGTTGCTTGTGGATGTTCTTCCAATGCCTCGGTTGATCGATTTTCAGTAAGAAACTATGCAAAAAAGGGTGTCTGCAGGAGATTTAACAGAGGCTTTGGGGCTCGCAAATTGGTGTGTGGCCGGCATGAGATTGCTCGGTGTGGCGTTTTCTCTACAGAGACTCCGGAGACTTTGCTGAATGGTACTTTGTTTTATTGAGATAAGCACAATTTGAGTTTGTTTCTGATTGTTAAATTGGTACAAACATGTAGTTTTGTCTTATGAATTTGGAGGTTGAACCATTAGAATTGTTTATTAACTTGTTATGGGACTAATATTGGGGTTGCAGAAGGTCCTCCACCAGTATTGGATGTGAAGGAAGAAATTATAAGCCCTATTGCAGTGGCAAATTTGTTTCAAGTGGTTGCTGATGACCTCCAAACATTGAACAAAAATTTACAGTCTGTGAGTACCTATGTGAAAAATTCTATATTGGCTTGTATGTTATAAGATGTTCTTAGATTTAACCTCTAGGCTGTGTTTGGATGAAGGGTTTGAGGAGGGATTTGCGGAGGGAAAGGGAAAGGGAAAAGGAAAGGAGAAGTGAATGAAATAGGAGCTAATTCTTTTTCACTTTCCCTTCGCTTTTCCTTTCCCTCCCCAAATCCCCACTCAAATCTTTGATCCAAACACAGCCTTAACAAATTATCATGGTGAAGATGTCTTACTTTTACACACTTCTTGCTTGAATGGTGTTCGTGCCTGCTGAATTTAGTTTTATTATGAATGAAAAACCTGTTAAGATTGTTTGGCCATGTGTGTGCACTGAAGAGAAATTAGTGCTCGAGTGAGGAACAGCAGCGTGGTCCCCTTTGAAAATGTTGCAAGGGCAAGAAGAGGACCAAAATTGATATGGCTTGAGGTAGTAATGGAAAATATTGACTATTGAGTGTATTATTTAATGGATATCTTGTCTAGGTTGAGTACAATGGCAAAAGAAGATTATTTTCTCAGGCCCAATAGTTCAGAAATGGCTTTTTGTCAAATTCAGTTGAGTTTTCTTGAACTTGGTTATGTTTGAAATTACTTTTAGAAGCAAGACTGAGCACTTTATTTTTCTTTTCTTTTTTTCACTTAACTACAAAAAAAAAGTAAGTGTAGGGTATTCTTAACAATTTGTCCCTCAGCTGTGGTAGTAATTATACTAGTGGTAGAGAATCAATGGCTTTTGGAGGTGGGATGTGATTTGGTAGTGGAGTTGTGATTATAGGCAGAATGGAGCTGGAAATTCCTGCTTTGGGGGTTGGGTGGAAAAAGGATTTGATATAAAGTTCTAATAGCATAAAGCCTTAATTTTCATGCTGTCCTAGCAACCATAATTTGATGGGAATGTTTTAACTTTGAAGTTCGAGGATTAAAGCCAATACACAATGAAAGAGCTGAGACAATGTTCACAACAGTACATAAATGAATAGTTAATATCTTGACTTTTGATTGAACCATAAGTTACTATGTGTTACCTTCAGAGCTTGGTTATGAAGATTGATATACCATGGGTACACATGATGTGTCACTGATTACAAATATCATGACATTAAGAGAGTTAGTTCAACCAATGATATTTTCTTTGCATGCATGTCAATTCAGATTAGGGGAGTAGTTACACTCCTGCTAGCTCAGCTAAAGAGTTACCTTTGAGTTAAATATCTCCTCTTTGATTCAAAATAAACCATAAACTTTTTTTTTTTTTTGTTTCATTGGTGTTATCATTGAGGTCCTAAATGTGCATGAAATTCATGAGAATATTTTCAATTCAAGGAAATTTCTTAGTGACAGTTTTAGTTATTTTATAAATATCATTTGAATTCCCTCATCAATACCTTATGCTTCTACACATAGCCAATCCAATTTACCTTTTATATCAACTTCAAATGCTTAGACTGGTGTGCTCTTTTAAAACAGGATAAATTGCATTAACCTCCCTTGGGGGGGGGGGGGGGGGAGAGGGAATATTGAGCCAAACCAAACCAAGCCTTAAGTCCCATCAAATGGGGTCGGTTGCATAAATATTTGACATAATTATATTGGGCTTTCTTAAGGTTTTTAATTCACATATCACTTGGCCCCTTTTAATAATTCGTTAGTCGTGTTGATGGAAAAATGATGATGTCATCTCCTTTACTCTAAAATGTATATTTTATCTTATTTGTTCTCGTGTCTGCATATCATCTACATTAGTTCAGGTTGTTTTAGCCTTAGTAAAAGAGAGGCCAGTGTAATTATATTGTAGAGTTCATTGTGTTTTTTTCTAAACCTCAAGGGTGGTCAGCATAATTTACCCTTTAAAATATGAGTCTAAATTTCCCATTGTCTTTTTTATATGCTTCTGTTCTGATGAAATTTTTTTGCTAGATTGTTGGTGCAGACAACCCGGTTTTGATGTCTGCCGCTGAACAGATTTTCAGTGCTGGTGGGAAGAGGATGAGGCCAGCTTTGGTGTTCCTAGTGTCAAGAGCAACAGCAGAAATTGCAGGCTTGATGTGAGCAGTGTTATTTTTATTTGTTAAAATACTAGATATTAAGCAAAATAGATGTTTCATTCAGTACTATTATTTCTTACCAGGGAACTTACCAAAGAACATAGGCGCTTGGCAGAGATTATTGAGATGATCCATACTGCAAGCTTGATTCATGATGACGTATTAGATGAAAGTGACATCCGCAGAGGTAAGCCTTTAGCTATATGCTGCTGCTCTCGGTTTATTCAAAATTCTGTGCTGCTGTGCATCATTGTCATGATTCATTTCACATTTCAGTTTATATTGTTGAAACCTCGTATCTGTATTGAACACCAGCACAGTTTATGTCATTGTTTCATATGATTGCTGATTTCAAATTCTTAAGTTGAATGAGTCTACCATATGGAACTTGCTAGCAGAAACTTTCAACTGTTTTCCAAAATATTTGGTGGTTTTAGTCCAGATTTTATTAATATAAACTTGACAAGACCGTTAAGTATTTATGCCATTTCTGTCTGTCTTAACATTATATGCAATTTTTCATAACAAGTATTAGATTTGACAAGTTCCATTGTTTTTAGTTCCATCTAGAAGTCTGGATAATGATTTATGCAATTGAGTTTTGCTTAGCTAGATTGGCCTGCATAACATAGATTTTTGGTTAAACAATAGTAACAGAGGAAGGAAATACAGATTGGTGGAACTATGTGCAGACACGTTTCTCTGTCTTGTTGCAAACTTTATAAATGTTTGCATTCAGGACATGAACCTGAATTGAAATGGCATGTACCATGTCTGGATTATCCCTTGAGCCAATTTTTTGAGTTTTCTTTCAGTTGTTTTTTTCCCCCTGGGGGACGTTAAGTAGTGTCACTGGTTTATGTGCTGTAGACCGAGTAAACCTTGAGATCTTGCTCTCTTGTTTTCAAAGGTATAAGGTTGACTCCACATACAATTGGCAAACTTCTGAGGTTCTCTGTTACTTTATGCAAAAATTTAAGTGGCATGATATATAAGGACGTCTCTTTCAAGTTTCAACTTTCAACCATTAAAATGAGTAACTAGAAAGCCACTCTCTTCATCTATATCATGTTTCTGGCTATTTGCAGGAAAAGAAGCTGTTCACCAACTTTTTGGTACAAGAGTGGCAGTTCTTGCTGGGGACTTCATGTTTGCCCAGTCATCATGGTACCTTGCTAATCTTGAAAATCTTGAAGTCATCAAGCTCATCAGTCAGGTATTGCACCACAAGTCCTTAAAAACTTTAATTGGTGTTCATGCTTCTCTCTCATATGCTAATACCCCTCGAAAGTTTCTATTTGGAATTTTGTTAGGTCTAATCTCTTCAAACGGAACAAACAGAGATAGAATCAGACTAACATGCCAATTTGGCCACTATTAGTAGATAAAATAGTTTCGCTCTCTTTAGAATCCCAAACAATTCAATTAGGGCTCAGTAGACAAAGATTTAAGGTAATTTCTTCAAATTGCTAATCGTAGAAGTTTTATACTGTTAACCTTTGTACTGGATACCCCTAGCAACATAATGGCCATAGACGATCTACAAAAAATTTCTCCGAACACCCTTTTCATATAATCCCGAAACTATCCCAGAAAAAATGAAGGTTGTGAAGCCCTAGCTCATGATTGTATACTATTTGGCATTGTGGCAGGTTATTAAAGATTTTGCTAGTGGTGAAATAAAGCAAGCATCGAGTTTGTTCGACTGTGACGTTGAACTTGAGGAGTATTTGATCAAGAGCTACTACAAGACAGCCTCCTTAATTGCCGCTAGCACCAAAGGAGCTTCCATTTTTAGTGGGGTCGATAGCGATATTAATGAGCAAATGTATCAGTATGGTAAGAATCTCGGACTATCCTTCCAAGTTGTTGATGACATTTTGGATTTCACACAGTCTGCGGAGCAGCTGGGAAAGCCAACTGGAAGCGACCTGGCAAAAGGGAACCTGACTGCGCCAGTAATTTTCGCGATAGAGAAAGAACCGAAACTGAGAGAGCTCATTGAATCTGAATTCTGCGAGAATGGTTCCCTCGATGAGGCCATTGAAATAGTCAAGAGTTGTGGGGGGATTGAGAGAGCTCGAGATCTAGCAAAAGAGAAAGCTGAGCTTGCGATCGAAAACCTTCAGTGTCTTCCTCAGAGCACGTTTCGATTAGCACTCGAGGGAATGGTGATGTATAATCTAGAGCGGATTGATTAAAACAGAGATATTTTCTGTAGTACAAGGTAATATTTGATTTCTAAGTCATTCTTGATGGAGGGAATTCATTCGAGCATCCAAGGTTGTGGGCTTAAAGATGAAGAATATCAAGCCTTCCATGCATTAATAAGTGCCCATACGAATTAGAAGCTTCATGTGATTCATTACATCTTCATAAAAAGGTACCACGCTATATGTTGTATTAAAAATTGCAGCCTTCTTGCAAATTAACCGAGAGGAGGGATGTAACATTTGATGATTGTTATACACTACAAAAGTATAAATGTTTTGAGTTCATGAACTCTTACCGAACAATGCTATTCTTTTTTAGTTAATAGAACAATAAATTTGAGTTGCATGATATCGCAACTTATGAGTTTTGTCTCCATTGTGGATGTTTCAGTTTGCACATGAACACTTTGGCGCTGCTGAATCAATAGAATATAAAAAGCACTCTTTCGCTATTAGGTGAATTATGGAAGTAGAACATTTGTTTGGTTGTTTTTTTGTTTTCTTTTTTCATTTTCTAGAAAACACTTTCAAATATCCAACTCAAGGCTCTTATGGAAGAATATCCGTGGAGTTCAATACTTTCTTGTGAAATGCTGTGTTAACATTCACTTTTGTGCATGAACTTGAAGAGGAAATATGAATACATGCCTAGCTATATCTCTATGTCAACTTGCATTATCAGGCAATGGCTAAAGCGCTACTTTGGTATATGAAGATGCCAGATGACCGTTTTTGTGTGTGTTTAAATTTGGTAAATTACGCCACTAGTCCTTATAGTTTAAGTGTAGTATCACTTCAGTTTCCATAGTTTTAATTTAAACTATACACTTTCAATTTTGTTATAATTTGCCTATAGTTTATTTTGAATTATACTTTAGTCCATTTAGTTTTTTCTCTCTCTCTCTCTCTCTCCAAATGTTAACGACTCGTGATGGAAGGACCATATTGCCATAAAATTCAAACTGTAGGGTTGAAATTGTTCAAATGGTGCAATTTATCCTTTAAATTTCATTGTAAGAAAATGCTTTAAAAAGTTGGGTAAATTATATTCACTTGCCCTGAGGTTTAGCCCAGACTTTTAATTTTAATAAGGTCAAAATCGAAATTAATAGAGATGGCAGGTAAACATTGAAATAAATAAAGATATATATATATATATATATATTTGTAAAAGAGATATCACATTTTTTTTATATGACTAACGTATTATTGATGAAAATAAGTCTAACTATTATATGTCTTAAAACCGTAAGTCAGACTAATGTAATGATAGCAAAAATGTGAAAGTAGTTGTATTTTTTCTCAACTTAAAAGGGAGGTGAGTGTAATTGACCCAAAAAGTTGTATATCAGTTTTCGAATGATATAGTAATACTACTATAATCGGGATTTGATCATTAAGAATGTAATAAAATTTTAATGTTATATCAACTTTTATATTAAATAATTTCAAAATTCAAAATTCAAAAGTTAATTTTGTTAGTTACAATAAAAATTCAAAATCAATTGCCATCAAACATTTACAACATTTATTCTGTAAGTCAGAGTTTTGTTAACCTAGAATTTAAATTTTTTTAAGTGTGAAAAAATAAATGACATTTTTTTCTATAACAATAAATAAAATATTGATTTCTTCTCATTTTCCTAATCTAACTAAAAAAAATAAAAGGTTTTGACATTTGTTAACAATGCATTAAATCATCTCAATCACCTCCACTGTTATAGAAGATAGGAAAACCTATAAATGTGTCTAACTAAAGAGTTTAGTTTGAGTTTTTTGAATTAAGTTTTTTGAAAACTCAATTTTTTAGTTTTTGTGTTTTTTTGTTTTTAGTGAATATTTTTAAAATTTTAAACATTTTTTTTACTTTTTTAGATGCACCATACTTAGATGTATCTAACAAGTAAAAAATTTGTGAAAAAATATTTTAAAATTTTAATAAATACATAAAAATACAAAAATGTACTGAATTCTCGTATTTTTTTTTGTATTTTTGGTATTTAGTGAATTTTTAAAGGAGAAATTACTCATAAATCTCATTTTGATAAATGTTGCTCTAGTTAGTCCTGAATGTTTTTTATTAAACCATTTAGTCCTAAAAAACATCACCAACATCACTAAAAAACATCATAAAAAATCAACATCATAAAAATATCAACGTCATCAACTACATCGTAAAACATCATCAAAACATCAAAATACATCGTCAAACATCAAATACATCATCAAAATACATCATCGTTTTTGTTGTGAGAGACACAGATTCTCAGGCACCAAACATTGAGAGAGTCCAACATCATTCATGGTTCCGCCATCAAATTCTGCAATCAGTAACAATTCTGAATCAATCTACCCATTTCATGATTTTCCCATTACAATAATCACTAATAGTAATCAAGAAACCCCATTACTAAAAACAACAAATAGACTCTTAGATTGAAAAGAATCAGATGAAATCGAAGAAAAGGACGATCTTTATTTCTAGGGTTTCAAATCTCATCACAAACAAGAGAAATTCTCATCACAAACATAACACAGATCAGGATTGTGCTGTCGAAGGTTTCGGTGCTTCTACAGTGAGACGTTGCGGAACTCGATTTGTGAAGGCGGGAGGGTTCGGATGCATCCGGACAAGATGAGGATGTCGATTGGGGGAGAGAGGTTGGAGGCGGTGATGGGGAGGGGAGAGAGGTTGGATCGATCGTGTGGTGGTGTTGATCAAAGCCCATAGACTGAGGATCTCGTTGGTAATTAATTATATGATATCACCCATCTATGTGGATGTATATATATATAATGAATTTGATGAATAATGATTGATGTTTGATGAATAATTCTAATGTTTAATGGTTGTGTTTGATATTTGATGAATAATGTTTGATGTATGATGAATAATCCTAATGTTTAATGGTTGATTTGATGAATAATCTTGACGTTTGATAATGTTTGATGTTGGATATATAATTCGAACGTTGATAATATGTTTTGATGTTTGACGAATAATGTTTGATGTTTGATGACGTTTGATAATGTTTGATGTTGGATGTATAATTCTAACGTTGATAATGTTTTCACCGAAACTATACAAATAATCCTGACGTTGGTAATGTTTGATGTTTGATAAATAATTCTGATGTTGTTAATGTTTGATGTTTGATGAATAATGTTTGACATAAAAATGCCTATAGTAAGCTTTTAGTGAAATAGGACCTATTAGTCCAACAAAAAATATTTGGGACTAAATAGTTTAACATTCCCAAATTTAGGATTTATTAGTGCTTTCCCCATTTATAAAAGGTTTTTTTCGCAAATTTTTTACTTTTTAGGTATTTTTATCTTAGGTATGCCTAAAAAGTAAAAAAAATTGTTTAAAATATTAAAAAAATTCAGTAAAAATAAAAAAATACGAAAAACAAAAAAGTAGAATTTTTTGAAAAGTGTTTTTGAAAAAACACAACCAAGCATTTTCTCAAATTCTCTCAATTTCAACATTATAATTTTTTCAAATATAATTTATTTATTTTTAAATATTTTTTATCATAAAACTAAATGCATTTATTTTTAAATGAAATTTCAAGGTTTTTTTTTTAAAAAAAAATAATTTAAATGCCCTTTATTTTTATAACAAATATAAAAAATTTACAGGCCCTTTATTTTTCGAAGATTCATTTTCCGTTATTTTAAAATTAGTCTCAAGTCCCTTTCCCATTTTTAGTAATGGAAGACATCCACAATATTATTTTATGATGTTTAAGGTCCCTTAACCCCACACTCATATATCACAGAGAAATTTGAGTCTCTCAAATCAAATCTCATCTCTCTCTCTCTCTCTCTCTTACACACACACACACACATATACACTCTCTAAACTCTCTACTAAATTCAACTCAACCATTACAAATTGCTGTGTGATCTTCTGCGAAGCAGACAATGATGAAGGTGTTGTTGTGTCTTCCGAATGTTGCTTCCTTTTGCTTCTAGTACCCATTTGTATGTATGTATAGAGAGAGAGAGAGAGAGAGAGAGAGAGAGAGAGATTAGGGTTTCTTATACGAAGGAATTTGACTAATCAGGTCACTACTGACATGGTGGTCGACACTGCAGCAACATCAACTGGGAGAAAAAGAGAATAAGATGAGAGAGAGAGAGAGAAGAGAGAGAGAGAGAGAGAGAGAGAACTCTGTTTGGCCCTCAAATGGAACTCGACAGAGCGAAACTCATACTCGTCGTCACCATCGTTGTCGCAGGTGTCGCGTTCCATCAACACCAGTCGAGATCTGGCCGGAAAGTCAAGATCTGGTCCAGATATTGTTCAGATCATGCAGGATCTCCTCATCAGATTCGAATACAATGTAGATGTAGGGGGTTCAAGGTTAGAGAGGTGATTAGAGAGGGAAAACTATGTTAATGGTCCAATAATGGTGGAAGTGGCTAGAGAATGAGTAGTAGCAACTATATGGGAGTTGGAGAGTGTGTAGCTGGGTGAGAGTAAAGCAACTAGCTCAAGAAGAAGACAATGACAATGCCAAAATGGGCAGCATCTCCCCCAAATCTCCAAAATTCATCTTCTGAACCTTGGGAAATGGGTCATATTTATAGGCTTTTCCTTGGTGCCAAGAGAATACCAAGTGGCCAAATAAAGAGAAGACATGTGTCCTAGAGGATCACATGGAATATTCTACCTTGAGTCACCAGGCTGAAGGTGCCACGTGTCCCTCTGCATGTACTGTGTATTATCTGTTGTCTCCGCAACTACCTTTTTGAACCTCAGCAAGTGTAGTTGCGGCGGGAGTGTTTGCCTCTGCACTTGCCCTCTCAGCTTGAACCTCAGCAAGTGCACTTGTAACGGTGAACCTTGCCGCTGCACTTGCCTTCTCAGTTCTAGTTGGCCAGTACATGCATTCTCAGGACTCCATTAGCCTGATATCGACTATGTTTGTGTTCACCTCAACGAAGCCTCCACCCTTAGCCACCTAACCATAAACTCCCCAGCTTCCCAGGATAAAGGCCACAGCTAAGTATGCTATCAGCCATGTTGTGCCTTATTACCAAGCCCAAGGGGGCTTCCTTAGTCCTGCTTGTGCAACTAAGATAGATCCATGATCTGGGTAATGAAAAAGGAGTCCTTTATGTTCGGGCTACTCTGCTCCCATCTTCGCGGGATCACCGCTGTAAACTGGTATTTCTGGGCTTGCTATTAGCTCCAACCAGTAAGTCTTGGGGCCTGCTATTAGTGCTAAGTTAATAAACTGTGGGGCTTGCTATCAGCCCTAGGCTAGTAATGCCTTGGGACCCGTTGTCAGCACCAAGCATTAGCCTCTACTTGCAGAGAGAAACTTCTCTCAAAGGCTGCTATCACCTTGATAAGATATTCTCTGTGCAACTCAATTCCCGCGGTAGTAGTTGCTACGGTAATCATTTCTCGAGGCAAGTTCAGACAGCATGACCGAAGATATTAGAGATGGTGACACCGATAGAATGCCTCCGCAACTTGGGCGCTGCAAGTACTACCTCTATAACTTAGTTGCTTCGGTTTTCTCTTTTCCTCAACAATTCCAGATGGCTATGGTACCAACATTACTTGGAATGGAGGCGTTGAGACGAAGTGCCTTCGCAACTTGGCCTCCGCAACTTGGTTGCTGCAAGTGTTGCCTCTGCAACTTAGTTGCTTCGGCTTTCTCTTTCCCTCAGCAACTTTGGATGGCGGCAAAATCGAAGATATTAGGAATGGCAATGCTGAGTCAAAGTGCCTCCGCAACTTGGTCGCTGCAAGTGTTGCCTCGGCAACTTAGTTGCTTCAGCTTTCTCTTTTCCTCAGCAACTTCGGATGGCGGCGGAACCGAAGATATGAGGAATGGCGACGTTGAGGCAAAGTGCCTTCGCAACTTGGTCGCTGCAAGTGTTGCCTCGGCAACTTAGTTGCTTCGGCTTTCTCTTTCCCTCAGCAACTTCAGATGGCGGCGGAACTGAAGATATTAAGAATGGCAGTACTGAGGCAAAGTTCCTTAGCAACTTTCCCGCTGCACATGTTCCCTCCGTAACTTTATCGTTGCAGGTGTTGCCTTTGCAACTTGACCGCTGCAGGTTTTGCCTCCGCAACTTGACCGCTGTAGGTGTTACTTTTGTAACTTGACTTAGGCATTTTTCTTCTTGGAGTCTGCTTGGATCCTTGGCGGGTAGGACCTACTTCGGCCCACTATTGGCCCACTTCCCTTGGGCTTTAGCCCATGCTCCTTTAATCATTCCTAGTCACCTAACAGAGGTGACCTCCGCACTTAGGTCCATACTTAATTTTGACTTTAATTTCTGACCCTCTACAGTAGATAAACAAGCCACCAAAGGTTTGTTTAATCAATTTCACATCCCCTCTCTCTCTCTCTATGTGTGTGTGCATATATATGTACACATCGATATGTCTTCATGATATACATAAGGGGTGTGAAGGAGTGGTTCAGAGAAATTCTTGTTTAATTTTCCCTGTAATATTCAATTTTCTCTGCCTTGGTTAATTTTCTCTGTGATGGTCAATTTTCTATGGATTTCTTTGGTTTGAACTCAGAGAAATTTCAATTTTCTCTGGTTTGAACCTAGAGAAATTCTTTGGGAAGTCCAGAATTTGAATGTGATTTTGCTGAGGAGGTTTGGACAGAAGCAGGGTTGTGTAATCTGTGGGAATGGGGAAGAAATTGCGGCTTTGTTAATTGTTGTTTAAAGTGTGTCACGACCCAAACCCGCTCCTATGGGTTTAGCACCGTAACCGGTCAGTAATCCGAGATTACCGAAGGCCTGCTTAACAGTAATACAGTAAAACAGAGTACAGGGGCATGGCGGAAGCCATTACAGTAATAAAACAATGTCCAATGAGCTGTGACAGTCTGTATGCAAAAAAGACTTTTCATACATTTGTACAGGCAGTGACAAAACAGTATGTACATTATATACAGCCATTCAGAGCAGGGACTAAAACCCTATTAACACAGTACAGTACAATCTATACAGTATTACAAAACGGTACAGAGACAGACGGGGAAATAAAAACACCCCTAAGCCATAGCTTGGCAGGCTCGGAACCTCGCAGTGAGGCACAGTGGTTGGCTTGACAAAACTAGAGTTTACCCCGACGCTTTTAGCATTGGTCCGGTGCCTGTACACCTACATATATATATGAGCGGTGAGCTAAAACCCAGTGAATAACATAATGCGTAAAGAGGTGTAGAATGAATGTCCTTACAGTAATGAAAACAGTTCATTACATCAGTATATCAGTTGTTCAGTATAGTAAACAGTCATATGTGGTACATCCATTAGCATAACAGTAACAGTAGGTCTTAAAAGACCGAACAGTAAATGATGGCCATCAATCGGTAAACAGTAGTGGTTCCAACGAGGGAACCGACAGAGATCTCTGTAACAGTAACAGTCAGTAACAGTAGTTGCTAAAGATGCCACAATACAGTTCAGAATATAGGACATACATTCATTCAGTTAACAGTATCAGTTTAGAAAGTAGTACAGTTCAGTATTCAGAAGATAATCATTTGAACATATCTTTACACAATTGTTACTCACAGAGTTCTGGGCTACAGTAAGCTAGAGCGTCTCCTCAGAATGCCAACCCTAAACAGTACAGAACGAACACACACTAAGCTACACAGTTGGGAAGGGTAATAATAATTTAATCCCTAAATGCCTCGGTGTGTTCTACATCTATATCCTCATTAAGATGTCTTAAACTAGGCCTAAGAATGCCTAGGATGGGATGAGGATGCAAAGATGTATTCAGAAAATATTTTCAGAATTTTTAGAAAAACAGAGTCTCGCTCGAGTGCAGTTTTCCCCGCTCGAGCGGACATGCAGACAACGGTTCCCGCTCGAGCGCCACTTCCCACGCTCGAGCGGACATGCAAAACAGTTAAAAGTGCTGGATGCTCACAAATCACGCTCGATTGGGCGCTCGATAGCCGCTCGAGCGCAAGACACAAGGTCCCGCTCGAGCGCCAAATACCCCGCTCGAGCGGACTGTATTACAGTGCAAAGTACTGGGAGCTCGAATTTCCAGCTCGAGCGCCGTTATCCCCGCTCGAGCGGAAGACCAAAATCTGGAAAATCCAGATTTGAGCTCCAAGTTCAAAATCATGTTCAAATGCACAAAATTCGATCCTCTTGGGCTAATTTTCTAGAAAACATTTGTAAACACATAGAATAACATGATTCAAAGCTCAATTTGAGAAATCAAAGCCCAAGGGTGTTTAATTAAATCCATTTTCAAACCCAATTTTCATGAACATGCTACAAACATGACATGCAAGAGTTTAATTCAATTCAAAGCTTCAATACATGCTCTAATGAGCCCAAATCTTGCAAAAACACGATGATAACATGAACTATAACAATATCATGAACATGCATGTGAGGAATTATGAACTACAACCTCAAAACTTCAATATATGTACATGCATGCAACAATTAAGCTTCAACACCACAATTTGAGCCATAAATTGGCTCTAGACTTCAACTCACTCTAAACCATGCAAGAAATCAACTCAAAACATAAACAAGGATGGAATTCATACCTAGTTTCCTTAATTACTAGAGTGGAAGCACAATATGCAAGAATCCCTTCAATCTTTACAAGTCCCTAAGCCAATTTGTGAAGAACTCAAGCTTTCTCTATTTCTCACTCTCTCAAGTCGGCAAGAATAAGAAATGAGGCCAAAGAAATGTTTTGTGCAAGTGTAATAAGGCTCAAATAAGTTCAAGATAGTGGGCCACTAGGATGGCAATTTGGTGAATAAGTTCAACAATGCAATCTAGCTTATTTTAATCCAATTTAATCATACTAAATCACATTTCAGATAAATATGACACAAAATCACATAAATTCTAATCATCGTAAAACACCAATCGATTTCAGATTCGGCCGCTGATAAGGCCTTCAATTTGCAATTTAAACACAAAGACATGAACAGATAATTTAACAATTAACAGATAGAAAATGCATTTAAACAGACACAGTCAATCAATCAATTTCAGACTTCAGTCAGTCAATTCAGTATTTCGATCAATTCGATTATTAGTCATAATCAGTCTCAGTTTAGCAGTAATCGGTTATTAATCGGTAATCAGTGTGAGGGTCATTACAAAGTGCCACTCAACTCCTCACTCTCTCAGTAGTTCACATTGATGGATGGTAGATATGTAATTGAAGCCATTGCTGCCAATGGAAAATCTCTCTTATTGTTACTATATTGAATAGAAGGAAAATAAGTGTGTAAAGATGTCAAAACTTGTACTGCATTTTATATGGGAAAGATGTCAAATTTCTCTGCATTTTTTCTAATTGTGATCATTGTTTGTGAATTTTCTCTGGCTGTGAACCCAAAGAAATCCTCTGGAGTGAATTTCTCTGATTTGAACTTAGAGAAATTTCATTTTTCTCTGGTTTGAATACAGAGAAATTCTTTGAGAAGTCTAGAATTTCTCTGGGAAGTCCAGAGAAATTCTCTGGATTGAAATTTCTCTGCATCGATGTTGAAGGACCTTAGATATTATGAAAATATTGAATGTCCTTTATACTATAAAATCTTAATATTAGGGACCCTAAAAAAATCCACTTTTTTATTTTTAGATTCATTTTCCTTTTTTATTTTTAAATTCACTTATATTTATTTTTTATTTTTAGATTCATTTTCTTTATACCATATAATTTAATTATGATTGAAAATAAAGGACATTTAAAATTTTAAAAAAATGAAATTTCATTTAAAAATAAATGCATTTAGTTTTATGATAAAAAAATATTTAAAAAATAAATAAATTACATGTGGAAAGTATATAATGTTGAAGTAGAGAGAATTGGAGAAATGGGTTTTTTTTTTTTTTTTTTTTTTTACAGGAAAATCCTCACATCCTCCTGCAAGTCCAAGTCAGTGCCCGTGTCGAGATCACCAAGGTGTCCTATTGTTCGTTCCGAATGAGAGACTATAACCTAGGAGCTTGCACCGACCCCTTAACACATACTCCAATTAAGTCAGGACTTGCACAACGAAGGGGAGTCAAACCCACACTAAGTGCCATGTATAGTATAGCAACCTGAGGTCCTCCCCCAAGCCAACTGTGCTACGTCCAGGGGGTGAGAAATGAGTATTTTAGTCTCTAGAAGGACACATTTATAGTTTTTCCTATCTTCTATAATAGTAGAGGTAGTTAAGATCACCAAGGTGTCCTGTTGTTCGTTCCAGATGAGAGACTATAACTTAGGAGTTTGCACCAACCCCTTAACACACACTCCAATTAAGCCAACTGTGCTGCGTCCTGGGGGTGAGAAATGAGTATTTTAGTCTCTAGAAGGACACATTTATAGTTTTTCCTATCTTCTATAATAGTAGAGGTAGTTAAGATCACCAAAGTGTCCTGTTGTTCGTTCCGGATGAGAGACTATAACTTAGGAGCTTGCACCAACTCCTTAACACACACTCCAATTAAGTCAGGACTTGCGCAGCGGAGGGGAGTCAAACCCACACTAAATGCCATGTATAGTAGCAACCTGAGGTCCTCCCCCAAGCCAACTATGCTGCGTCCAGGGGGTGAGAAATGAGTATTTTAGTCTTTAGAAGGACACATTTATAGTTTTTCCTATCTTCTATAATAGTAGAGGTAGTTAAGATGATTTAATACATCCTTAACAAGTGTCCTAAAAGCACTTATATATTAACAAAACCCAAAAATAAATAATTCCACTTTGTGTGCACATGTAACTACGTACACATGTGCATGTTGTTTGCACGCATGCACATGCGAATGTTGTTTTTCCAATGTGCTGAAATTTGTCATTACATAAAATTTCTTCAAATTTTTACCCTTCCACCCTCACTACAAGGAATAAGTGATTTAGAGGCCAATATTTAGGACCAACACACCATATTCCTTCATGATATCTAGTATAGGGGAAAAAAAATTATTTAGAGACCTTTTTAGGGACCAAAAAAGTTAAAGATTATTTTCATTGGCCTACTTGGCCCACGCAATTAGGAGCGTAAGAGCTTGAGACCAATTAATTTGGTTTCTAAATGTATGAAGCCCTTTATTAGGAACCAAATATTTTGATCCTCTTAACAATAGGCAAATAAAATCTCCTCCTCTTGGCCTAACGTGTCAAATATGTGCTTCTATTCTACAACTTTGTTCTCTTTGTCTAGTATGCCAATTGAGATCTGAGATCTTCAGCTTCAATCGGAAGATCGATCTCATTTTCAAGGTTTCCACGCATATCTGAGTTCTTTGGCTGCAACCCGAAAGTAAATCAATGATTTTCATAGTTTCATTCTTTGGTTATATTGCCCCAAGAGTCCCTTGTTTGGTTATGAACTTATGAGAAGAGTACGTGTAAGGATTTTTAAAATGAATAAAGACAACTGCATAGTATTGTGTGAATATCCATCCCCCTTTATGTTTTATCGCAGGGTAACGTCTTGATATTTACATGTTTCCTCATTGTTTTTTGGATTGAAAATTTTGAGTTAACTTTTAGCAACAAAAATATATGATGTAGAAAGCATTTATACTATTAGTGACCAAATATAATTGTTGCTAAAAATGCCACTGTTTAGTTCTTAGCAACGAAATTAGATGTTTTGTGATTAGTGACGAAATATTTAGTCTCGAAAATTCAAACATTGCGGCACGAAAGAAAAATGATCACTAATTATTGGTTTTGGTGATGTTATAAAAAATTCGTCACAAAAAGGTTATTTTCACTTTTTCGGAGGGGGCTTTCCCAACAATTTTTATTCCATTCGGAAATGTAATTGGCGACAAAAATACTAGTTTTAGGGACGAAATCAATTGGTTGCTAAAAGTGTTTATGTTGTAGTGCTTCTTTGAATTATCCTAAAAATAAAACTTGTGATTTCAGTTAATAGCTTCTTAGTCTCAAGATGTAGACGTTTTTGTTAATCTCTATCAATTTTGTAAGAAATCGCTCCTTCTTTAACCAAACCAAACTCTACAAGGCTTACCAATCTAGCATTGTACCATTCAAACCATCACAACCAATTATATAGCATCCATAATAATTTGTTAACTATGTAGCTAATCACTTTCCATGAGACACTCGCAACAATGAATAAGAGAAGATAGCTTAAGCAAATTGTCCTTTTATGAGATCTGAATCATCTGATCCAATAACTAAATTAACTTATAAAGAATCAAGAATAAACGAGACAAGATTAGAAACTTAATCACTAATCTTAATTAGTATGTTAAGCAAGGTTTTGATTACCTATTCAATTTCCAATCAAGCATCTTATTGTTCAATGCATCACAACTAATTATATAACCCCTCAAAAGCATGGAACTTCTAAGAAAGTGACATGTTCATGTCGGATACCGACACTTGCTAGATACTTTTCGACATATGTCCGACACTTATCAAAATGTGTCCTATTTTTTTATTTTATTCTTTTTAAGAAAGGACACTTAGAGGATATACGTGTCTATCGCTTGAACACAAGTATTTATCATTAGATACGGGTGAAACTAATTATAAGTTTAAACAAAATAAATTACAATATGATAATAAAATAAAAATAAAAATCTATAGGAATTAGTATCATATTGTGTTTTTTATTATCTTTGGATGATATATTCATATATATATATATATGCGGGACTTGTCTAACAAGTTATCGTCAAGTCTACGTGTACATTGTCTTAGAAAAGATGGGAACGAGAATTGTACGTACATATATATAACGTATGACAAATATATAAAATTATATATTTCATGCTACATATGTTGTGTCTTGATTTTTATTTATTTATTTTTTATTTTTTAAATTGATGTGTTGCTTGTTGTGTCTGTATCCATGTTTCTTAGTATATCACTCATAACAATTTGTTAACTATATAGATATTTAATTTCCACGAACCACCCTCAATAAATGAATCTAAAGATAGCTTAAATGAATTATCCTTTGACAAGATCTGAATTATTTAATCCAATAATTAAACTAGCTTATAATGAATCAAGAATAAGCGCAACGAGATTTAAAAGTAAAATACTAATCTTAATAGGTAAGTTAAGCACAATTTTGAGTACCACAAAACGATTAGGATTTCAACTTTTGGGTTCCCATCAAATTTCACATAACATATGTTCACATATAACAACAATCATATAAATACAAAGCTTCGACAATAGCTGAATCATCTAATCTATTTACTAAACAAATCAAGAACAAGTGCAACAAGATTTGCAAGCAAATTACTAATCTTAATTGGTAAGTTAAACGTGGTTTTGGGTATTGCAAAATGATTAGGACTTCCAATTTTGGATTTCCCATGAAATTACGTTTAGCCCCAAACTTTTGACATAATGACGATGACTTCCTTTTTGCTAAATCTAAAACAACCAAAACTATTACAGATGGTGGGTAAACACTAAAAAAACAAAAATAAATAAACATTTTATAGAAAATAGATGACAACATCTTTTTTATTTTATTGATATGACTAATGAATTACTAATGAAAAATGGCTTAACTATTGTGCAAATTAAAACTTTAAGAGAGACTAGTATAATTATATTAAAGTGTGAGACTAATTGTATTTTTTTCCAAACTTAATTAGTATTTTTTTCCAAACTTTAAGGAAGGTGAGCGCAATTTATCCAAAAAATTTTGTATACAGTTTTCTAATACACTGACACTACAGTAATCAGGGTTTGATCATTAAAAGCATACTAAAAATTTTAATGTCATATCAATAGTTTTTATATTAAATAATTTCAAATTTCAATATTCATAAGGTAATTTGTTAGTTACCATAAAAATTCAAAAGCCACTTTCCATCTAACATTAACAACATTTTCTTTGTAAGTGAAGCTTTTTTTGTGGGGCATACTTTAATTTACCCCATGTGGTTTGGCCTATCCTACTAACGTTTGGAAATGACCACATAATCCCCTTATGGATTGTGGACTGAAGTGTACCGTTAGGCCTGTTAACGATTTAATGAAAAAGACTAAAATATCCCTGTATTTTCGTCATTTGTTTGAAAGATAAAGTGCACTTTAACACTCTGTGCTTTATTTCATGTGCGATTTACCTCCCTTGAAATTTGAAAATGAGCATATAACCCCTTATGTATGTCACATGTTTCACACTTGCTGTTAAGTTATACGGAATGTTAATGGTGCACTTTAATCCACAAACCACGAAAAAGTTATATTGTCATTTTCAAACGTTAGGGAGGTGAACCGCACATGACCCAAACTACAGAGAATAAAGTGAAATTTGCTCCTTTTTTTATTTTTTTAGAATTTAAATTTTCCTAAGTGAGATAAAATAAAATAGCATAATGGATTATTCAAAATTGATCAAATTGGTCACCATAGCAAAAATGAACTTTTTTTACAATAGTAAATAAATATTAATTTTCTTCTCAATTTCCTAACCAAAAATAAATAATTCCACTTTGTGTGTGCTGATGTAGGGATGTAGACACGTGCATGTTGTTTGCTTGCGTGCTTAAAGAATTTGTCATCATGTGAAATTTCTTCAGCTCTTCACCTCTCCACCCTTCTTTGAATTATTCTAAGAATAAAACTTGTAATTTCAATTAATAGCTTCTTAGTCTCAACTTGTAAACATTTTTGTTAATCTATATCAATTTCATAAGAGATCATCCACTCTTTAACCAAACCAAACCCGATGAGGCTTATATTTACCAATCTAGCATTGTACCCTCAACACATTACAACCAATTATGTAACATCATAGTATTTTGTTAACTATGTAGTTATTCAATTTCTATGAGACACCCCCAATAAATGAATAAGAGAAGATAGATTAAATGAATTGTCCTTCAACAAGATCCAAATCATTTGATCCAACTACTAAACTAGTTTATAATGAATCAAGAACAAGCAAAAAAACATTAGAAAATTAATTACTATGTCAAAGCAAGGTTTTAATTACCTACTTGATTTGACACATCACAACTAATTATATAGCACCTCAAAACTACAAACATTTCTAAGCAAGTCATGTGCCTATCTCTGACAAACATTTTTAAGAAAGGTTTTAACATGTCTGACACTCAGTAAAATATGTTAAATTTATTTTTTAAGACCATAATACTTAAGGGTTGTTTGGAATGATCTAAATAAGTATACTTTTTGTCTTTTTACGAAAAGATGTGTAAAAAAGTAGAGAGGTGATGTGATAGAAAAAAGATAAAAAGATAAAAAGATAAATTATTTAGAGGATGCCAAACCACCCCTTAAAGAATATACGTGTCTATCAAATAAATATGCGTGAAATGAATTATAAATTTGAACAAAATAAATTAAGATACAATAACAAAACAAAACAAAACAATTTAAATTTATAAAAAGTAGTGTTATATTAAGCTTTTATTATCTTTAGATGATCATTTTATGTTACTTTTCGCAAAAATTTATGTCATATCGACATCTCTGTCCAGTTTCAAGAATCCCAACCATTGAAATGAGTAACTAGACTATATGCAGGAAAAGAAGCCGTTCAGCAACTCTTTGGTACAAGAGTGCAGTGCTTGCTGGGTACTTCATTTTTGCTCAGTCATCATGGAACCTTGCTAATCTTGAAAATCTTGAAGTCATCAAGCTCATCAGTCAGGCATTGCATCTCAAGTGGTGTTCATTGCTTCTCTCATACGCTAATACCCCTCGAAAGTTTCTACAAGAGTGGCAGAGCTTTCTTCTCATTTTCTTTTTCCCTTCACAAATCTAATCCAAACATAGCATTAAAGAAATTTCCAGATTTCTGCCTTTTCATTTCTTTCCTTTTTGTCAACAACCAGATAAATAAAAATAAGAACTTGTCCATGTTCTTGAGTTCTAAGATGCAAATACTGAATATTAGATAAATCCGCATAAATAGCAATCCTGCAAATACTCAAATAAATCTGCAACATACAATTGAGCACATGGTTCTTATTCAAATTAATAAAAGCACTCGGAAAAGATAAGACAATGTTGCTACAAATCATAGTACAATTGATTCAATTTATAAAATAAAAAAAATATAGCAGTGATTAATGTTATAAACCCCAACAGCTTCACACCCATCACAACCTGTACAACTGTTCAGCTGAAGATTACCAGTCAATGTCATCGCTCGTAGCGCCAAAAATTACTGCAATGGTAGCAATAACAGCCTGCACATAATAAGCAGCATCACTGAGTCATAGCTGAGCTAGGGGGGTAAAGAATATTTTATTTTATTTTTTTTGATCAGCAACAAAGTAATTTTATTGAGTAAAAAGCAAAAGAGTACAAAGGAGGATAAGAAGTCCTCAAAGATAAATAAAAAGGACAATAAAAATCACAGAAAAATGACACAAAGACAAGAAATATAAAAAGAGTTCAACTAAAATTTCAACTGAAAGTAAGGGGGTGAAGAATATAAAAAAACTAAGGTAGCGTTTAGTAAAATTTTCTAAATATAATTTGAAAATAGAATTGTATTTTGAATATGAGTTTTGAAATTATGATTTGAGTGTAAAAAATTTGTTTAGTTATGAATTTTGAAAATAATTTTTAAATTGAATTTTGAATTAAGTGTTGCATGTTTGATGTGACATGTGAAATAAGAAAATTTGTTTGGTTATGAGTTTTGAAAAGAATTTTCAAAACTTAATTCAAATTGTTATAACTCATAACCAAATACGCTCCTCAAAACTCTATTAAAAATTCTAATCAACATTCATAACCAAACTCTTTTTAAAATTCAATTTAAAAAATAATTATTAACAAAAAATAACATTAATCAATTTTTTTAATTGAAAATATTACAAAAGAAATAATTTTTTTTCAAAATAAATATTCAATTACTGATTTAAAATAACTTTTATTGTATATTTGGTTCAAAATATTTTTTTAAAAATATTTTTGATTTAAAATATAACAAATATATATTATTTTTGTTAAAAAAATAAAAACAAATTCCCTTTTTTTCCCCAAATAACATGTGCCATTTAAAAAAAAAAGAAGTTCCGGTCAATTGGCCGGACATCCGGGGGATGTCCAAGAAGACGACCGGGTAGACCAAATTGCTCTTTTCAAAATTCAAAATTCAGAAACTCACTGTGCTGCTAAATAGGTTTTCAAATAAGTTTTGAAATGTGACTTGGAATCAATTTTGAAAAGCTTAAACCAAACAATGTGTTGAAAATAACTCCAGAATTAAGATTCCAAAACTATACCAAACACGGCCTAAATTTCTCCAACAGTACAAAATCTCCACCACGGGCATTATATAATAACATAAAGGCCAAATTACACTCATAATCCTTGTAGTTTGTTTTGTGTCAATTTGATCATTGTAGTATTAATTGCATCAATTTTACCTTTCAATTTTTCACATTGTGTCAATATAATCCAATTGATAATGCCCTTTTAGAAATTTGACTGAAACCAAGGGACAACATCATTCATTCACTCTTCTCAAAATGATTGACGGGTTGATGTCCAATTTGAAAAGGTCCATTTCCTTTGGAATATACCTTTTTGCCATTGATTTCTTCTCAATTTCTTAACAGATGTTATCAATTAGTCTAAATTGATAAATGAGAAAAATTAAAGGGCAAAATTGATACAATTTGAACTACAGGGATCAAATTAACACATGAGACAAATTATAGGGACCACTGATAGAATTTTCCCTAACATAAAATAGGACTGGCATATGTAAAAGGAAGGACTCCATAACAACACAATGAATTTCATTCCAGCTCTCTCATTAGCAACCACGCTCAAATCATCTGTATATGTGTCACTGCCACTTATTCAGCACTCGTCATGCTGTTAATCTTTCAGCCTGTAAATTTGGACCAGTTCGCTGAAGACGATCTTGTGGTCTTCATACTGGAGACAACCATGCTAGTGTCCACAAGCGATTACAAAATATAACTGCTAGTTCCAAACGTTCCATTTGTTCTTACAAACCCCTTTTCCATTCGAGTTTTACTTAGGGAAGGATCATAAGTTAATAAACTAACAACTAAACAACACTTGAACAAGCTGTTTTTTCCATCCTGGGCCTGTTTGGACCTGTTTGGACGATGTATGTGGAAGGAAGTACCATAACTACCAAAGCAACGATGCTAACTTTGTGACTAAGAATTAAACCAAGTAAAATCAATGACTGAAAAAAATAGGAAACACTGTCCTGAGACTGCAAATTAAACTAAAAATGACAGAAAAGAACTACTCACCGCAACCGTGCATGCAATATATCCTGGTTTCTCCCTGTGATCAACTGATCTGACACAAAGTAGAACGATTGCCCCAACATACCAGGGGATAGCAGCAAGGAAGAGACCAATGATGAACCTTCATAATACAAACAGCTCACTATTATCAACCATAATGAAGAAGTGGAAAATTCCTATTAACTATGCATGGCAGGATTATATGCAGCTAAAGAAAAATAAAAGAATTTTATAGAAGATGACAAATGAAATCAAAACGTTACTATATATCAGGTTTCTGAAATCAGAAACCCAGGCATATTAACACATCATGTCAGATTCATGACCAAAATAATAGTTGTCAAATCAGGATTCGTATTTTGAATTGAATCGAATCGTGAATCGTAAAGATTCGGTCACTTTTTCTAAACTACTTAAAAACATATATCTACATATTTAGATGTTACATATATCTTATGAATATGAAATATTTAAACTTAAATCAATGAAAATGTTATTTTAAATAATAATCACGTAGTTTAATAGGTAAGAAGTTAACAAAAGTTCCTATGTAAGATCACCATCTTACCTTTTTTCTTTTTTAGATATTTCTTATCAACCATTCTTTTTTTTTATTTTAATAAAGATAATAACCAAATAGACAAATTATCAATTTCTAAAGTAACAATAATTAACAACAATATTGATATTTGGACAATAAACATATATACTTTTCTAAGTGACAGTAAGCAAATAATAAGAAAGAATTATTTAGAATCTTTTATTTTAAAGCCTAAACATTTTAAAAAGTATAATTGGCCTCACACATGTAATTTTCAATTATATTCAATTTAATAAAATAGCAATAGATAATTGGTAATGTAACTTTACTCTTAAACATCTTTAGAAGATATATTATGATTTTTTAAAAAGGAAAAAAAAATGAGAATAAAGTTAAAAAATATTGTTAAGTTTTTATTTTTGGTAATCCCGTTTGACAAAACTCCTTTCAGTTGTACTTATTTTTTCACTTTTATTTCAGTGAGGCTATGAGTTTTTAGATGCGAATCCAACCCAATTGCGCCTTGCAGAGAAGTTTCAGAAGATAATTCTTTCAAGATTGCCACTTCGCTGACTGCGTCTGTAAAGAACCTGAGAAGGATGATTGTACGCTCGAGCGCAGGTAGTTTGGCTCAAGCGAAGCCACTTTTGGAAAACATGCGTTTTTGGTTCCTCGCTTAAGCGAGAGAGTCTTCCCTCGAGCGAGCTTCGCAGTCCCTGTTTTCTATAAATATGCATTTCAGTCCAAATCTAGGATTACTAATCCAGATCTTATTCTTGGATATTAGGGTTTATATCTAGGACTATTGTCACACCCCAAATCCGGGCATGACCGGTCGTGGCCCACAGGGCCTTAGCCCAAGGCACACGTAAGCCTAAACACGAATCCATAGTCACATTGAACAACTAAACAATAGTCCAATAATAAATAACCAAAACTCAATCCAGTGACATGCCACAATTATAAACGGCGAAATCAACCGTAATCAAAACCATCCAAACTTATGCAATATAAACAGCCCATATATCAAAATAATCCTAAATGAACCCCAATAAAAATAAAAATAAATAAATATGCACAAACTTGACATAATACTCTAAAATAAAATAAATGAATGCCCTAGAGGTCCATGCAGATCAGTCCCCGCTACGCCATGAGTTCACTCTAAGTCCTTCTAACACCTGGAAATGGTAAACAACTAAGTCAGTTGATAGCTCAGTGAGTAGCAACATGGATAGTATATACAGTTTTGAAAACAGGGATCAATTCCAAAATAAGATATATATCACAGAAACTAAATTGGCATATAGTTTGGTAAGGAGAATCTGTTTCAAAAAGAAGGTTCCACAGTTCAATAGTTAAATAACTCATGTCTCTCAAGAACATGATAAATTACATTTTCCACTTAAAACAGGATACAACATGAACACCAATAATTTTCTGGGTACCAAGAAAATAACAAGTAATATGCCACAAAGTTCTCAAGGCTATAAGCCCCGTTGGATCCAATACCGAACTAAGAGTCATCCTTAGGGTGGCAACCTGGGCCTTTTCTCAAAGACGATTCGATTAAAAGTCACCTAGCTTAACCTAGGTCTTTTCTTTATAATCGTTGAGCACTAGAGTCATCACGGCCCAACCGGATATGTTCCTTAGCAGCCAGAGTCACCACACACAGTAGAATAATTTCCCTAGACTAAATACACATATGGTACTAATAATCAATACACATCAGTTTTGCAAAACATGGTAGTTCATCATTATAAACATGAGACCAAAACAAATAGTTTACAGTATGCCAAGTTCACACATGTTTCAGAAATAATTTGATTCCATTGATAATATAATAATTTATCAAAACAGTTTAGCCTTAAAACAACAATTTAATTTTCCAACAGTTCAGGGTAGGGGAACATTTATAAAAATATGTAGCATGAAACTACTCACCTGAAAACGAAATAATATAATCCTCGAATAGAGTATGAAAGTCCAACTAGTGCCGTGAACCAAGTATGAAAACTATACGTCACTACTAATTTAAAAATACTAAAGAATAAGAATTAAGTAACCCCAAACTAAAGCGCACTAACACAGCTCAAACCAACTCACTATTACTCTTAAATATTACCTAAGTTCATGTTCTTCAAGGTCTAAAATCACCCAAGACATGGGTTCAAATCGAAACTTAATTAAAAGTAACTTTAAGATAAAACATAACTTTAAACTAGTTTTTCCAATCTATTCGCTAACTTTGAAAATTAAAAACCCACTCCACGTTGTTCGAAAAATTCTAAAACCCTCCAGATCTCAACTAATATATCCTAAGTTTCAAACCCAAATGGTTTCACTTGATTTGCTTATCAAAATAATTATCTACAATTAATTATATCTAAACAGGTTGTTTTTTGCAGCACTTTAAAGAAATTAATGGTTCTCTTAGTACACACGAGCAATGAATGCAAGGCCAAAAATGTACGAAACTAGACTCGTAACCGGTTCTAATGACTCTAATTTGAAAATTTTTGGATTTATACCCAAAGAGAACAACACTCCCGAAGTTACTGTTTAAAACTAGTTTTCTGGATAGATTTGAACGCATCAGTTTATTGGATTTTGACTCCCAAAAATTATGATAAAATTCAGATATTCAATTCAATATGTAATTAATCGACTGTAAAAATTTCAGTTCAAAATTCATTCATTTGATATGATTTCTTGATTTTTAAAATTTGTGATTCTGTGCAGAATTCTTATCCAATGACTTTAGCTCCTTAATTCGCTTTAAAATTTTGCATGATAATAATATACCCAAAACACTAACCATATCAGCCAAACTGTTCCTTTTCTTCCAACAACTCAAAACACCCACAAGCACCATAACTAGGTAAACAACAAACTATAATAGAAGAAGAATAAATTGATTGTTACCTTAGAGTTGTTCAACCACAAAGTTGTTGGAAATTTCTCTCTCTCTCTCTCTCTCTCTCTCTCTCGTGGTTGTTGCGACATGTTGAAAGTGTTGTGCAAAACAATTATAATAAGGGTTAGGGTTTTTGTTAGGAAAACTAGGGTTGCTCTCTATATATATCTAAACAAAACTCTAAATAATTATCCTTTGTTTTATATTATTTTTTTTCCTCTCACCATTAATTTAAATAAAATATAACTATTATTATAACAAAATATACTTACTAACTTGTCTCCTTTTTTTTTTTAATAAAAAATCTTACCTCCAAATTAAAGACTTTCACCATAAATTTATTTTAAAGATCCCCCAATAAAATTTAATTTGCACCTTAGGATTCACCATCAAGATATTTGAGATTGTAAAATAATTATTACTTAATTATTTATTTGATTTTTATATTCGGGTTCGTACAGCTATTTTGCTAGTTTTCTTTGATGTTTAATTGACTATTCAACTCATGGTTTAAGAAGTATACATCAAAGGATTGTTTGGCTATTCTACACAAAAGAGAGAGTTGTTCTTTGGTGGATCCTGAAGAATTCGAGCCTGAAGCTTTGGTGGATTCTGGAGTGACTCATCGTCAAGACAATTCCAAGGTGAAGACGGGGTTGGAAGAGGCACATAGGGGTTGGTTCAATTCGGGCGTGGATTCGCTAGGTAATTGAGAGTATACCTGTGTAATTCCTTTATATCTTCTTAGTGGATGTTTTCTGGCTGTTGCCCGTGATTTTTTTTATCACAATTGGAGGTGCTCCAATTGTGTTTTTTCCACGTTAAAATCGTTGTGTCGACTTGTCTTGATTGTTTGATTGGGATTGTTTTATTGCTTAAAGTTGATACATAATCACAAATTAATATCTAGGGGATCTCTAGATTTTTCAAAATGTTGGGTCTGACTGAATCTAATTGGATCTTATTAAAAACTCCATGATCACTAAAATAACAACAAACCATGTATATATGCTGGTCATTTAGGTATTAAACGCTATTAAAAGTTGTATTATGTCATTTCACTAAAAAGATGGAGAAAAAAAGAGTTGAAAATATGTCGGACACAATAATTTCAAAAATTGTATAAATCGTAAAAAGTGAATTGAATTGTGAATCGATTGTGAATCGTGCGATTCACCAGAGATTCACTTCCAAAATAGATTCACTCATAAATTCATATCGATTTTACAAAAATTACGAATCAAATCGTGAATCGAATTGTGAATCGTAAGATTCTGATAACAGCGACAAGTAAAAGTAACACCAGTCACTTCAAGCATAAAAGTGAAATTTTTTCATCTAATAATGATTATTTTTATAAATTGGTAAATGATCACATTGACACAAGCTGTAAAAAACTAAAACAACAATGTAAACTCATTAAGTTACCCTAAATGTAAATAACTAGGCAATTGTAAAGTGGCTTATTCAAGAAACTTGCAAAGTCTCTTACAAGTTACAATGTATACAAGGCAATTGAATTTCAGAACTGGGCCGAAGAGAATCACACAAAGGGTCCCTTTCATCACACTTGGTGCAACCTTTATAAGAAAAAACTCCGGTCCATTTGGAACAAAAATGAACAAGGCCTACTTCCTTCATAATTGACAACACATAAGTACACACAGAGATGTTTCCAATTTTTTTACGCATTGCGGCAAAATGGGCCGAAGATGGAGAGAAATGCAGGAAATTGAAAACACAGAAAAGTTTAACCTCATCCACCAAATGAACATAATTGACATAGTACTTTACAGCGACCAACTACATCAGATTTTTCTCTTTCTCTAGTTCATTTTCTTTCCTTCCTTCCTTCCTTTCATTCCCTCTCCTTATTTTCACACTTTCTTTTGGTAATATGGATGAACAGCATCAGGTTTTATCATAAAGTCCAACTTCTTCACAAGTGCAAGTGTCGACTTTCAAGCTCTACTATCATGTAACACAAAACAATGTGACCAAGCAAAGATAAGCTAGAGCAAAAGGACTAAACCTAAAACATTCAAAATTTCCAAATAAATTTTCAATTTCATCGAAGCAAAATTTTCAATTTTCAATTTCACAAGTACAGCTAAATATTTGAAACCTCAACCCACTTGTTTTCTCAAAGGAGAAGATGCAAAGCTTGCCAAACAAATCTACAAACCAATGCCATAATCTTTGAATCATGACTTGCATTGGTACATCAATCACACAAATAATAATAAAAACTTGCAGAAACCAGGCCCTGAAACGTTCCGTACTGAGTTTGTTGTTGTTGTTGTTGTTGGTCTTGCTGGTGACGGTGATGATAAGGAACCTTCCCTTCTTCTTCGCTCATCTTCTTCTCCTAAAAACACAATTAGAAAATTTCTAGGGTTTTCAGAGATGGTCTTCTTCTTCTTGTTTCTTCTTCTGTAAGGATCAGTGTGGGGAGCAATTGATCATCGATATTTGATTCATGTACAGATAGATAGATAGATAGATAGATAAATAGATAGATACAGGAAGTGCAAGTAAACGCTGGCTGTTTATCTGGGTTTGACTTATTGGACCGTACACGTGTACATGCACTACAAGAATCTGCACTTTTAGCGACCATTGTCCGCGACCAATATAAAAGTTGGTAGCTAAAAGTTACCTTTTGGCGACCAAATATTAATTAGTCGCGAATGATCATTATTTTTGGCGACCAAATATGAGTTGGTCGCAGAAGGTCATATTTTGGCAAAGAAAAAATGAGTTGGTCGCAGAAAGTGGTATGCTTTTGGCGACCAACTATAAATTTGGTCGCGGAAGGTCACATTTTGGCAACTAAAAAATAAGTTGGTCGTGGAAGATCAAAAATAAGTTTGTTGTGGAATTGGCGACCAAAATTTTAGTCGCCAAAAACTTATTTTCCCCGACCAAAAATATTTTAGTTGCTGTATATTGAATTTTGGCTACTAAAACAATTTAGTCGCCAAATGAAAAATAAATTTTTTTTTTGGTCGCCAAAAACTTATTTTCAACAACCAAAAAAAAATTAGTCGCCAAATTAATACTTTTAGTGGCTAATATTTTAGTCGCCGTTGATTGAGATTTGGCGACTAAAAAAGTTTGTAGGCGAAGGAACCTTTTCTGCGACTAATCTGGTCTTTTGGTCGCCAAAAGTTGTGGAATTGGCGACCAATTTTTTTTTTAGTCGGCAAAAGTACAATATTTAGCTACTAATTTTTTTTTAGTCGGGATATATTGATTATTGGCGACTAAAAAAAATTTTAGTTACTAAAAATACTAGAATTGGCGGCAAAAAAATTATTTGTCGCCAAATAGTTAGTTTTCGCTACTAAAATTATTTAGTCGCTGAATGAAAAATAAAAAATTACTTTTTATCTTTGGCGACTAAAAATTTGGTCGCCAAAAATGTATTTTCAGCGAGTAAAAATTATTTTTGTCTCCAAATAGTTAGTTTTGGCTACTAAAATTATTTAGCCGCTAAATGAAAAATAAAAAATTACTTTTTATTTTTGGCGACTAAAAATTTGGTCGCCAAAAATTTATTTTTATCCACTAAAATTATTTTGGTCACCAAAAATAAAATATTTAGAGGAAAATATTTCAAATTTTGAAGGAATGTATGAAATTAATTAATATTTGCCGACAAAAATTAGTTTTTTGGTCGCCAAGTTCCCAAACATGACTTTTATTTGGTTCTACAGAGGCTAGACTGGTATTTGTGGAGAATAACCGAGATAGTTTAGTAAAGTGGTAAAATTTTGAAATCCCAAGAAAGTGTTTTTGTTTTTAATTTTCCCACCCAAAGTACCCGCCAATTTGCTTTTCCACATTCAATTCAAACAACCAAGTAAAACCACAGAGCTGAGAGAAAGAGAGAGAGAGTAAAACAAATCATTTTCCACCAGTTGAATTCATCATCTCTCCACTTTCACTCTTCATTCTCCGAACTTCTCAGGTCTCTCTGTCTCTCCTCTTACATAATACAATACATTCATTGTGTACCATTAATTTCTTTCTCATTTTCTGATTTCCAAAAAACAAAACAAGAATTATTTCGTATTTTGTTTTTTATTACTGAATTTGTTAAGGATGTGAATCTTGTGGATTTGGTTGTGAGATGCAGGTGGAAAAAATGGCAGGAAAAGGTGGAAAGGGGCTTTTGGCCGGAAAGACCACCGCGGCAGCTATAGCGATTCCAGTTTTCCCTTTCCGTATTTGTTGTATTCCGGACTTTGGTTCTGTGGAGATGGTGATTGTATACCTTGTTGTCATCCTTTAATTCCATATGTTTGAGTTTTAGGATGTGTTGGGCGTGTTTCGAACAGGTAGGTTGAGTTTTGGTCTCAAGTGTTGTTGCCCAGAGTTTTGGTGTTACGCTCGAGCGGGTCATTCTGCGCTCGAGCGGAGTTTGCTTTTTGGTCGTCCGCTCGAGCGGGTCTTCTTGTGCTCGAGCGGGGTTTACACACTCCCAGTATTTCGTGCCTCTGCAAAACTTCTGCAGGTGTGTTTTTCATGCTCGAGCAGGTTTCTTTACGCTCGAGTGGGTCGTGCTCGAGCGGGTATGTTGGCGCTCGAGCGGGTGGTGCTTTGTCTGTGAAAGTTCTGGGAGGGGGAAATCTACGCTCGAGCGGATGTATTTTATTCTTGTGTCTTGGCGCTCGAGCGGGCCTTCTTGCGCTCGAGCGTGTCCAAATTTCTGTTCTTGACGCTCAAGCGTTATATTCTCCGCTCAAACGGGAGTGTCGTATATCAGTTGGCAGCTGGGTTTTTTTTTTAAATCACTTTTTACATCCTCTCTCTCTCTCTTGCTTTATAAAAACACCTTTTGAGAGCTTCTCTCTCTAGGATCTCCCTTCTCTCTAGGGTTTGATCTAGTTAGAGTGTTCCACTCCCTTGGTGCCTTTGTAAAAAGTGGGTTGATCGTCAAGAGCTACGTTTTGATCCGAGAAATTGTTGATTTGGAGCACTTTGAATTTCTTCATCTTCGTCGTTTAAGCTCTAACTTCGAGGTAGGGATATCCTACTCCATCTTATGAGCTTTGTCTTTGGATTTTAGTATTTCGATATGCTGGGGTTTGTTGGGTAAGTTTGAGAAAGTTTGGGGCCTTTGTGTAATTTTTGAAAGATGGGTTTTCAAACATATAAACTTTTACGTATGTAATACATTGGAAAATGGACTTGGTATTGGATTATTGATGGAAAATGGAACCTTAGGGTTGGTGTTGTAATTATGGGAAAAAGCCCTAATTGCATGATAAATTAATTTGTATAATTAATTTTGGGAAATGAGAAATTGAATAGGAAATATTCAAATTGGAAAGGTATGGGATTAAAGGGTGTAGTCCGATTAATTTATCGCTCACCTAGGCAAATGTTGATAATTTATCCATTTGGTGCATTTATTTTCTGTTTAGAAATAACTGCTTTGGGCTATCGGTGGAGGATAGTCTTGATTGTTGTAGACAATACATGATGATTAGGCAAACTAAAACTAATCAATTGAGTAGGCTATCGAGTATAGCGGTTGGTTTAATACATCGAAATTGTGTATTGAATGATTGAACATGTATATGATAATTGTTTATATACTTGTGTTGTGTGGGAGGAGATAGGGGATGTACTCCACGGTTTAGGAGAAGATAGGGGATGGACCTCTAAACCGGAGATTGTTTTACATTGATACAGCACTACAATGTGTATCAGTTGTGAAGTAAGGAAGTGTTTTGTTATATTGATACAGCACTACAATGTGTATCGTTTGTGAAGTATGGAAGTGGTTTTATGCGTTATTGATACAACACCAAAATGTGTATCTGTCATGAACTTTGAAAGTAATTGAGTGATGAGTTTTAATCTCATTAAGTTATTTGGGCCAGGTTCTGAACCTTGTTCTCAAACTAAAAGTTGAATAAGAAATGGAAACTGAAATGTAACTTGGGCATGATTGTCATGAAACTGTAATATGGCATGAGTTGGAATATAAGTATGGACCATCTGTTGAATGCTATTATTTTAGTCATTGTTTATAGTTGGTTTAGTATATTTCTACTGGGCTGTGGCTCACCCTATATGGGACATCATTTTCAGGTACAGGTAGCATGCCACCTCTAAGGACGTAGCTTGGGAGGCTTAGTGGCTGGGACTCCTTTTGTTGTTTTGTTGTATTACATGTACATCAAGCCAAGGGCTTCTTTTGTATAGAGTTAGCACTCTCTTTTTGTAACCAAGTGTTGACTTGGAAAGTTGTAAGCCCTTAGGGCATTTACTTTTGTTGTCAACATGTAATACATTTTGTAATGATTACTCTGATGGAATATATTTATGCTTCATTCTCTTACGTCTAAGCATGCTATTGTTGGATGATTTATGGGTTTATTTTGAGGGCGTTACGGCAGCCGTGCCTGCCAAGGAGAAGGACAAGAAAAGGCTTGTTTCCAACTCATCCCGAGCCGGTCTACAGGTAAAACCATTTATATATACTTTCTATACATTCATATATCTGTAATTGTCAATTTTAAGCACACTTGTATAAGTATGCACACCTTTAAAGTATATATATATGCGTTTTATGGACCAAGAGTTCTTTGTTGATCTCTTATGTGCTTATACTATTAGTCCGATTATATCTTGCATACTTGTGTCCCTATTTGTGTTTTTGGCTCAACACGTCCATAAGGAAATTACTTGAGCAGATAAACTTCTGTAGGCTGTGCTTAAATCGAGGCAGAATTTATGGCAGCATTTTGTAACGAGCAAAACTAAAAAAACAGAAAGAAAACTAAGGAAAATTGTTTGGAGTGTTTGAGATTAAATCTTAGGCCCATGAATGGTGTAATAAATTCACAAACACCTAGATCTACCATTCAATTATTATGATCTGCCATTCAATGACATTCTTGATTGGCGAAAATTTTCATGTTGTTTAAGGAGTTGAAATGTTATAATCCTTGGTTATGCCCTTCAAAAGTAATCTCACAACTGAAATGAATGAGAGGAACTTGATGATTTGGACTCTAATAATTTTTATTACAGATTACAACACTACTTTTCTTCTTGTATTTAGACTATTTTCATAGGAATGTCTGTGTCACCCAAAACAGGGTAAATGTAACGCCCTCAAAAATAACCCATTAAACATATAATAATGACTTGCATTATTAAAAGAAAACATTGCATTATCTCAAACATCAGAGTATTACGAAATGAAGACATTACATGTAACATCATAATAAATGCCCTACAGGCTTACATCTTGCCAAGCCAACACTTGGACACAAAAATATGAGTTCTAACTCAAATACAAATAAAGCCCTAGGCTTGAATGTTTACATGTAATTCAAACAAAAACAGAAAACTAATCTAGTCTTCAAATCCAAGTCCTTCCAAGCTAAGTCCTTGGAGGTAGCTTATCACCTGAACCTGAAAATGATGTTCCCATAAAGGGTGAGCCACAGCCCAGTAGGAAAATACTAAACCAATTATAAGCATTGAATAAAGTCCTAGCATTCAATAGTTGGTTAAGCATGATAATCAATTATATCAACATACAGTCAACATACAGTCTTAAGACACTAATGTCTATGACACTTATCAATTTCCATTATTATCAATATGGCTCAGAACCTGACCAAATTTACAACTGTGAACTATATAGCATATTCACATTACGTCCAATATCAACAACACAAATGAGACTCAGGCTCATATCAAAACACTTCATACTTCCAGATTGATACACATTTTAGTGCTGTATCAATAAAACACTTCAATATAAATAAGCACACATAATAGTGATGCTAATGGAGTCCATCCCCTATCTCCTCCCAAACAAAATCCGGTTTAGAGGTCCATCACCTATCTTCCCCTAAACCGTGGAGTACATCCCCTATCTCCTCCCAAACAATGCAATGCATGTAAACACATAACATATACAACACACAATCAATACATTTAATGTCTGTATTAATTCAACAGTCAAAGTTAATGACTAAACCAATGTGATTAGTTCCAGTTATCCCTAATCCACATGTAATGTCTACAACAATCATGACTATCCTCCACCGATAGCCCAAAACAGTTATCTCTAGACTGGAAATAAATAAATCAACAATACAATAGGCAAATGATTTAAATTAATCAACTACCCCATTTAATCAATAAATTCCTCAATGCATTGAATTCAACCAATTTCCCCAATTTTCCTTAAATTAAACATACAATTCAATTTAATACAACACTTAGGGTTTTTCCCAAAATTACCAAACTACCCCCAACATATTAAAATGCTAAAACTCAGAACAAAACGTATACATTGGAGTAGGAGATCCCTACCTCGAAGAAATAACCCAAAAGAGAAGACGAAGATGCTGACCCAAACTCCAAAGTGCTCCAAAACCCAAATTATTAAGATTAAACTGAAGCCCTCAACCCCCTCTAACTTTTTAATAAAGGACCTAGGGTAGAAACAGCCTAGAACTAGATGAAACCTAGGGTAGAAGGTGTGTAGGGAGAGAGAAAAGTCGGACCTAGGGTTTGGAAACAAAAAGAGATAGAAAACTAATTAAAAAAACCCGCTGCTACCTATTTAAACTGAACAGGCTCGCTCGAGCGAAGACATGGTCGCTCGAGCGACCAGACACAAAAACCCACGCTCGAGCGAAGAAAAGCTCGCTCGAGCCAAAAACTCGATGCTTCAGGTCTGCAACCCAGAAGCTCGCTCGAGCGACGAAATGCTCGCTCGAGCGAAGAACTCGAAAACATACAGCTCGCTCGCTCGAGCCAAGAAACACATCTCTCAGGTCCTAAGCCCAGACGCAGACTCTCGCTCGAGCGACCAAACCCTGGCTCGAGTGAAGAACAAAAACAACAGCTCGCTCAAGCGACCAACTCCTCGCTCGAGCGAAGGTCCAAAAATCTGGACAGCAACACTTGGTTTCCAACCCAACCAACCTGTAACAAACCTGCCCAACTCAACCAATAACTCAAAAATAAAGAATTAAAGGACAACAACAACAATACACAATGCCTGGATCCACGGAACTTAAGTCCGGATACAACAATCTAAAGGAAAAAGACCGGGGTCGCTATAGTAAAACAGAGCATTTCATCAACACTAATTGCAAACTAAAATTTGACACCTAAACTAACTAATAGTCACTTAGGCTAACTAACATAGCTTGCTATTTCATCATCTTCATTTAACATTTGTTTATCAGCTTTGTTTTGGCTTCTATTATGAAGGCATCAAATTTTTTTCTTTGATTTTAAGCAGCAAATTAACTTCCTCTTGAGCTATGAGTTAAAAATCTTTCTTTAGTTCATGGCTCATAATGTGCTACCAATGCTAATCTCAGTTGCGCATCATTGTTGCCATCTGATTTACTCAGCCAACCAAGAGGTTCGATGTAGGGGTCGGTGGTGACCCGACCTTCACGAATGGCGGAGGTGATTTTGTCCTTCAATGTAGACTTGAGAAATAGAACTTGAAGAAAGGAATAAAAGCCATAATGTTTTGAATGTAGTTAAACAAAAGTTTAAGTTGAGATGAATCAACCACCATTGCCTGTAAAATATAGATTTTCTAATCAAATTTAGAATTACATATTTGATTTCATTTGTGGATTAGATTAAATTTGAAGAATTTTCATTTCAAAACTTGTAGAACCCACTTCTTAGTTTACTAAGACCCCTGTATTGGATTTCATTTTATCTCTCTTTATTTTTAGTTTCATTTTTGTTGGGTTTTATTTTGTGTGTAAATGCGGACCGGTGATGTTTTAGAGATTTTCTCTAATTTATTTATTGGATGGTGGTATTATCAAATGAACGAATCAGTTTTGAGCTTGTGTTAATGGTGATGGGCGGTGTTTCTGTTGATAGGCGAGTGTTGGATGGAAGGAAGAGAAAGAAGCCTAGGTATTCAAGCGATAATCTATTGTGGACCTCATAGCAGAGGCACAGCAGTGAGGGGTCACAACAGTGACCCTAAATCCGAAACCGTTTGCATTACTGCTTGGAAAGTTCATATGAAGTATTAGACTTGCCATTAAAATATTTGGATGTGAAAAAAAGGATTACTTTCCATTTTTAAAAACCTTTCGCCCATATAAAATGGTGTTTATTTTATACTTTTCCAGTCAAAAGGATAGAGTGAAAAGACGAAAGGATGGTTTTACAAGTGCCTTTGTTTTCTGTTTTGTAATCCACCAGTTGATTAAGACATGGATAGATCAAGGAATTTATTGTTACTTGCGGAGAATTTCTTGATGATTGATGAAAGGAATTTTTTTATGTGGACATTTTTAATTCTTGATGATTGATGAAGATCTTTTAATGGGTGTGTTTGGATTTTGGATTTGGATAGGGGATTTGTGGAGCGAAAAGAAAATAGGAGGGAAATGTGAATGAAATGCAAGTTAAATTTGTTTCTAGCTACAAGACTTCCTCTACCATCCCGTACTATTCATATCAATTTCTTTTTTTACTATTTAAAGCATTTGATTGAATGTATTAGTTGAGGGCATTAATATTACCAAATGAATCGAGTTTGGACTTAATTGAATACATTGTTCCGCCTATTTTCTAAAACTTGTGCTTTTGGGATAGTTGGTGATGCAAAAATTTGATCTTTGTTCTTTTTTGTCATCAATCTTTCAAGGTCTATGAGAGATCTCTGTCAGGTTCTGGTGCTAGCCCAAATGCAGCTGCTGCTGCTCAGTTTGTGAGAGCTAAAATGCTTCCAAGTGGCTATTTCATTCGGCCATGCAAGGGTAGAGGGTCAATTATCCATATAGTTGATATGTTAGTTTGGATCAACTGCCAAGCAAGTTGATATGTTAAATCATTAAAGAAGGTGAAAGGCTTCAAGTTTTGTGTCATGTTGGACTTCAAAGAGGATATAGCTTTTGAGAAGACATGCTTACTAAATTCAATTTGACTTGAATATGCCTTGTGTTGTGCTACGGTTACATATTTTCATCTTTATTTTAAATGGAATTTAATTATTGTTTGATGATTTAGTGAAGTTACAAGAAAGGAAATTTGTTAATTATTGTTCCTAAGCTTTTTCTTTTTTAAATGTTATTGTTCCTTAATTGTGGTTAGGTTGAATGAATTTTGTTTGATATTGGATTGAATGTTTATAAACAAAAATTGATTGTTCCAAAAAAAAAAAAGAAAAAAAAGAAAGAGATTTGGCGACTAAAATCATTGGTCGGCAATTTCTTACCTTTTGGCGACTAATCTGTTTGGTCGTGGAATGTGACAATTGGCGACTAAGATATTTGGTCGGGAAAATATCACTTTTCGCGACCAAAGTGTTTTAGCGACAAAATGGATTAGTCACAGTAATGATATATTTAGCGACCAAAAATTTAGTCGGCAAATCCAACTTTTCCAGACCAACATAAATTTTGGTCGCAAATTACTTTTGCCGACCCTCAATTGGTGACCAAAGTAGAGACCAAAAAAATTGGTCGCGGATAACTTTTGCCGACTAAAAATGGGCTTTTAGCGACCAATTTTTTGGTCGACAAAAGTGTTATTTCTTGTAGTGATGTGTAGGACATGATTGGATGAATTTAAACTAAAGAAAAATGATTTAGACCTCTAAAAAGAGAGCTCTAATGGAGCATTAATTTGTCTTTTTCTTCCACATATTTTGTCCTTTACCTCACCTTTTTTTTTCTTTTTTTTTCTTTTTTTTTTTTAATGTGGCCAGCTCATTAGAGCTGCTGCAGTGCAGCTCTAATTAGAGCTCTGCAGCACTGCCGTTAAACAAAAAGCATAAATTGTCATGGGAAGGAAGAAAAAAAAGTTAATTTTTTGATTTTTTTTTTTTTAAATGTGTAAAAATATAAAGAGGTGATCTGATTTAAATAAAACAATAAACTAATAAATTGATTTTTTCTTAATTGTCAAAATAGGCTAAAGTATGACTCATTTACATTTCGCTGTCCTGAATTTCAAAACTCAACATTTTTTAATCTATTAAAAATATTATCTTATCATAGTTAACTCCTTTTGTTGGGATTCTATTAGAAATTCACAAAAAATTAAATTAAGAAATTATCTTATTATAGTTAATCCTTTTTGTTAGGATTCTATTAGAAATTCACAAAAAATTAAATTATGAAATTACCAGATAGAACAATCAATAATGGGTATTATCCTAAAAATTCACTAAATATGTCATGTTTTTATATATGATCTGATTTTTTATAAAATTCTAATAGAATCCTAATAAAAATAATTAATTATAATAAAATAATATTATAAGGAGTTTAGCGATTAGGGAAAAAAAATACAAATAAGTCATAGTTCATGGAGATTTATTGTAATAAGACCACCTTTGATTGTAAATTAATGATTTTTTTGGTTTTTTTTTTGGCTTAGCCCTCGTTTGGAAACAGATTATTTTAATAAATTTTTAACTTTTTATAAAAAGATGTACAAAAAATATATAAAAAGTATTATGACAACTTATATTGACTTTTGATTTTTTGACTAAAATGTTTAATTGACAAACGAAACCTTAATTTAGAAACTTGGCTAAAAGTCGCTTTTTTTTACTTTTAACCTATTTGGGTCACATTATTTCTCTATTTTTTTTATACTTTTTTTTTTCATAAAAAGTCAAAAAAAAAAAAAAATCAGCTTTTAACCTACTTCCCCAAAACAAGCCTTTGGTTAAAAACAACTCCAATTGGCATTTTGGCATTCAAGAAGATCATATTTTATGTCAAAATGTCATAACTTAGACCATCTTCAATCTTTACTCAAATCTATCATCAAATTCAAATTTGATAAAAAAAAAAAAAAGAAGTCTTAAAAAATAAGCTCCAACGTTTTCATCAAAGTGATATTAAATAGAGGGAGAAGTAAATATTTCATCAAATGAAGGAAGGTTTGATCCTTCATCAAATTTAAATTGTTACCGTTAGACCAGACGTCCACCCGAATGTCCACCTAAGGCAATTTGACAGCCTTTTTTGTTCATGTTTGGACAACCTCCAAGACATCTGCTCAAATGTCCTTCTAGACAATTGAAGATGTGAAAAAATTCGGACGAAAATTTTAATTTTAATATTGGAGTGAGAAATAGAGAGAAATTGTCAAATTTGAACTTATGTGACAAATTCAGATAATAACAACTGAAATTACGGTGGATTGCAATGTATGAGTCCTCAATGTAAAGTTGATATTAAGCTGAAAGTTAATAGTCAGAAAATAAATAAAAGTACTTCTTTAGTTTTAAGATAATTAATTAATTTTTTTAAACTTTATTTTAGTTTGTATATGTCTAATAGGCTATAAATAAATTATTTAAGCTGCACTAAGCAATCCCAATGTGTACAAATTAAGTTGTTGTTTGACAAAAACTTTTTTTAGTTGGCTTTTTGAAGTTAAGATTTTTTTAACTTGTGATTAAAAAGTTTGTTTGACAATTTTTTTTTTAATCCCAACTGGAATAACTAAACAAAATTGGTTATTTTAGTCAAATAAAACAAAATATCACATCCAAATCATAATCATTTCATCTTTTCTCTCACAAAAGTTAAAAAAGTCAAATAACCTATCTCAAACGAGGCTAGCCCTAGGCTAAAATAACCAAAAAACTAAAAAATCAACCCACATCCCAAAAGAAGGCTTAAGAAAAATAAATTAAAGTATCAAACTGTGCTTAATGCAGGATGGAATGATGGGCGTGCAACTTAAGGCTCCTGACCTAATATTGTAGAAATTTGCCTAGTCTGCGCACAATTTTAAAACACGTTGTAACAATGGACCTCTACAACAACAGCAATCAGGAAACTTCAACAAAAGAAAAGATTACAATCAGCTTGTTTGATTTTAGTTTTTAAAAAATACTTTTCAAAAAATTTTACATTTTTATTTTTTCGTATTTTTTTTTGTTTTTAATAAATTTTTCTAATATTTTAAGCAATTTTTTAATTTTTAAACACACCTAATATAAATACACAAAAAAATATAATATTTTTTAAAACAATCTTTAAAAAATTCACTAAATATTATTTGAATTCCCTCATCAATACGTTACGCTTCTACGGGTAGCCAATTTACCTTTTATATCAACTTCAAATGCTTAGACTGGTGTGCTCTTTTAAAACAGGATAAATTACATTAACCTCCCTTGAGAGGGAGGGGGGGGCATTGAGCCCTACAAAATATTTGACATAATTATATTGGGCTCTCTTAAGGTTTTTAATTCACATAGCACTTGCCCCTTTTAATAATTCGTTAGTCTTGTCGATGGAAAAATGATGATATTATATCTTTTACTCTGAAATGTATATTTTGTCTTATTTATTCTCGTGTCTGCACATCATCTATATTAGTTCAGATTGTTTTAGCTTTAGTAAAAGAGAGGTTACTTATATTGTGAAGTTCATTGTATTTTTTTATAAACCTCAAGGGTGATCAGCATAATTTACCCTTTAAAATATGAGTCTAAATTTCCCATCGTCTTTTTTATACGCTTCCGTTAGGATGAAATTTTTTTGCTAGATTGTTGGTGCAGACAACCCGGTTTTGATGTCTGCCGCTGAACAGATTTTCAGTGCTGGTGGGAAGACGATGAGGCCAGCTTTGGTGTTCCTAGTGTCAAGAGCAACAGCAGAAATTGCAGGCTTGATGTGAGCAGTGTTATTTGTATTTGTTAAAATACTCTTTCTGAGATATTAAACAAAATAGATGTTTTATTCAATACTATTATTTCTTACTAGGGAACTTACCAAAGAACATAGGCGCTTGGCAGAGATTATTGAGATGATCCATACTGCAAGCTTGATTCATGATGACGTATTAGATGAAAGTGACATGCGCAGAGGTAAGCCTTTAGCTATATGCTGCTGCTCTCAGTTTATTCAAAATTCTGTGCTGCTGTGTGGCATCAAAATCATTGTCATGATTCATTTCACATTTCAGTTTATATTGTTGAAACCTCGTATCTGTATTGAACACCAGCACAGTTTATGTCATTGTTTCATATGATATTGCTGATTTCTAATTCTTAAGTTGAATGAGTCTACGATACGGAACTTGCTAGCAGAAACTTTCAACTGTTTCCCAAAATATTTGGTGGTTTTAGCCCAGATTTTACCAATATAAACTTGACAAGACCGTTAAGTATTTATGCCATCTCTGTTTGTCTTAACATTATATGCAATTTTTCATAACAAGTATTAGATTTGACAAGTTCCATTGTTTTTAGTTCCATCTAGAAGTCTGGATTAGGATTTATGCAATTGAGTTTTGTTTTGCTAGAGTGGCATGCATAACATAGATTTTTGGTTAAACAATAGTAACAGAGGAAGGAAATATAGATTGGTGGAACTATGTGCTAACACGTTTCTCTTTCTTGTTGCGAACTTTATAAATGTTTGCATTCAGGACATGAACCTGAATTGAAATGGCGTGTACCATGTCTGGATTATCCCTTAAGCCAGTTTTTTGAGTTTTCTTTCAGTTGCTTTTTTGCCCCTTGGGGGGACGTTAAGTAGTGTCACTGGTTTATGTGTTATAGACCGAGCAAACCATGAGATCTAGATCTTGCTCTATTGTTTTCAAAGGTATAAGGTTGACTCCACATACAATTGGCAAACTTCTGAGGTCTCTTTACTTTATGCAAAAATTTAAGTGGCATCATATATAAGGACGTCTCTTTCAAGTTTCAACTTTCAACCATTAAAATGAGTAACTAGAAAGCCGCTCTCTTCATAGCTATATCACGTTTCTGGCTATTTGCAGGAAAAGAAGCTGTTTACCAACTTTTCGGTACAAGAGTGGCAGTTCTTGCTGGGGACTTCATGTTTGCCCAGTCATCATGGTACCTTGCTAATCTTGAAAATCTTGAAGTCATCAAGCTCATCAGTCAGGTATTGCACCACAAGTCCTTAAAAACCTTAATTGGTGTTCATGCTTCTCTCTCATATGCTAATACCCCTCGAAAGTTTCTATTTGGAATTTTGTTAGGTCTAATCTCTTCAAACGGAACGAACAGAGATAGAATCAGACTAACATGCCAATTTGGCCACTATTAGTAGATAAAATAGTTTCTTTCTCTTAGAATCCCAAACAATTCGATATTATACTGTTAGCCTTTGATCAAGAGCTACTACAAAACAGCCTCCTTAATCACCACTAGCACCAAAGGAGCTTTCATTTTTAGTGGGGTCGATAGCGATATTAATGAGCAAATGTATCGGCATGGTAAGAATCTCGGACTATCCTTCCAAGTTGTTGATGACATTTTGGATTTCACACAGTCCGTGGAGCAGCTGGGAAAGCCAGCTGGAAGCGACCTGGCAAAAGAGAACCTGACTGCGCCAGTAATTTTCACACTAGAGAAAGAACCGAAACTGAGAGAGCTCATTGAATCTGAATTCTACAAGAATGGTTCACTCGATGAGGCCATTGAAATATGAAGGTATGAGAGGTGATCACACCATAATATGGTGAACCCTCTCATATCAAATCAAAGTTTGATATGGTGATTCATCCCTTCCCGCAAGAAGAAGCAACTGGAAGTTTGAATTTTGAATGAAGAGTCACAATGGTTAGAAACATGGTGACCATTGAGTTTGATGATTCAATTTCAATGGTTGTAACCATTGATCAAAAGTCACCATATATACTATAAATATATGGACAGAACATGGGTTCATTTCTCTTGAATTCTCTCTTTATTTTTCTCTTTCGGATTGTATATTCTTGTGTGATAAGCACCCTCACGGGAACTCCGATCCTTTGCCATTGTTAAGTTTATCTTACAGTGGTATCAGAGCTTTGTTTACACAAAAACGCAGATGATGAATTACAGCCCGGAAGAACAAAAAAATTTCGAAAGAATTCTACCAAAAATTCAAACAGTTATTGATCGTCAATCTTCAACATTAGTTAATTCAGTTTGTTTATTTAATCATCACCAATGTGTTGTATTCCCAGAAAAATACCCAAAGAAAATAACAGTTGGTGGTGCTATTGTTCCGAACCTTGTCGAAAGTGAGGCCGAATTATACCGGTGGAAGCAATTTTATAAAATAATTTTCGGTTCAATTTGCATCTCCACATTAGCACCATCTTGTTCTTCTCAGAATTTTGATCACAATGGTGAAATTCGTTGTGAAAAAGGGCAAAAATTTGATCCACAAAATTCAAATTTTAGTGTGTGGTCTCCTACCCCGGTCACCGGAGAAGACAATCGGAGTTTACAGTCCGTTGATGCTTCTGTTTTCAAGACAAAACAAATTGGGCCAAATTTAAACTTGAAAAAAGGACCAAAAATAAGAAAAACAGCAAGAAAATCTATTACATTGGGCTTAAGAATTAAAAAGAATTTGATTGGACCAATGTAACACTTGGTCCTTTAAACTATTGGAGGGTGTATTTAATTTCATTATTTTAAATTTAGGAGTCTTTGGGGTTGTTGTATCTTGGTTTAGAGGAGTATAATTCGATTTAGACATGTTGGGTTTGTTTGTTCGCGCTTGTTCTTGTCAAAAGTTCCTTGGGAACTTAGAAATTTTGTTCTGGAGTAGACACTAGCCTTCCTAAGAGTCGACCCTTACATGTTAGTGAAATTTCTGGAAGTGTTGCTGGAATTTAGGGTCAACACCAGCCTTGGTGGTGTCGACACCTGCCTCTTGTTGCTGTCCACAAAGGTCAACACCAGTCTGGGAAGGGTCGACCCTTGTATGTTGCTGAATCTGGAAGTTGCTTGCTGAAATTTAGTGTCGACACCAGTCTGGGAGGTGCCGACACCTTGCCTGTTGCACAGATTGCTTTTCTTCCTAAAGGATCAACACCTCTGCCCGAAGGGTCGACACTTGCGTGTAATTTTTAGCTTTTTGGGCTGGTTTGGGCCCTATGTTTTGGGGGTTTTTGACTTCTTCTTTTCATTTGATTTTTTTTTTTCATTTGACTTTGGGACTATTATTCTATTATTACCTTGTTACTATAAATAGGCTCCAAACATATTTTCATTTCACTTTTCTCCTCTTTCCTCTCTTTCAAACCATGAGTTCTCTTCTCTCTCTCTAAAACTCAAACTTTTTCACTTAAATCTCTAGATCTACTCATCTAGAGTGATCTTTTCACCTTGGTCCTTTAAGAAAGAGTGTAGATCTCGTCAAAGGCTTCATTTTGATCCAAATAGTTAATGGTTTCGTCGCCGGTGAATTTTGGGTTGTCATCTCCTTGCTTCAAGAGGTAAAGGTTTCTAGTTCTCTTTCAATACCCTCATTTATAGATAGAATTGTGGTATTTTCTTTATATAAATACAAAAGTTTATATTTTTGTGCATATTGTGATGAATCATGAGATTGGGGATTAGGGTTTGAAGAGAGTTGGGTTTACTTGTTGGGTTATGATCTTGGGTCATGAGTTTGGGTGTAAAAGTAATAGAAGGGTTGGAATAAAATGTGTTTTTGTGAAAAGCTTTAATTTCTCTTAAAAACCCCTAGTTTGGCTCATGAAGATAGTTAATGGTTTTGCTTCAATTGATAGTAGAATTATAAAATTGAGGTGTTAAATTACACATGTACAAGTTTAATTGAAATGTTAAAGAGTTTGAAAATTTTAGGTAAAAGTTGCGATTGAACTTTTAATGTTGATATTTTAAATTATGTTATAATATGAAACTAAACTTGGGGGAAAAGAAATTACTAATGGTATGGATGATATGAGTTTTGTGTTGAAACAGTTGTGTTGAATTTTGTTGTGTGTTAAATGAATTGTATTGGGTTATGTTGTGTTGAGTTGAGTTAGGTTGTGTTGAGTTTGGTTAAGTTGTGTTGTGTGGAGTTGAGTTGAGTTGTGTTGGGTTGTGATGTGGTTGGTACCCGCGCGGGGAGTCGGAAAGGTTTTTGGTGGCTGTAGACGTCCCCGAACGCCCCGGGAGGGTTAAGTCCCGTTCCGTTCATATTGGGTTTACTACAGTTCGGACTCTAATTGTCACGGTTCTAAATCTGAACCAAAGAGTCCAAATCCGGCAAATCGTTTTTGAGAAAACAGATTTTCGAAAAGAAGTGCCAAACATGGACTGCTTTGCCAGATACAGAGTCGCCACCTAAATATTTTTTAATGGGGAAATTTAGGAAACCCTGACTCGGTGCCGAAGGCCACGTGTCCGTCATCACCAAAGTTGTCTTGGCTCGGGAGCTTGGGTACGATCGGGGAAGGTCAGCTATGAGCACCCCCTTTCGCCCGGTCCGGAGACCGGCCTCTACTAACCGTGATATCCGATTTTGAAAACGTTATGTATTCTTATTCCGGTTATTAGCCTAGAATTACTATGTTATGCGCGCAGCAAACAAGTATAGACTAGATCGCCTAATTTGGAAACAAGCATTGCATATCCGTTTGTTTTGAAAATGCTTTGGAATTTGCTACTCGCAAGTAGGCTAAAACACGGATTTCAACGAGTTTTTCCAACTCAAACAATCCAACCTTCACCCACAGGCAATCAAGCAGTTATATCACATAAGCAGCTAGCCTCATGGTAATCATGTTGTTATGGCAACATTCACACGCATGCGATATGCTAAAGCGTAAAACTCACCTAGTACTCCAAGCCAAAACAGTAAACTAGTTAGCAAACATGCATGTCCTAGTTCATGTTAAGTGGCTAATGCAACACATGCAAAGATGCAGTTTAGAGTAGGCTCGGCTAACCCTAAAATGGCATATGAAATGCTACAATTATCACGTATTCGATTTGGAATTAAAAATACTATGCAGTTTGTATGATGTACCGAGCCCAGTGCATGTAAACAAATGAATGGATGCACGCATGCTACCATAAGGTATGCTAATTTTAAATATGCCCTAATCTACCATCGTAAGCGGGTAAATAAAAGGGAAGAAAGAAGTGGGGGTTGGAAGACATGCGCACACACACCCACACTTATTACAAACACGCCCTCACTCGGAGGGGCCAAAAGAATATACAGTCCGAATAATGAATAAATAAATTATTACAAAATTTCTACTAATTTAGTAAAAAAATGCAAAAAGAAAGAAGGCCACAGCCCCCGCCTCGGGATACGCGAATGATGCATGCTCGGATTCGACTCGCCCGGAAAACCCTCACCATACCACTGCTGCCTCTATTTTCACTGTCCTGCCTCTCTGGAAAACTTCCAAAGTCTCAGGAAATGTTCCTTGCACACTGAGGATCATCATCGGCTGGATGAAATGGCCACCGGCCATGTAGAATGTCCATCGGCTGCTCACGAGTTCATCGGCCACACATAAATGGCCGGTCGGCACTATATACTGCCGGTCGGCAGAAAAATCCTGTAGAAGACAGTTTTGACAGCAACAGCAGACAAGCAGTGCATGGTATGGGATTTTGAGCATATGTAAGCATGGCCAATGCTCCCTATCATGTATGGGACTCAAGGAAGCATGACCCTTGGTTCTTGGGCCATCAATTATGCATCTTGGTGCATGATAGCCTAAGGAACCAAGATTGCATTTCAATGTCAATATGCATGCAACACACAAATGAGAACTAAGTCCCTATCATGTCAAAATCAAGGGCCTTAGTAACCAAGAGTTGAGACAAGTTGCATCACTTGTGGTATGAACTCCTCTCAACCCTTACACTTGGTTTGACACCCCAAACCAAGTAATGCAATGCATGTTATGCAAACATGGCTCAACAATGCAACATGATGCTAAAATGCAAGGCATGCCAAATGTAATGCAATATGCAAGGTGCAAATGCAATGTAAACATGGACAATTTAGGCAATAGGGTTAACATGTAGCAAGACCATATTAATCAAACATGCAACCATAAAGGCCTAAAGCTAAGACACAAAGTGGAGCATTCCACTACCTACCAAAAGGACCACTCATGACATATATTAGTCAAGCAAAAACAGAGCTCTATCATGCAAAAATACACCCAAACCCTTTGACATGGTAGTCCCAAAATACCTTAAACAAGCAAGCATGCATAAGGCCTATTCCTAGGCATAAAAGGACACATCCTCAAAGCATGAAATAGGTCACATATGCAAACATACAAACATGGTTTATGGACTGAAATATGATCCTAAATGATGCCAAATCATGAGGATGGACTAAGGTGAGCATGCTAGAGGCCAAAATACTCAAGACTTGCAAGCCCAAAATGCACAACAACCACATCAAGCATGCCAAACATGGCAAAATCAGTGGCTCACAGCCCTTAAACATGACAAAATGAGGCTAATATCTTCATGGAGTTAAGCTAATACATGCAAGAATCATGGCCTAAACACAAGATGCATCTCTATGCCAAATAGAGGAATGCTAAGTAAGTATGTTAAGCATGCAAGAGGCCAACAAAACACCATTAGACAGAGATAAAATATGATCCAAAACACCCAAAAAAGTTCTGAAATGGCGCCAAAAACAAGCAAGCATGCATGTTCCCTTTTAAGCCAAAGACAAAGGCAAAGGAGGGACAAAGGGGAGAGGGGTGTCCCTCCCCTATACAAGACTTCAAACCACCTTCCTTACCACTAAAAACCCACTGGTTTTCAGTGGTGAGGAGACCAAAATAACAAAGCAAACAAAGCTCAAAAGTAAAGGCACCAAAGAGGCCAAAATAAGGCCTAAGAGGGTGAGTTTACACTCAAACCACAAAGTGACCTTAATGAAAGTTCAAAAGCAAGAAAATATAAGACTTTTTTTAGTTATACACAAAGCTCAAAACACAAAGCAAGATAGGTAAAAACTTGTTGCAAAAATGGGGAATCTAAAGTAAAGTGCTCACCTTTGAAGAACACTTGAAGAACAGGTGGCACAGCCCTCTTCTATTGATCAAAACCAGTCCAAAAACTCAACAAACAACCCTCCAAGCCTCCCAATCTCGAGCTAAGGTGTAATGGTGTGTGTATTGGTGCAAAAGTAAGGTAAAACCACACTTTTAGGCCCTAAAACACACACACAAGAGGAGAGAAAGGGAAAATCTAGAGAGAGAAGATATATGGCAACTATATAGATACACAAGCTCTGGTTTTTGATCAAAATGGCTAACCTCTAACAAAGGGAGAGAAAGGGAGCTTATATAGGCCAAGCCAAGCCAAGAAACTTAGAGGCTAAGCAAAAGAGAAAGGTTCAAAGGGGGCAAAAGAGTCTAGGCTTCTTGGAGAAGCTAAGACAGCTGGCCAAGCTTCTCCAAGAAGCTTGGCCAAAGGTTCAGGCTTCTAGAAGCTTAGAGGGTTCAAAGGTGCAAAGTGGTCACACTTATGCACGGGGGAATGTGATGGTGCATTCCAGCTGGCACAGCTGGCATGCACCAGGCTTGTAGGGTGCAAAGGGGTCACACCGGCCAGCCAAAAAGGTCACCGGCCGAAAAAGGTGCCGGTCGGCAACATATAGTGCCGATCGGCCATGGTTTTTAAGAAAACAATGCCAGTGGTACACGTATGCGGCCGATGATGGTAGGGGAGGGTCGGCGGGGTGTGGGGATGGCCAGAAAGCCATTCCCTGCCTTTCAAGGCAAAAACACAAGTGTTTGGCGCCAAAACTGAACACGAAGCAGTCGAGTCAAGAGGTCTTGAGACGAGGCGCGCTGCCGAGGCCTCCGGGAACTCGAGACGAACACAAACATGGATAATCACCGAGTATTCAAACGGTGACGTCCAAGTCTTGAGGACGGTCAAAAATGGGGTGTCTACAGTGGCACGCATTCTACCGTATAATAGTCGACAAATGTGGGGGATGGTTTTAAAATTGAAAAATGATTTTTCGGTACCCACGGCTGTCCGTATAATAGCCGGTAAATGTAGGGGTGATTTGAATTCAAGGTGCCCAATTGCCCTGTCTAGGCTTATTGTTGGACGAATGTGGGAAAATGTTTTTAGGTGTCAACACAGTTCTGCCATATAATAGCCGGCACAAGTGGAAAAATGATAGTTTTCGAAAATGTTTTGGGTGCCCACGTCTTGCTGTATAATAGCCGGCAAATGTAGGTGATGGTTTTAAAAAGTTGAAAATTGGTTTTTGGAAAAATGTGATTTTTAGGAGAAAATGGTTTTTGGGAGTTCACTTCCCGTCGTATAATAGTCGGCAAAAAGTGGAAAGTGTTATGGATTGGGTGCCCGTTGTCCCACCGTATCAAGTCGGCAAAAGGTGGAATGTGTTGAGAAATGTGTTGAGTCGATGATAAAATGTGTGAATTGAGATGAACTTATGAAATTACAATTGGTGTGTAATTTGGCATGGAAAGGGAATGCATATAGAAATTATCTGAAGAAATTGAATTAAAATGGTTTATTATCCATGTGATATGTTGAATTATAATTGATAATACAAATGTGGATGTGATGTAGTTGTTAGACAAGTAGGAGTTGAGTGTAGGAGAATTGTTATTGAATATAAAGGAGACTTGGATTTCTACGTTAAGGAGTTATAGTAATAAAGGATTGACAGGTGGGAATGGAGTGTATGAGGGTTGTTTTTGCGTATTAAGGGAACATGAACTTGAGGTTATGGAGTTTTAATAAATGTAATGAGTAGAAACAGAAAATGGAATTAAAAATACGAATATTAAAAATGAAAATTAAATGAGGAATATTTTGGAATTGGTTAATAAATTTAAAATGATGTTGTTCCTTAAACATATTTGTTTTCAAAAAGGATTTGTGGTTTTCTGATGATAAGGGATAATTTTTATGGTTGAAGGTTTTCCTTAAATGTTCAATAAATTTTTAAAAAAAGGTACTCTACCTATGATATTTTGAAATTACAGAACATCATCTTACTATATGGTATCACCTTGCATGCATGATCATTTCTATCTATAGGATGGTTATTGTTTTAGAACTATGAGATTCCTACTGGGCAATTGTGCTTACCCCTTGTTGTTTCATTTTCCTACAGGAAGAGAAGTCGGATTAATTGGTTGGAGAATTAAGAAGTTCACGTGTCTGTTAGGTGTAATTTCATAGTAGATGTGAAAGAAATGAATTTTGTACATTGATGTTTGTAATTATTTATTTGTAACTCCGTAGCGGGAGCTTGGCATGTATTATTATTATTGTTGTATTCATCATGAGAGAGAACATATACTACTATGCTTCTATTACTCAAAGGTAATAGATATATATATAAAAAAAAAAGGACCTAAATTAAAGGCTTTTGGTAATGATTCCAAGTAATTAAAAATCAGGGCGTGATAGCCAATGCAGGCGGCCCAACCCAACAATAGAGGCACAATCAAGTAGCCCAAAGCCGCAGCCCATCTCCCAAGGCCCAGATTCGCGCGTCGGCCTAATGCCTGGTGCTTTGCGCCCTTCTGCTTCGCTTCCGAACCCGCGTCCATCTGCTCTGGCCGACCGACATCTGTCGGACCCACGTGTCATGTTGGTTCGGTCCCTGTAGCGCCCTAAAAAAAAACCCATAATACCATACATTCACGATATAGAGAAGAGATTTCATATTACAATCATCAGAGTATTCTTACGAAAGGTATTACATATTGACAACAAAAGTAAATGCCCTATAGGTTTACAACTTTCCAAGTCAACACCTGGTTACAAAAAGGAGAGTACTAACTCTACACAGAATTAGCCCTTGGCTTGATATACATGTAATACAACAAAAACAACAAAAAAAGTCTAACAGCCTCAAGCCTCCCAAGCTACGTCCTTGGAGGTGGCATAATACCTGTACCTGAAAATGATGTCCCATATAGGGTAAGCCAATGCCTAGTAGAGATATGCTAAACATAATATGAGCAATAACATAAAACATTAGCATTTGATAAATGTTCAACCCACATAAATCAATTCATAACCCATTTCAATTACATGACAAATATGTCCATGTTCCATTCCTCTTTCCTTTACTTAACCAATTTTCAATTCATAGATATGGCTCGGAACCTGGCCAAACAATTCCCATGAGACCACAGCTCATATCAGCAATATTTCCATTATTAACAATTTAAATGAGATAACAACTCATATCAACAATACTTCTATACTTCACAATAGATACACATATTTGCTGTATCAATATCACATAAAACACTTCTATACTTCACAATAGATACACATATTCGCTATATCAATACTTCAATAGATACACATATTTGCTGTATCAATGGAGTCCATCCCCTATCTCCTCCCAAATAATATCCGGTTTGGGAGTCCATGCCCTATCTCCTCCTAAACCGTGGAGTACATCCTCTATCTCCTCCCACACAACACAATGTATATAAACACATAACATATACATAATCAATCAATACATAAATTTGATGTATTATTCCAATCGTCATATTCGATGACATATTCAATTGATTAGTTTTAGTTCGCCTAATCATCATGCATTGTCTACAACAATCAAGACTATCCTCCACCGATAGCCCAAAGCAATTATTTCTAAACAGATAATAAATGCCTCAACAGACATATAATCAACGTCTTCAAAAGTGAGCAATTAATAAATCCAACTCCACTATTCTATCTCATATTATGCCAATTTCATCATTTCCAACTCAATTTCATATTTCCATAACATTCCTAAATTAATTATATAAATTAATTCATAACAAAAATTAGGGCTTTCTCTCCCTTTTTTCTCAACAATGACCCAAGGGTCCCAATATCATCAACAACATCAATACCATCATTTTAAGACCCAAAATACATATTTATGAGTCAAAATAACAAAATCCCTTTTTATACATTTTGAAACCCTAACATCCAAAATCACCCAACTTCAACATTAAATCAAAATGACTAAAAATTTAAGTCAAAGATCATAAAAATGAGTAGTTATCCCTACCTCAAATTCGGAGCTCAAAGGAGGAGGTGAGGAAAATCGAAAGTGCTCCAAATCCCAAGATTTTCGGATTGATAGAAAGCCCAAGCCAAGCTCCACACTTTTTGCAAAGACACTAAGAGAGTAGATCACTCAAACTAGATCAATCCCTAGAGAGAAGTTGGAGTTTTAGAGTGAGGTGCTCTCTAATGGAGGTTTTCAAAAGTAAGAGAGAGAAAAGGAGTTGAAAAAGTGATCCAAAAAGTCAGACTTCGGACTGATATACTGCACTCCCGGCTCGAGCGTGGAACACCCCGCTCGAGCGTCAGACACAGACTCACGCTTGAGCATGAAAAGAGCCGCTCGAGCGTCGATTGCACACTTCCAAAAGTTTTACAGACCATGGTCCCTACTCGAGCGTCAGACTCCCCGCTCGAGCAGAGGAACGAAATCAAAGGAGCCTGCTCGAGCGTCAAAACTCCCGCTCGAGCATTCGATGACCTGCAGAGAAAAATACTGGGAGATGGATATTTACGCTCAAGCGTCAAAACTCCCACTCGAGCGGAGAAGCAACAACAAAGGGCTCGCTCGAGCGTCCAAAGCCCCGCTCGAGCGTGAAGGCCAAAATCTGGGCATCTACCTTAGGTTTCTAAACACAACCAACTTGTTTCAAACCTACCCAAAACATCAAAAAACTCAAATATACGGAATTAAAGGATGACAACAAGACATATACAACAACCAACTCCACGAAACCTAAGTCCGGATACAACAATCAAAGAAGGAAGAACCAGGATCGCTATAACCTCCCCCCCTTAAGGAATTTCGTCCCCGAAATTAAGTACAAGTTTTCAAAAATATGTTTTCTCATTTCCCAACAACATTACCATCCAATATTCAACAACTTGACCCATTACCGGTCATCTCATCCCTTCTCAAGGGGCAATTCACAATATATTACAAAATGCATTATCAACATACATTTCTTTCAAATTCAACAATTTTCTACGTACATGTTTCACAACTCCATATCATATTTAACGTTCATGATATATTTCCATTTTTACAACACATTCAACATATGCCATGTTAAATTAAACTTCCATTTCAAGGCAAGTTCCACAATACTTCCATAAACCGAAACATTTACAATGTTTTACAACTTAAGACATAATTAATGCTCTGAAAGTTTATTAATATTACAAAATCCCCAATACATGATTACACATTAACAAACAAGTCCAGATATTTCTCACGGACCTCCAACTCACGTTCCCAGGTGGCTTCTTCCACTCCGTGATGTTTTCACAAAACCTTTACCAAGGGAATGGTCTTGCCTCGCAAGACTTGATCCCGCCTATCCAAGACCCGAACCGGTCTCTCCTTATACGAGGCATCCTCATCAACCTCTAAGTCGGTCCAATCCAGTACATGCGATGGATCCGGCTCGTACTTCCGAAGCATACTAACATGAAACACGTCATGTACTCCTGACAACTGTGGTGGCAATGCTAAACGATAGGCAACCTCCCCAATCCTTTCAAAGATCTCAAAAGGGCCAATAAACCGAGGGGATAACTTCCCACTCTTCCCAAACCTCATCAAACCCCGCCTAGGTGATATTTTCAGAAAGACATGATCACCCGTCTCAAATGCCAAAGGCCTCCTCCTACGGTCGGCATAACTCTTTTGGCGACTCTGGGCTGTAACAAGCCTCCTACGGATAAGCTCAACTTTCTCCGTCGTTTCCCTCACCAACTCCGGGCCCAACAAAGGTGCATCACCCACCTCGACCCAACAAACTGGAGACTTACACGGTCGGCTATACAAGGCCTCAAACGGTGCCATACCGATACTCGATTGGAAACTGTTGTTGTAGGCAAACTCCACCAAGGGCAAGTGCCTCTCCCACGACCCACTAAAGTCAAGAACACAACCTCGAAGCATATCCTCAAGGATCTGAATAGTACGCTCGGACTGCCCGTCGGTCTGAGGATGATAAGCCGTGCTAAAGGTCAACCTAGTGCCTAAGGCACTCTGCAGACTCTGCCACAACCTGGCAGTAAAACGAGGATCTCTATCAGAGACGATCGACACTAGGACCCCGTGCAACCTCACTATGTCCTGAATATACAAGTCGGCAAGATGATCTACCGAATCTCTCACGCTCATAGGGATAAAGTGTGCCGACTTAGTCAATCGGTCTACAACCACCCAAACAACATCACTACCCCGCTGAGTCCTTGGAAGACCTACAACGAAGTCCATAGTGACATGCCCCCACTTCCACTCGACAATAGGCAAGGGTTGCAACAAACCCGCTGGCCTCTGATACTCGGTCTTCACTTGCTGACAAGTAAGGCACTTAGACACGAAAGCTGCCACGTCTTTCTTCATTCCCTGCCACCAAAACTGATGACCCAAATCACGATACATCTTGGTGCCTCCCAGATGCACCGCAAGGCGTGAATGGTGAAACTCTCGGAGTACCTCCTCTCGGCAAGACTCCGGCACAAACAAACGGTCTCAGTATCTCACGCTTTGGTCGGCTTACATAGTTAAACCCTTCTCGACCTTTCCACTGGAGATCTTCTCTCGAAGGGATTCTACCTCAAGGTCACCTCTCTGTGCCTCTAACACTCGAGTCACAAGTGTAAGCTGCGCAACAATAGAAAACAAGGCCGCAGCCTCAACAGATTCGCCCAGAAGCAAATCAAACTCGCCAAGTGCACCCAACATGTCCCACTCCCGGATGACTATACAAGCTACAACACTAATGGATTTCCTACTAAGGGCATCGGCCACGACATTGGCCTTCCCCGGGTGATAGTGCAACTCGAAATCGTAATCCTCAATAAACTCCATCCACCTCCTCTGCCTCAAATTCAAGTCTCTCTGTGTAAACAGATACTTTAAACTCTTATGATCCGAGAATACCTCGAATCTCTCACCGTACAGATAATGCCTCAAAATCTTCAAGGCAAAGATTACAGCTGCTAACTCTAGGTCTTGTGTAGGGTAATTCCTCTCGTGTATTTTCAACTGACGTGAGCCATAGGCTACCACTTTCCCTTCTTGCATCAACACACAACCCAAAACCTCTCGTGAGACATCACAATAAACCGCATAACCCAAACCTCTCTCCGGGATAATTAAAACCGGAGCGGTGGTCAATCTAACTTTCAACTCTTGGAACGACTTTTCACAAGTCTCACTCCATACAAATTTGACCCCTTTCTGCGTCAATCTAGTCAAAGGTGAAGCTAGCCTGGAAAAATCTTTCACAAACCGGCGGTAATACCCAGCTAATCCTAGAAAACTGCGGATCTCAAAAACGCTCTTAGGCTGTGCCCAATCCTGCACTGCCTCTATCTTGGATGTATCAACAGACACCCCTTCCCCGGAGACCACATGGCCTAGAAACTTGACTTCCCCTAGCCAAAACTCACACTTCCCAAACTTGGCATACAGCCTATGGGTTCTAAGCAACTCAAGCACCACTCTCAAGTGTTCCTCGTGCTCCTCCTCAGAAGGTGAATAAATCAGAATGTCGTCCACGAAAACGACTACAAAATGATCTAAGAATTCCCGGAATATCCGGTTCATCAAGTCCATAAATGCTGCCGGTGCATTGGTGAGCCCAAAAGGCATCACCAGAAACTCATAGTGGCCATATCGCGTACGGAATGCCGTCTTCGGAATATCCTCCTCCCTAACCCTCAACTGATGGTAACCCGATCTCAAGTCTATTTTAGAGAAACAACGGGACCCTTTCAACTGGTCAAACAGATCATCTATACGAGGCATAGGGTACTTATTCTTAACCGTAGCCCGATTCAACATCCGGTAATCAATACAAAGTCTTAAGGCACCATCTTTCTTTTTAGCAAAGAGGGCCGGTGCTCCCCACGGCGAAACACTAAGGCGAACAAAGCCCTTATCCAGCAACTCCTGGAGTTGAATCTTCAACTCACTCAACTCGGCTGGGGCAAAACGGTAAGGTGCCATAGAAATTGGTGCCGTGCCGGGCACTAAATCAATAGAGAACTCGATCTCTCGATGAGGTGGCAAACTAACAAGATCCTCGAGAAAGACGTCCGAGTACTCACAAACCACTCTCGGCAATACGGTCTGGGTCTCATTACACTCACTACTCATAAAGCTAGTGAGGAGACTACTAAGCTCACTCCGCCCTCGCGGATCATACACCGGTGGCAACACACTACCAACCCGATCCCCCAAGAAATGGAAACAATCCCCGCTCAAGGTACATAATGTGACCCTCTGGCGGTAACAATCAATAACAGCTCGGTATGACGATAACCAGTCCATACCCAAAATCACATCAAAACCTGACATAGCCATAACTACAAAAGAAAATAGAAACTGGCGGTCGGCGACCTCTATATCACAGCCCCGACACCCTTGTTTCAAAATTAATTCACCCCCAACAGGCGATACAACACATATAGGAGATGCTAACTGTGCCAACTCCAACCCCAAAACAGATGCAAATGCAGTAGATATAAAGGAATGGAATGCACCCGTATCAATCAACACATTGGCAACCGAGTTGCAAAACAGAAAGGTACCTCTCACAATAGATGGAGCCGGTACTAGATCATGTGCGGTAATAGCATACACACGCCCTGTAGGCCCCTGATCTACGTGCTCATCCCTAGGAACAAAAGACTGTTGCACAGACTGAGACTGTGCTTCATGATGTGCGTTATGTACCCAGCATTCTCCGAAAGTTAATTTCAGTTCCAGTATTAACCAAAAGGGTTTTGAGATTAATTTTAGGTTTAACACAGTGTTGATTAAGAAAGGAAATGTATTAGTGAAAGGTGTAAGAGTAAATGACATGTTCTATCTTTCTATTGATAATAATAAAGTATGTATTTCTGATTATTTGTCTGTTTCTACCAGTAATAGTTCTTATTTATGGCATCGAAGATTAGGTCACATTAATAAAAATAAAATGTCTTGAATGTTTCAAAGTGGTCTATTGTCTAAAATGTGTTTTGATGATTTTGATATATGTGAACCATGTATCAAAGGAAAAATGACTAGTAAACCATTTTTAAAACATTGGAAATCATCGGAATTACTTGACGTAATTCATTCGGACATTTGTGGCCCAAGAACTAAAACTCATTGAGACGTGGAATACTTTATTACTTTCACTGATGATTATTCAAGATATGGACATATCTACCTTCTTAAACACAAATCAGAGGCAATTAAGAAGCTTAAGGAATATAAATTATAAGTAGAAAAACAACTTGGTCGGTCCATTAAAAACTTGACAAATGATAGAGGTGGCAAATATGAAGCTACGGATTTTTTCTACATAGATAATGGCATCAAACATTTGTTTACAATGCCATACACACCACAACAAAATGAGATCGCAGAAAAACGAAATCGTACTCTAATGGAAATGACAAGGTCTATAATGGCTCATGTTGATCTTTCTATTCATTTTTTTTTGGGGGGGGGAAGCCCTGTCCACCGTTGCGTACATATTAAATAGAGTCGAAACAAAAGCCAAATCTCTAACTCCTTATGAATACTAGAATGGTACTAAACCTAATGTTCAAAATCTCAAAGTTTGGGGATGTAAAGCACATGAACTTATTCCCAAACCTTTAAAGGATAAATTGGGAAGTAAAACTTGGAAATGCAAGTTTATTGGCTATGTTGAAAATGGGAGTGGTTATCGCTTTTACCATCCCGAACGTGGATTGATAGAAAGTAGAGATGCTATTTTTCTTGAATCCACTGATCTTGTTACTCCTATTGAACAAATTGAATTACTCTCCGAAGTATCTCCGAATTCTTCTTTTCCTTCTTTGTCACTCGATCCACAAATTCACCCTGAACCACTTAATAGTGGGAGGAAACAAAAGCTACATGACGTTGTTTTACCTCCTTCGAATCCTGAGATAAGTAGGAGTAAGAGAGCAAGACGTCTATCTACGTTTTTGAAAGATCATTATGTTTTTCAAGTTGAAGAACTTAATAACATAGTAGATGATCTTACTAGTTATAATGAATCAATGAGTAGTAGTGATGCTACACAATGGCTTGAGGCAATGAATGAAGAACTTGACTCAATCAAGAAAAATGATGTTTGGGAATTAACCAATCTCCCGAATGGAAGAAAAGCCATTGATTGCAAATGGGTTCTTAGAAAGAAATTCACAGTAAATGGAAGTTTGGAGAAATACAAGGCAAGGCTAGTAGCCAAGGGATTCATACAGCACCCTGGAGTAGACTTTGTGGATACATATTCTCCTGTTGCAAAATTTGCCTCAATAAGGATTCTAATGGCGGTAGTAGCCAGGATGGATTTGGAATTGCATCAATTAGATGTTAAAATAGCTTTTCTTAATGGCAAATTAAAAGAGAAAATTTATATCATGCAACCTGATGGTTTCCAGATCCAAGGCAACGAGGATAAAGTCTACAAGCTGAAAAGATCCTTGAATGGACTCAAACAATCGTCAAGACAATGGTATTTGAAATTCCACCAAGCCATTTTAGAAATGGGCTATGTTGTAAGTCCAGTAGATCACTGTGTTTATATCTGGAAAAATGATGATAAGTTAGCAATATTGTCTTTATATGTGGATGACATATTGTTAGCAGGAAATTGTCCAGATATGATTATAAAAACCAAAACTTTCTTGGCATCTAGATTTGAAATGAAAGACATGGGTCTTGCAACCTATGTTCTAGGAATTAGAATTTCAAGAGATAGAAATTCAAAATTATTATATCTAGATCAAGAAAAATATCTAGACAAGGTGCTCAAAAGATTTAATATGGATAATTGTAATTCTTTAAGCACACATGTTTGCAAGGGACAAAGTCTTAGTAAAAGTATGAGTCCTCAAACTAAGTCTGAAATTGAGAAAATGAGAGATGTCCCATATGCTCAGGCAGTAGGCAGCCTAATGTATGCTATGACAAGCACAAGACCTGACATCTGTCATGCAGTCAGATTAGTAAGAAGGTTTCAATCTAATCCAGGTAAAGAACATTGGCAAGCAGTCAAAAGAATATTCAGATATTTAAAAAGCACTAAGAATTTGAAATTATGTTTTGGTTTGTGTGATCTAGACATAAAAGGATACACTGACGCGGATTTTGTAGGAGATATAGATAATAGAAAATCTACTAGTGGTCATGTGTTCTTGTTTAGTGGAACAGCAGCTTCTTGGTTAAGTAAGAAATAGAGTTGTGTTGCAAAGTACACTATGGAAGCTGAATACATAGCTTGCAGCACAGCCGTGAGTAATGCGGTCTGGATAAAATGATTTGTTGATAGTTTACAATTAGGAATACCTGCCAGACCGGTCAATATGTTTTGTGACAATCAGTCTGCCATTTTGTTAATCAAAAGTGGAGCGAATAGCTCTAAGGGAAAACATATTGATGTAAGTTATCACTATATTCAGGACATAGTGGAGAGAGGTGAAATTAAAGTCGACTATATACCCTCAGAAGAGATAGTGGCCGACCCTATAACCAAAGGGTTGTCTCTGGAAAAATTCAGAGAACATGTAGCTAATATGAGATTGAAAAATGCCTAGCTAGGTGGTTTAGCTACTTATATAAGAACATAGTCGGATGACTCTGGGGACGCCTAGATAACCGATGTTTTGCGACTCTATCTTGCATGGAAACATGTGTTTGGTCAGGTAATAAGATAGAGGAATTGACAAGGTACGGACATCATAGTTAGCATGAGATGTAAAGTCCATGATATGCAACATGCTGACTAGATGATGTTGTCTGCTTGATCAGCAAAAAGTCATTGATAAGGTGTGTTAAGGAAAACCTTCAGGAATGGGCCTTAGAGGAACAACTTAACAATAATTTCGGCGCAGGTCGATACATGAGGAATGTGTGCGGCTGAAGTCGTCAATGGTGATTGGGTATGGACTGTGAACCCAACACTGAAAATTGATGCCATTCATTTGAAATATGGTGAATTGAAGTCATCTGGAGTGTGTTGTCAGTAGGAGAACACATTCGTACGGGTGCGGTTAGATTGGTGGCAAAAACGTGTACACGTATGGCCAAGTCACAATCAGACGTCGATCTATGAGGTACATTCATAGATGAAAGTTGGCATGAGGCAAAATTTTGGTACCAAAGTAAACATGCCTAACTTAGGTTTTATCACCAATATTCTAATGTGATCAAGTGGGAGATGAAGGTATGAGAGGTGATCACACCATAATGTGGTGAACCCTCTCACACCGAATCAAAGTTTGATATGGTGATTCATACCTTCCCACAGGAAGAAGCAACTGGAAGTTTGCATTTTGAATGAAGAGTCACAATGGTTGGAAACATGGTGACCATTGAGTTTGATGATTCAATTTCAATGGTTGTAACCATTGACCAAAAGCCACCATATATACTATAAATATATGGACAGAACATGGGTTCATTTCACTTGAATTCTCTCTTTATTTTTCTCTTCCAGATTGTATATTCTTGCATGATAAACACTCTCACGGGAACTCCGATCCTTTGCCATTGTTAAGTCTATCTTACAAAATAGTCAAGAGTTGTGGGGGGGGATTGAGAGAGCTCGAGATCTAGCAAAAGAAAAGGTTGAGCTCGCGATCCAAAACCTTTAGTGTCTTCTTCAAAGCGTGTTTCGATTAGCATTCGTGGGAATGGTGATGTATAATCTAGAGCGGATTGATTAAAATGGACATATTTTCTAAGTACAAGGTAATGTTTGATTTCTAAGTCATTCTTGATGGAGGGAATGCATTCAAGCATACAAGGTTGTGGGCTTAAAGATGAAGAATATCAAGCCTTCCACACATTAATAAGTGCCCGTACAAATTAGAAGCTTCATGTGATTCATTACATCTTCATAAAAAGGTACCACGCTATATATTGTACTAAAAATTGTAGCCTTCTTGCGAATTAACCGAGAGGAGGGATATAACATTCGATGATTGTTATACACTACAAAAGTATAAATGTTTGAGTTCTGAACTCTTACCAAACAATACTATTCTTTTTTAGTTAATAGAACAATAAATTTTAATTGTGTGACATAGCAACTTATGAGTTTTGCCTCCATTGTGGATGTTAATGTATATATGGTATATGTGAGAACCCGAATATAAAAATTAAGTAAATAATTAAATAATAATATTACAATCTCAAATATTTTGGTGATGAATTCTAAGGTGCAAATTAAGTATTATTGGAGGATCTTTTAATTAATTTTTAAACCTAAAATAAATTTATGGTGAAAGTCTTTAATTTAGAGGCAAGATTTATTATCTAAAAAAAAAAACAAAATAAAATAAAGTAAATAGAGAGGAGGGTGTGACTTGAACTCTAGACCACAAACTTAACAAATAAGGCTTTACCATTTGAGTTGCATATAACTGATACATATTTTTCTATATTTATCTATTTATTTGACCTACACATGCTTTAGGTGTACCCAACCATTAGTATAAAATAAAAAACAAAAGAAAAACCCTAACTCTCTTATTATTTTCACAACACAACAGCAGCCACTTTAGGTTTCTTAGCAGCCATGAGTCATTGTGAGGGGGAGGGAGAGAGAGAGAGAGAGAGAGAGAGAGAGAAATTTCTAGCATTTTGTGGTTCTACAACTTTAAGGTATTGTTCTTCTATAATATATTATATCTATGATTATTGTGTATAGATGTTTCGGTGTATTGATTGGAAGAAAAAGGAATGGATTGGCTGATTCTCTTAGTATTCTATGTATATTATTATCATACAAAATTTTAAAGCAAATTAAGGAGCTAAAGTCGTTAGATAAGAATTTTGCACAGAACCACAAACTTTAAAAATCAACAAACCATAACAAACGAATGAATTTTGAACTGAAATTTTTACAGCAGATTAATTACATATTGAATTGCATATCTGAATTTTTTTTATAATTTTTGGGAGTCAAAATCCATATAAACTGATGCGTTCAAATCTGTCCAGAAAACTGGTTTTAAACAGTAAATTCGGGCGTGTTGTTCTCTTTGGGTATAAATCCAAAAATTATCAAATCAGCGTCATTAGAACCGGTTACGAGTCTAATTTCTTACATTTTTGGCCTTGCATTGATTGCTCATGTATATTAAGAGAACCGTCAATTTATTTAAAGTGCTGCCGAAAACAACCTGTTTGGATATAATAAATTGTAGATAATTATTTTGATAAGCAAATCAAGTGAAACCAATTGGGTTTGAAACTTAGGATATATTGGTTGATATGTGGAGGGTTTTAGAATTTTTAAGACAACGTGGAGTGGGTTTTTAATTTTCAAAGTTAGCGAATAGATTGGAAAAACTTTGTTTTATCTTAAAGTCACTTTTAGTTAAGTTTCAATCAGAACCCATGTCTTGAGTGATTTTAGACCTTGAAGAACATGAACTTAGATAATATTTAAAAGTAACGGTGAGTTGGGTTGAGCTATATTAGTGTGTTTTAGTTTGGGGTTACTTAGTTTGTTATTCCTTTTAGTACATTTGAATTAGTAGTGACGTATAATTTTAATACTTTGTTCAGGGCACTAGTTGGACTATCATACTTTATTCGAGGATTATATTATTTCGTTTTCATGTGAGTAGTTTCATGCTACGTATTTTTATAAATGTTCCCCTACCTTGAACTGTTGGAAAAATAAATTGTTGTTTCAGGACTAAACTGTTTTGATAAATTATTATATTATCAATGGAATCAAATCATTTCTGAAACATGTGTGAACTTGGCATACTGCAAACTATTTGTTTTGGTCTCGTGTTTATAATCATGAACTACCATATTTTGCGAAACTGATGCGTATTGATTATTGGGACCATATGTGTATTTAGTCCAAGGAAATTATTTCACTGTGTGTGGTGACTCTAGCCACTAGGGAACAGATCCAGGTTGGGCCGTGATGACTCTAGTGCTCAACGATTGTAAGGAAAAGACCTACATTAAACTAGGTGGCCTTCAATCGGATCGTCTTCGAGAAAAGGCCCAGGTTGCCACCCTGAGGATGACTCTTAGTTCGGTATTGGATCCAACGGGGCTTATAGCCTTGAGAACTATGTGGCATATTATTTTTTTTTTCTTGGTACCCAAAAAATTATTAGTGTTCATGTTGTAATCTGTTTTAAGTGGAAAATGTCATTTATCATGTTCTTGAGAGACTTGAGTATTTTAACTGTTGAACTGTGGAACCTTCTTTTTGAAACAGATTCTCTTTACCAAACTGTATGCCAATCTAGTTTCTGTGATATGTATCTTATTTTGGAATTGAACCCTGTTTTCAAAATTGTATTTACTATCCATGTTGCTACTCACTGAGCTATCAGCTGACTTAGATGTTTACCATTTCCAGGTGTTAGAAGGACTTAGAGTGGACTCATGGCGTAGCGGGGACTCAATTGCATAGACCTCTAGGGCATTTATTTAATTTGTTTTAGGTTGCTTTGTCGGGTTTTGTACATACATTGTGGTTGGGTTTTATTTAGAATTATTTTATTTTGTGGGCGGTTTGTGTCCCATTTAGTATATATATATATATTTTTAGGAAGTTGGTTATGGCTTGTTTTGCACTTGTGGCATGTCACTGGATTGAGTTTTGATTTATTTATTTCTGGCCTATCATCACATTTATTCTTTATGGTTTTGGGATTCATGTTTAGGCTTACATGTGCCTTGGGCTAAGTCCCTGTGGGCCACGGCCGGTCATGCCCGAATTTGGGGTGTGACAGTATATATTCCTCTATCTATTAGGTATTAGATATATTTGTATTGCCATAGTTAGGTTTCTTGTAAGATTCTCTTTCTCATAGTTAGGCCTTCTATTGTATAGGGTAGATTGATTGAATACAATACATATTGTTTCCTCTCTCTCTCTCTCTCTCTCTCTATACTATTGCAACATGGTATCAGAGCTATATGTTAAGCTCTTGGTGTTCTTCGCCTTACTGACGGGCAGCAACCTTAGCTTGGCCGCTTGTCGGACCTTAACCCATTTCGCTGCCATATTTTTCTTTCAGTATCGCTTTGTGGTATTATACCTATATCATGATGAGTATGGTGATATACCATGTGAACCACCTAAGTCGCCCCTCTAGCGCACAACCCAAGCCGCCTCCTCTGGCGCACAACCCAAACCGCCCCAAGGCTCACTTTCTCATAAGTCGACATCTGGAGCACCACAGAAGTCGCCCTTTCTGACGCACAAGCCAAGCCGCCTCCTTTGGCACACTCTCTAAGTTGCCCTAATGGTGCATTACGTTAGCCGCCTTCTGTGGCACTCTCTCTAAGCCACCCCACTGGCGCATTACCTAAGCCGCCTCCTGTGGCGCACAACCCAAGTTGCCCCATGTGGCGTATTATCTAAGCTACCCTTTGGCGCACCACCTAAGTCGTCCCCTAGCGCACAAAGTCATCTGTTGCCATCACCGTTCAGCACCATGTCATAAGTTATGCGTGTGCCACGCTTGTCGGTTTAACATCCAGTCTCTATAACGGTCCGACATGACCCCATAAACTGTTCCAACATTGATTCCAGTCAATTTCTACAATGGTTCGGCATGACCTTAAACTGTTTCGACATTAGTTTCGGCCAGTTCCTACTACAGTTCGACATGACCATAAATTGTCTCCCAACATTAGCTCTGGCCTCTGATATATCTCAAGCGCCCTTGTGCTCCTGTTCAGACTTTGCAATCTATTTGCCTTTTATTTTATTTAGTTTTATTTCGTGTTTTAGTTTCTCTCTCCAAACTCAAGATGTTTATCCTCTTTGAGTTTGAGGGGGGATGTTAATGTATATATGGTATATATTCCTACATATATTAGGTATTAATTTCCTAGATATATTTGTATTGTCATAGTTAGGTTTCTTGTACAATCCCCTTTCTCATAGTTAAGTTTCCTATAGGATACACTTTCTCAGCCTATATATATACAAGCCTTCCATTGTATAGGGTAGATTGATTGAATACAACACATATTGTTTCCTCTCTCTCTCTCTCTCTACTATTGCAACAGTGGATGTTTCAATTTGCAAATGAACACTTCTTTGGCACTGCTGAATCAATAGATATAAAAGTATCCTTTTGCTATTAGGTGAATTATGGAAGTAGAACATTTGTTTGGTTGTTTTTTTGTTTTCTTTTTTCATTTTCTAGAAAAACACTTTCAAATATCCAACTCAAGGCCTTTATGGAAGAATATCTATGGAGTTCAATACTTTCTTGTGAAATGGTGGGTTAACATTCACTTTTGTGCATGAACTTGAAAAGGAAATATGAATACATGCCTATATCTCTATGTCAACTTGCATTATCAGGCAATGGCTAAAGTGCTATTTTGGTATATGAAGATGCCAGATGAACGTGTTTGTGTGTGTGTGTTTAAATTTGGTAAATTACACCATTAGTCCTTATAATTTAAGTGTAGTATCACTTTAGTTTCCATAGTTTTAATTTAAACTCTACACTTTCAATTTTGTTGTAATTTGCCTATAGTTTATTTTGAATTATACTTTAGTCCATTTAGTTTTGTACATATTTTTTTTTGTTCCAAATGTTAACGACGCGTGATGGAATGACCATATTGCCATAAAATTAAAAGTGTAGGGTTAAAATTGTTCAAATGGTGTAATTTATCCTTTAAATTTCACTGTAAGAAAATGCTTTAAAAAGTTTGGGTAAATTACATTCACTTGCCCTACGGTTTAGCCCAAACTTTAAATTTTTAATAGGGTTAAAGAAATCAAAATTAATAGAGATGGCAAGTAAACATTGAAATAAATAAAGATTAATATATATTTTTGTAAAAAAGATATCACATTTTTTTTATACGACTAACGTATTATTGATGAAAATAGGTGGAGACATCCCATTTTTGACTACCTTTAAGACTTGGGCGCCACTAATTGCTTACTTGATGGTGCAGGCTATCTTGTGCAATGGTTCGATTTCTTCAACAAGCAGAGCGTCAAATCCAAGCCTCATACCCCATTTTTGGACCAAAATGATTTTGACCAAAAAGATTTTAAACCTTAAAACCTCTCTTTCAAAAATATTTTTGAAACAAAGTTCCTACGATGTTTCCAGGCTCGCATTTCGTTACATGTTGCGTTTTTCGGTAAACCGAGCAAGGACAAAGTGGAATTGAATGAAATAGAGGTGAACTCTTTGAAAAAATCTTTAAAACATCTTGTTTAGGGGTTTGGAGTTGAAGAAAAGAAGAGGAGAGGGAAGAAACCAAGTTGGGGAAGAAGATGGGCATGAACCATTAAGAGAGAGAGTCGAGCAGCCCTTGCTAAATCAGGCCTATTCATTTGTACACTTATATTTCAGTTATGAGGCCACCACCGTTGGAAAGTGGACTTCTGGGGCTTCATTTTTCACTCAAGAATCTCCTAAAGCCGAGTCCGGATGAGGGAGATATGGCTGGTTGAAGTTGGGCATCAATTCGATTGAGCTGAAACTGAGCAGTCTCCACTAAAAGAAGGATATCTCTTAGCACACTTGGAATTTTGATGTGAGGCTTCCACCATTGGAAAGAAGACTTCTGGGGCTTCAATTTAGGCTTAGGAATGACCTGAAAAAAAGTCCAGATGAAGGAGATATGCCTATTTGAAGTTAGACCTAGAAAGCAGATTTTTGTTATCGGCCACCAGGGGTGGCCGGTCGGCCAGAAAAGTGGCCGGTCGGCCACTTATGTCCCAAACTTAGATATTTTGCAGATATTTACCTCCAGTTGTCTTCCACAAGCTCCAGCTGTCTCTAAATCAGATATTTCGACCTTGAGCTCTTGTATTGCTATCTATAAAGGTCATATCTCTCATATTGCAAGGTTAGAAAGTTTGGGAGCCTCTCTCTCTCTCTACAATTCTCTCTCTCTAGATCCCTCTCTCTCTTTCCCTTTTGTGCATACAAGTAGAGGTACACCTCTCCTTTGCCTGGAGATCCTTAACCAAAGTTGCTTACCTTTGGGCTGAGATTACTTGGAGTCTTGTTTGAGCTCTAGAAGGAGGATTTAGCTTGATTTGGTGCCTCATTTGTGCCTAAAGTGTGTTGTGCTTCAAAGGTATAGAACTTACCCTATTTAAGCTTGTTTTGCATGCTTGTTTTGCCATCTTTTCAAACTATTTTTGGCCTGGTTTTCAACTACAAAAACCTCTGTTTTTCAATCCTAAAAATAATGGTTTAAGGCCTTTTTGTGTTGAGGGGTGGTCCACCCTTCTTGTTGCCTAATTGTGTGAGCTTTTGTGCCATCTTTCAAGGCCTTTAAATCAAACTTTTTGGGCCTTTAAACCACTGAAATTTAGAGTTATTTCAGTGGTAAAAAGTATGTTTTGAAGTCCAAAAATGGAGGGGTTGGCCTCCCCTCCTTGTGTCTCACTTGTATGCCTAGTTAGCATCCTATGGTAGCATGTTTTTGTGGTTTAATTTAGCTTAATTCCAGCATGTCTTAGACTTTATTTTGGACTGCTTTAGCTGTGTTTTGAGCTGTTTGGCTCAGTTGAGTCTTGTTTTGCATAGTTGTAGTGCAAATGGCTTCACTAGTTTAGTGTTTTAAGCCTTTAAACATGTTTTTGCTTGAGATGATTGCATGTTATAGTGTCTTTTAACATGTGATTTCAGTGTATACAACTCTGTCACACTCTCACTTATTTCACTCTTTCATTGCTTTTGAGAGTTGTGTCTTGAGTCTTGTTTGTAGCCTAACATGCGAGCATGTTTTTCTAGCTTTTCATGCCTCAATTTCAGCATGTTTTAGCCACTGTTTTGGCATGTTTTAACTCTGTCCAGAGCTGGTTTGGTCAATTGAGCTTTATGTTGCATGCTTATAGTGTCGTGCTCTTCACTAGTTTGATGCTTTAGGCTCTTAAGTATCACTTGCATGAGTAGGTTGCATGATTTAGTGTCTTTTGCATGCCATATAAGCACTGAAATGTCTGCAACCTCCCTCTATTCTTCACTTTTCAATTTGTTTTGAAAGTGGCCTTGAGCCTCTTGTTGGCTTGGGTGTGGAATTGAGGCTCTCATGCCTAATGGTTTTAATTCTCCCTTGAGGGTTTCTACTAACCAACAGCATGAGGCCTATTTCATGCTCAAAGCACTTGTGGCTTAGGCCCTCTTTCCAATTAGAGGACTTTCACTATGGACTTAATCGGTTAAAGGACTAATCGGTAATGTAAAATGTAAACAAAACATGAAAAGTAAAACTTGAGCAAGATAAACATGTCGTGTTGCAACGCGTGTGTTCGGATCGGACGTTAATCCAAACACAAGAAAAATGGAACGTTTCATACTCAAAGTGATGAAACGTGTCACTTTTTCTTGGTCACCATTACCCTTGATCATGCATGATAGGGTAATGGTCCTTCGAGTCTTATTTGTGAATTCATGAAGCTTGTACAAGCTTGACTCTTTGGCCATCATGCATTGAGATTCTTGGTTGATGGCTTGAGAGCCAAGTGCTACACTCTATTGAGCTTGAGAAATGATAAAGAGGGTGGCAGTACGCACATTGCTTGAAGAATGCATTGCTTTGCCTCTGTTGCGCTCTGTTGCAGCAAAAACAGAAGTTTGGGAAAAGGGTGGCTAACCGGCCACTTGAGGTAGCTGACCGGCCACCTAAGCTAGCCGACCGGCCAGTTAAGGTGGCTGACAGCCACTTTTTGTAGCCGACCGGCCACTAGTGAGTTTTTTGTGCAAAAGTGTTCTTGTGTTGGAGCAGAGGCAGTCTGGAAGTTGGTACAATTTTCGGAGATCAAAACGAATGTAAACAGAGGCAGCCGATGGCAAGGCGATGGATTTTCGAGAGGAAGTTAACCGAGCATGCATGTCTTCCTCGCCCGCGAGGCCATTTTAATTGCTTTAATAGTTAGCATAATTGATTATTCAATTCGTTTTGTAATAGCTTAATTAGTTAGCGTAACTAGTTATTCATCTCAATTTGGTTTGTAATAATTAGCTAGAATAGTTAATTAGTTTCAATTATGTTGTAACAGCTTAGCTTATTCATTTGGACCCTCCTTTGAGAGAGCGCAATATTGTAATAAGTGTGCGTGTGTGTGTGCATGTCTTCTAACCCCATGTCTTTCTCCCTTTTACTTAACCACTTTCGATGGTTAGTTTAGGAGCATGTTTCAATTAGCATACCTTATGCTTGCATGTTTGCATCATTCATTTGTCTTGCATGCACCGAGGCTCGGCGCATCATTCAAACTGCATCGTATTTCAATACTTCTTTGAATACGTGTTTAATAGCATGTTGTTCAAATCAAATTGTATGTCATATTAGTAGCCGAGCCTATTAATTTCATATTGCATGTGTTGCATTAGGCATGTTGTATAGTTAGGATCATGCATATTTCTAACTAGCTTTTGTTTTGACTTGGAGTACTCGGTAAGTTTTTTGCGCTTTAGCATATTTGCATGAGTGCGATTGCCATGATGCCATGCTTCGCATGCTTGCCATGAGGCTATTTGCTTACGTGCTAAACTGCATGAATGCCTGTGGATGGAGGCTTTGTTGCTTGAATTAGAACAATTAATGAATGAATGTTTTAAGCCCACTTTGCGAAGTGGCAAATCATGTTTTAAGCCCATCATGTTTGATGGTAAATCCGCACTTTAGCCCACTTGAGGGTGGCTGTAGACGCGCCCGTGGGCCTCATGCTCTACAGTTCAGACTCCCTTTTTGTTTGTTGCGGTTCTTAATCTGAACCAAAGAGTCCAACTCTGGCAAATCGTTTTGAGAAAAAAACAGATTTTGAAAAGAAGTGCCAAACATGGACTGCTTTGCCAGATACAGAGTCGCCACCTAAATATTTTATTTTGGGAAATTTAGGAAACCCTGACTCGGTGCCAAAGGCCACGTGTCCGTCATCACCAAAGTTGTCTTGGCTCGGGAGCTTGGGTACGATCGGGGAAGGTCAGCTATGAGCACCCCCTTTCGCCCGGTCCGAAGACTGGCCTCTACTAACCGTGATATCTTGTTTTGAAAACGTTATGTGTTCTTGTTCCGGTTATTAGCCTAGATTTACTATGTTATGCGCACAGAAAACAAGTATAGACTAGATTGCCTAATTTGGAAACAAGCATTGCATATCCGTTTGTTTTGAAAATGCTTTGGAATTTGCTACTCGCAAGTAGGCTAAAACGCGGATTTTAATGAGTTTTTCCAACTCAAACAATCCAACCTTCACCCACAGGCAATCAGGCAGTTTATTTCGTATAAGCATTTAGCCACATGGTAATCATGCTGTCATGTTAACATTCACACGCATGCGAGATGCTAAAGCATAAATACTTACATTGCACTCCATGCCAAAACAATAAACTAGTTAGCAAACATGCATGTCCTAGTTCATGTTAAGTGGCTAATGCAACACATGCAAGGATGTAGTTAGAGTAGGCTCGGCTAACCCTAAAATGGCATGTGAAATGCTACAATTATCACGTATTCAATTTGGAATTTGGAAATACAATGCAGTTTGTTATGATGTACCGAGCCTGGTGCATGCAAGACAAATGCATGGATGCACGCATGCATAGCATAAGGTATGCTAACTTAGACGTGCCCTAATCTACCATCATAAGCAGGTAAATAAAAGGGAAGAAAGAAGTGGGGATTGGAAGACATGCACACACACGCACCCACACTTATTACAGATATCGCCCTCGCTCGGAGGGACCAAAAGAATAATACAAATTAATTAACTACGCAAGCTAATTAAATATTACAAATTGCCTAATTAGTTAACGACTAACTAAACTAGGAAAAACAGTAAACCGCCTCGGGAGGAGAGCCTGATGCAACGCATGCTCGGGTCCTGCTCGGAATTGCACTGCCATGCATAGTCTGCCTCTGTTTTCCCTGCTCTGCCCCTCCGAAGACTGCCAAAGCCTCAGGGATGCCTCTCTGGACATTGGGGGACACCACCGGCTGAGTAGAATGGCCACCGGCTGCAGCATGTGATCATCGGCTGGAAATGAGGCTATTGGCCACCAATACATTGCCGGTTGGCACTAAATATTGCCGGTCGGCAAAAAATGCCTGTAGAACCTGCAATTGACAGTAGCAGAGGGCAAGGCATAGCATGGCAATACAATTCAAGCAATGTATGCACCAATCATGCCCCTTTCATGTTTGTGACTCAAAGGAACATTGCCTCGATTCTCGGACCACCAATCACGCATTTCCATGCATGATGGCCCAAAGAATCAAGCATGCACTTTCATGTCAAATGAAATGCAATGCAAACAAACAAACCAAAGCCCAATCCCTATCACTAATCAAGGGACAAAGCATGCATGCAAGATGCAATGCAACCTAGGCATGCAAGCTAAGGATGCAACATGGCATGGCAAGGCACTTATGCAAGCATACAAGCAAGCATGAAGCAATGCAAACTAATGAAAAGATGGACTTAAACATGATTTAGGCAGCTCTAAATAGGCCCAAAACAGTGGCCGAAATGCTAAGTTCATGAAGGCGAATGCTCATGCAAACATGCATAGATACATGGTTCAAGACTTAAGCATAATGAAGCAACTTTTAAACACATTTAAAAGGGACAAACATGGACTAATGGCATGCAACATAAGCTCTGAAAATCATGCTATATGAGGTGCCAAACCAACTAACAAAGCAAGCAAAGCATGCAAAATGGCCCAAACTAAGGCAAGCTAAAGGGACAATGGACTACACTTAGTACAACCACACATGGCAAGACTTAAGCGACCAAAAACAGAGTTTCAACACATAAGACAAAGCCCAAAAGACCACCTAGATGGCATCTAAATGGTTTGAATTCAAAGGCATGCACAAATGCTAAAACATGGAGCATGCAAGACAAGCTTTCAAAGCTTCAAAGAGGCATCCAAGGCAAGCATATGAGCATGTCAAAGGGACTGAAATGATGTGCTAAGTGGTTCCAAACCACTAAATTAATGCAAGCAATGCATGCTACACATTCACATACTTGAGGCCAACAAGCCACAATACAAAGGAGCTATGTAATGCATGCCAAGATCGACTCAAACAAACATGGACAGACCTTAAACATGGCAAAATGAACACACAAACCTTCACAAGGCTAAGCCTAAAACATGCTAGAACAAAGGCTAACAACCTAAGGCATATTAAGGCAATAACAAGGCATTACATGGTAGGTATGCTAAGCATGCATGGTGTACCAAAACCAACATACAACAATGTTATATCATGGCATAATAAGCATGGAAAACAACCTAGACATGATCAACAAACACTCAAGCATGATGCTCCCTCAAGAGGCCAAAAAGTGCCCTTTTCAAGGACAACAAGGAGAGGGGGTGGCCCTCTCCTTCTTGAGACTTCAAGGCACTATCCTCACCACTGAAATCCCTCAAGATTTCAGTGGTGAGGAGGCCCAAGCACCAAAGTCTCGGAGCTCACCAAAAATAGCACAAAAAAGAGCCTTACAAGGCCTAGGAGGGGTCAAACAAACCTAAACCACAAAACACTCTTAACAAACAATCAAGAGGGCTAAAAAATAGAACTTTTTTGTATTATACACTAAGCACAAAAACAGTTCTAAGATAGGTAGAAAAGCAAAGCAAAAATGGGGAATCAAAGGGAAGTTTCTTACCCTTGAAGCCCTCCTTCACAAACAATGCTCCAACAGCCTTCCTTGGCTTAAATCCAGCTCCAAAACACTAAAACAACCCTCCAAGGGTCTCAAGTCCAAGAGATGGTGTGTTAGTGGGTGTTTGTGAGCAAAAGTGGGACAAAACACACACTTATAGAGATAGAATATGTATCAAACCCTAACCCTAGAACTCAAGCTTTACCAAAGCTGTCTAAAATGTCTAACCTCTATGTCAAGAGAAGACTCCCTCCTATATAGGCAATTCCCTCTTGTAAGGCTTCCAAAACAAGCCATTCAAGAGGGAAATCCCTCCATACACGTGTATGGAGGGGAATGGGGTGGGTGCCAGCTATCACAGCTGGCACAAAATATCTGCTAAAAGCAGATGAACAGTAGTCAGCTGGCCAAAATTGTCATTTTGACAAAATTGATGGCCGGTCGGCCAAAAAGAGTGCCGGCCGGCAATATACATTGCCGGTGGACACAGACAACAGCCGGTGGCCTCTAGCCATGGCCGGTGATGTGTGGGGATGCCTCACAAGGCATTCCCTGCCCCCTCCAAGGCAAAACACAAGTGTTTGGTGCAAAACCAGACACAAAACGGTCGAGTTCGGAGATCCTGAGGCAAGGCGCGTAGCCGAGACTTCCGGGAACTGCAAACGAACACAAACATGGATAATCACCGAGTGTTCCAACGGTGACGTCCAAGTCTTGAGGACGGTCAAAAATGAGGTGTCTATAGTGGCTAATTCAAACTATATTCGAAAGCAAACATGAGTTGAATTTGTTCCAAGTCTTGCGACTTAGTCTATACTTGCTTGTGTGCATCACATAGTAAAGTTAGCTAATAATCGGAATAAGAACACATGAGGTTTATAAAACAACATATCATGTTTAATAGAGGCCGATCTTTGATCGGGCGAGTGGGGGTGCTCATTTCAGGACCTTCCCCTCTCGTACCCAAGTTCCCGAGCCGAGGTAACTTTGGTGATGACGAACACGTGGCCTTTAGCACGAGCCAGGGTTTCCGAAATTTCCTAAAAACAAAATATTTAGGTGGCAACTCTGTAATCTGGCAAAGCAGTCTAGTTTTGGCATTATTTGATTCAAAATCGATTTTCCAAAATGATTTGCCGGATTGGACTCTTTGGTGTTTATCAATTTCACATTGCACTTTGTGAGATTAGATTCAAAACCGTGACAGGAGTCTGAACTGTAGGACCAATTCGAGCTCTCCAAAAGGGGGCGCGAAGAAAGTCGAGTCCACAGTTTCTGGCGACTCTGCTGGGGATTTAGAGAACTTGACTCAAACTCATGACATGATGTTTTATTTACACTCATGTGTTTCTTTGCATTGCATTTGCATTGGTGCGCCTAAGTCACAGTGTTTGCCATTTGCTATTCCTGAATGGTTTGCCGAAGGCTTGCTTGGAAAAGCGTGCCATAAGGCTAACCGGTTGTGGGCTCTGCCACGATGGGAACACAAACCTTGGATCTGGACTATCGCTGTACCGTTTGATCCTGCTTTCACTTCTCGGTGTTAGGAGCGAGAGGTATATTAGGTGGTCTTACTGAGGCACCCTTTTTGACCAATCGACCTAGTGCATATCGAAAGCCTTAGAGACTATTCCAAACTAGGACATGTTGCTCACCTGAATACATGATTGTTTGAAACCGCATGTTTGTGTAGTTAGGATTGTTTGAAACCGCATGTTTACGTAGTAAACCCCTATCTCCTGACAAAACTAGAATAGGGTAACCTTACCCCATCATAGGGGTGTTTTGGCTCTCTTTAACTGGTATGTGTGTAACATGTCCGGGGGATACCCACGCGCGTTAAACAGTTCGGACTCCCGAGATTTCCTTGATCTAGTCTCACGAGTGCAATGTGAAACATAGATGAGAGTCCAAATTTGGTAACTTTTATTGAAAATCCATTTTATTGCAATTTTGTCAAAAATGGACTGCGTCATCAGATCTCAGAGTCGCCACCTAATATTTTGGGAAATTAGGAAACCCATGACTCGTGCCAAGGCCACTGTTCATCGTAACCAAAGATGCTTGGCTCGGAACCTTAGGTATGAGAGAGGAAGGTCAATAATGAGCACCCCCGCTCACCCAATCAAAGATCGGCCTCTACTAAACCATGATATGACTTTTATTTTCTTTATATGTTCATGTTCTGATTATTTAGTAAATCCTAAAATTTACTATGTGAAGTATACAAGTATAGACTAGTTTGCTCAAATTAGAACAATTCAATTTCATGTTTGTTTGTCGAAAGGGGTTTAAATTTGCCACTTGACAAAGTGGGCATAAAGTTTGTGAATTTGCCACTACAAAGTGGGCTTACAATGTACAATCGTTGAATCATTCCAATTCAAGCAACAAGCCTTCATTTACAGGCATTCAAACAGTTTATCTTTTAAGTAATTAGCCTCATGGTAGGATGCTAAACATAATAAGAAAATTATGTACAGGCGGGATGCTAAAGCATAACAACTCACAGATTTACCGACGTCCCTCGAACAAGCTACAAAACAAAGTTAGTAAAATATGCACGATCCTATATACAAAATCCTAATGCAATTCACTTATGAGATGCTACTAAAGATTCGGCTTCTAAGATATGACATGTGAATCATCTCAAGAACATAGAGTAGCGTACATAGAATCACATAAAAAATTAGTTAAATCCACAAATGCAAATTTAGGTGAATCTTAATGCATGAAATATGGATGTAAAGCATGGATATGCATGACATGTCAGATATATACATATGTACAGTTAGGGAAAGCGAGTAATGAATGGGATAGAAAGAAGCGGGGTGGGGAGACATACACATTATTACAAGTTTGCGCCCTCACGCAGGAGGGTCCGAATGAACTAACTAGCTTACTAATTACTTAACTAATTATTACAAAACAAATCAATTAACTATGCTAGCTACAACATCATAATTAATTAACTATTCTAGCTAATTATTACAAATTGGAACTAACTACTTAATGACAACTAATTAATTACTTATAAAATTCCAATTAACTAATTAATTGATTACACTAATTATTAATTAATTACACTAATTAATTAATTATAAAATTCTAATTAACTAAACTAATTAATTACAACTTTAATTAATTATAAAATTCTATTTAAACTAACTAATTAATTATACTAAGTAATTAATTATAACATTCTAATGAACTAGCGAATTAATGATATTAATCAATTATACTAATTAGTTAATTATAAAAGTCTAATGAACTAACTAATTAATTATACTAATTAGTTAAAAAAAACTTCTAATTAATTAATGAAATTCGAATTACCTAAACTAATTACTAATTATCCTAATTACCTAAACTACTTCTTGACAGGTGATGCATGGAGAGAAGAGTTGTCGAAGCTGCTGCCATGGTGCTGCTGCCATGCTGAGGAAGATGGTGGCGCCGGCGAGCTTGAAGTTCTTTCCAACTCTGCTCTCTGCCATGAATGTGTGCAGTCTTCTCCTTGGCTTTAGACTAAAGGTTGATGAGGTAAGAATTCCAGGAAGCTAACGCGTCTAACTTCATCATCATCATCATCTCTCAACTTCGGCCTTCTTCAAGGTGGTGCGGTGGATTGCGGCGCTGGTCACGGTGGCAGTGCAGAAGATGCGGCGCTGTGGCTTCTTGACGAAGCGTTTCACGGTGTGCATGAAGGATTTCGCGGTGGAGGCCGTGGCGGTGGCTGGAGGAGTTGGGGCAGAGGTGGGAGAAGAGTCATCTGATCTCCTAGTTGCTCCTTCTTCACCTTGAAGGTTGATTGGGTTGAACAAGGTTGATGAACCTAGGCTTTGTTTAGTACCATACCAGCAGTGGCAGTGCTTATATGTAACAAACCCAGAATGATTCTTTTGAAGATTGAAGAGGTCTTGAAAGGAATCAACAAGGTAGTGAGAAAGTCCATGAAGCTCGTGTTAAGTTTGGAGATTGGCACAATGAAAGCAATGTGATGTGGTGATGAGTTTTGGGGTTGAGCTACAAAGAATAGCCCAATTTTCAGAGTAGCCCTGTGCAGTCTTATTGCATTGCATTGCATTGAAGACAAAATCCAGAGAGAGAGAGAGAGAGAGAGAGAGTGTGAGAGTAAAATGGTGCTGTGTATCTCTGTTCTGTGTGCTTGTAGCTCAGATAAAGAACCTCTCTTCCCCTCCCCTTTTTCACTCACTCCCCCTCTCTTTTGAAACTACTCTTCTCTCTTTTCAATATTTTCCACCTTCTAACCTGCTTTCCTCTCTTTTCAATCTTCTCCACCTACCTTTGACCCCCACTCCCACCGAATTCAACACCCTGTAGACACCCCATTTTTGATCGTCCTCAAGACTTGGACGTCACCGCTTGAACACTCGGTGATCACCCATGTTCATGTTCGTTTTGAGTTCCTGGAGGTCTCGGCTACACGCCTTGCCTCAAGATCTCTCAACTCGACTGTTTTGTGTTTGATTTTACACCAAACACTTGTGTTTTTGCTTCTGAGGGTAGAGAGTAGCTTGTTAGCTACCCCTGGCACCCACCGGCCCTGGCTTGAGGCCATCGGGCGTGTATTCTTGCTACCGGCCATTGGTGAGATATACTATTGGCCGGTCGGCATCTTGTGTGGTCGGCCGGCCATCTGTTTGGCCGATGGCCTCCTTTGCTGGCCGATACCACCTTTTTGCCTTTTTTAGGCCTAATGCATACCAGCTGTGCCAGCTAGAATGCACGGACCCAGCCCCCCATGCACGGGTGTGACTGTTTTGAACCTTTGACCCTTTTGATCCAACCTCTTGCACCCTTTGCTCAAGCTTCTTGAGGAAGCTTGACCCTTTGTCTTAGCTTCCTTAAGAAGCTTGCATCCTTAGCTTAGCTTCCCTTGGAACACTTGACCCCTTTAGGATAGCTTCTCTTAGAAGCTTAGCCTTTTCCATTGTCTATATAAGCCCCCTCCTCCTCCTTTGTGTGGGTCAGCAAAAACCAGAGCAAAAAATACAATATTATATATATATATCTGATATACACTTTCTCTCTCTATATCTCCCTCTCTCTCTCTCTTCATTGTGTGTGTGTTTAAGGGCCAAAAGGGTGATTTTCTTTAGTTTTGCACTAAGACACACACTACTACACCATACTTTGACTTTGGGAGGCATTGGGTTTGTTCTTGAGGTTTTGGACTAGTTTTGATCAGAAGAAGGGGGCTGCACTTGCTGTTCTTCAAGGGTTCTTCAAGGTTAACATTTTTGCTTTATATTCCCCAATCTTGCACTAGTCTTTAACCTATCTTGCTTACTGTTTTAGACTTTGTGTATAACTGAAAAAAAATCTTATATTTGCATGCTTAAGATACTTCATTAAGGTTGTTTTGGTGTTGGGGGTCGACCTCCCCCTCTTAGGCCTTGTTTGGCCCTTTTGGTGCTCTCTTTGTTAAGCTTTGGTTACTATTGTGTGTTGACCTTCTCACCACTGAAATCCAGTGGATTTTCAGTGGTGAAGAAGGAGTTTTGAAGTCTTGTATAGGGGAGGGACACCCCTCTCCCTTTGTCTCTCTTTTGTGCATGTTCTTGGCTCATAAGGGTAGCATGCATGATTAGTTGTTCTTGACTTCATTTCAGAGGTTTTTGGGTGTTATTTGGTCATGTTTATACCTCTGTTTTGTGTCGGATTAATGGCCCCTTGCATGCTTAATATACTTGCTTTGTATTCCTTATTTTCCTAGAAGTGCATCATGCATTTAGCTACCATGCTCTCATGTTTTTGCCTAGCTTTGTGAAGTTTTTACTCATATTTTTCCATGCTTGAGGTCTGTTGGGTGTTGATATGGTCATGCATTTCATGCTTTGTATAGCCCCTTTGCATTCTAGCATGTTGGCATCGGGTGTGTGAGTCATGAGCATGCTTGAGTTGGCCTTTTTTAGTGATTTGGAATCACTTATGATGTCATTTCAGTCCATGTTTTGTGCTTACATACTTGTATTTGTTACTCTTTTATTGCCTTGATGAGATGTGGTCTTATGCTCCATGTTTAGGCCTTAGTGCATGCCTTTTGTTTAAGTCATTTGGGATGCCATTCATGTGGGTTTCGGGGTGTATTTTGCTGCATTAAAACTCTGTTTTTGGTTGAATAGTCCATGCCATGTGTGGTTAGGGTAGTTGTAGTAGAATGCTCCTCTTTATGCCTTAGTCTTAGGCTCATTGGTATGCATGTTTGCATAAACATTTGTCTACCATTTGCATCATCTTTGGCCACTGTTTTGAGGTGTGGCTGAGGCCTCCCATTTCAGTCTAAGTCCATTCTTGTATATAGTTATATGTTTGACTTGTTGTCTCTCATTGCATGCTTGCATTGTACCATGTTTGCGTCACATGTTAAATCACATTATATTGCCTCTTACATGATTAGCATATTGCATGCTTGCATAATAGATTGCATTGCATTTGGCATGTCTTGCATCTTAGCCTCATGTTGCATTCTTGAGCCATGTTTGTATACGTGCATTGCATTGCTTGGTTTGGGGTGTCAAACCAAGCATGATGGATGAGGTGTGTTCGTACTCCAAGTGACGTAACACGTCCCAACCCTTGGTCGCCGACGCCCTTGACCTCAATATGATAGGGTGTTGGCATTCATCTCTTTTGTTCGCATGCATTTACACTAAGTTGCAAACTTGGTGCCTTAGGCCATCATGCATCGAAATGCGTGATTGGTGGCCCGAGTATCGAGGGTCACACTCCCATGAGTCCATAGCATGATTGGGAGAGTGGCCATGCATACATTGCTTTGAATTTCCTTGCCATGCACTGTCTGCCCTCTGTTGCTGTCAAAAACAGGTTTCTGCATAAATAAATGGCCGGCCGCCACATACAGTGCCGACCGGCCATCAATTATCAGCTGGTGGTGTAATTTTTGGCCGATAAGCCCATCCCCATGGCCAGTGAACTTGAATTGTGGCCGGTGACACCCCAGAGCATTCAGAGGGTGATTCAAAATGGGTCTGGGGACTTTCAGAATTTTCAGAGGAGCAAGGCAGTGTAAACAGAGGCAACAGTGGCATGGCACGGGTTTCCGAGCGGGGCGGTTCGAGCATGCATCATCCTAGCATTCTGAGGCGGGCTGCGGCCATCCTCTTTCTGCATTTAATTTGTTAATTAAATAGAAGATATGTAATATTTAATTAATTAGAAGAGTTAACTATTTATTTGTTTTGTAATATTTATTCGGACCCTTCGAGCGAGGGTAATTGTGTAATAAGTGTGCGTGAGTGTGTGTATGTCTTCCAATCCCACGTCTTTCTTCCCTTTTATTTACCAGCTTTCAATGGTTAGTTTAGGGCATGTTTTTCAATTAGCATACTTATGACAGCATGTTTGCATACATTCATTTGTTTTGTATGCACCGGGCTCGGCACATTATACTAACTGCATTTGTATTTCAATCCTAAATTGAATACGTGATAGCTGTAGCATCATCATATGCCATATTAGGATAGCCGAGCCTATTGTAGTTACATCTCGTATGTGTTGCATTAGCCATTTTAACATGAACTAGGATCATATATTTGATTACTAACTGGTTTCTATTTTGGCTCGGAGTACTCAGTAAGTGTTTATGCTTTAGCATCTTGCATGCGTGTGAGTGTTGCCATGATATCATACTTACCATGAGGCTAATTGCTTATGTGATATAACTGCCTGAATGCCTGTGGGTGAAGGTTGGATTGTTTGAGTTGGAACAACTCATTGAAATTTGTGTTTTAGCCTACTTACGAGTAGCAAATCTCAAACCATTTTCCAAACAAACGATATGCAATGCTTCGTTCCAAATTAGGCGATTAGTCTATACTTTTTGTTGTGCGCATCACATAGTAAGATATAGCTAATTAACTGGAATAAGAGCTCATAAGGTTTTCAAAACAAGATATCATAGTTAGTAGAGGCCGATCTTCGGATCAGGCGAGAGGGGGTGCTCATAGCTGACCTTCCCCAATCGTACCCAAGTTCCCGAGCTGAGGCAACTTTGGTGATGATAGACACGTGGCCTTAGGCAAACGAGTCAGGGTTTCCTAAATTCCCCAAAATAAAATATTTAGGTGGCGACTCTGTATCTGGCAAAACAGTCCATGTTTGGCACTTCTTTTCTAAAAATCTGTTTTCTTAAAACGATTTGCCGGATTTGGACTCTTTGGTTCAGATTAAGAACCGTGACAATTTGAGTCCGAACTGTAGTGAGCCCAATGAACGAAACGGGATTTCCTCCGGGACGTTCGGGGGACGTCTACACACCCCCATCTCTCTCTCCATTTCTTTTTCAATTTCAGATTGTCTCCTTTTAAAATAATACACCACCCACTCCCTCTTTAATCGAACACGCTTTAACAACCACTCTGCACTCATTCATTATAATCTCTCTATCATCTATTTCAACGCCCCCACACATCCTTACAAATATCTTATCTCCATCTCCACTCCAAAAACATTATCATTCCTGTGACCCTCTCTTCTCATTTTTGAAAAATCTAGAAATCCGCTAGATATTGATTTGTGATTATGTATCAATTTAAAGCAATAAAACAATCCCAATCAAAAATTTCAAGACAAATCAATACAACGATTTTAACGTGGAAAAATCACAATTAGAGCACCTCCAATTGTGATAAAAAACCACGGGCAACAGCCACAAAACAATCCACTAAGAAGATATAAAGGAATTACACAAGTATACTCTCAATTACTTAGCGAATCCACACCCTAGTCAAACCACTAGGAATCAAGGAGTATTTGGTGAGTAAAAGCGAAGGCTCTCCCTCAATCAATGAATCCTTTTTTCTTTTTCACATTTTTTTCTTTCTTTTGCACACTCATTGGTGGCTGACACGCTCAAGAGTATGGAAACCGAACAAGAGAAGTATGGATATAATAAGGATGGCCTGGTTGGTGACTTTGAGGTAGCCTTTTCCTGATGGCTGGACTACGAAGAACAGAGGGGAAAACTATGGAGATGCAAAAAGATGGAAGATGGTTAAGAGACTCAACATCACCCATGATGTGCTAGTATAGGTCAATTCCTGTAAAAAAGCAAAAGATACAATGCCAGAAGTCCATAGAGAAAAATAATCACTAAGGCGGAAGACTCCAAAATTTCCTAATCCAAGAGTGTGTACAGAATGAGACATACTAATCAAAGCACACACACTCCAAAATGAGTAATGACCATAGAAAGCACACACATATTATCATGTAATGGATATTCTCATCAATTCCAGTATGCACCAAGGACTATTCAAAAAAAAAATTCAAGCTTGCAAAACCATACTAAGAAAATCTTTTTGTTTTTTTTTTTTATTGTTTTTTTTTTCTTACAAAAATAAAGCAAGAAAAAAAATGAACAAGCACGCACTAAATGATATCACACATTAAATGACCCCAAAAAAAAAAAAAAACATACAAAAGAAAACCAAAAACTAAAATGAATAAACAAATTAACGCAAGTCTAGTTTTCTCACCCAAACCGCTTTAGTATTAACAAAGTTGTGAGAATTGCGGTTCTTGAGTGGTGTCTCGACGTTGTGGTTCCCTTCCCTTTCAATGGGAACCCATCTCGACGTGGTTTCCCACTTCCTATTCCTAGGTCTAGGAAAATGCAAACTCGCTCCATGTTTGGTCTCAAGCACATCAAAATAGCAAGGTATATTATGACCCTTAACCTCATTACAACCAATGAAGTGTCTCATTCCCCATGAGATGTTACACAAGTATACTTTTAATTACCTAGCGAATTCACGCCCGAATTGAACCAACCCCTATGTGTCTCTTCCAGCCCCATCTTCACCTTGGAATTGTCTTGATGATGAGCCACTCCAGAATCCACTAAAGCTTCAGGCTCGAATTCTTCAGAATCCACCGAAGAACAACTCTCTCTTTTGTATAGTATGAACAAACAATCCTCTGATGTATCCTCCTTAAACCATGAGTTGAATACTCAATGAAACATCAAAGAAAACTAGCAAAATAGCCCCAGATATAAACCCTAGAACCCAAGAAGAAGATCTGGAGGCATTATCCTAGATTTGGACTGAAACATGTATTTATAGAAATCTGTCCTGCGATCTCCGTTCGAGCGTCAAAAAGGCCACTCGAGCGGACCTACGCTCGAGCGCGGAAAGTTCTGCTCGAGCGAGAAAAAACAACATCCAGTATTTTTGCAGGCGAACAAACTTCTGAAACCCAGCATTCTCTGCTCGAGCGGACAGGCAACTTTGAATGCATTTTTGCATTTTGCTTCGGGAGTGCTACCCCTCGAGCCCGCCTGGGCGCTGCAGCTTGATCCCCGTCATAATCAGCGAAAGTGGCAATCTTGAAAGAATTAACATCACAAAACTTCTCTGCGAGGCACAATTCAGGTTGGATTCGCATCTAAACACTCATAGCCTCACTGAGATAAAAAGTGCGAAAACAAATACAACTTAAAGGAGTTTTGTCAAGAATAAAAACCTAACAATTTTTTTTATTATGCTTCACTCACAAACTCATCATAATACCAAACCCATCCTAACCAAATATTCTAACTTGTATATATATATATAAATTGAATTCAATCTCTTTTTATTTTTTTTATTATTATTATTTTCTCTTTTTTTTTAATTATTTTTATTTATAAAATATCATAAATATTTATTTATACAATTTATATAAAGCATTAAAAGACATACTAAAATATATACAAAAACATAATTAATAAATAATAAATACTTAATAAATTAAAAAAAAAGTTTGAGTGATATAAAATAATTTGGTCGAAATGGGTGAGGTTTGGGATTAAAATTTCAATCTGATTTTTCTTCTGCGATATTCATAAAATGACATATTCCAATTTTTATCAGCGGGTGGTCAAAAGAAAGTGCCCAAGTCTTAGGGCCGGTCAAAATGGGGTGTCTACAATGTGCTGTGTAGTGAAACTGTACAGGGATGTGCATATCAGTTGCCAAGTTGGTATCGATTTTGGGAAGAGTACAGTCATTCAGCTATGCTCATATCTGTTCTAGTGAAATTAGGTTGAGATTGACTGTCTTTCTCTTCTCTTTTGCACGGTAGTCTTGGAACTATAGCTTCAGAAGGCTTCGATATCCCCCAGGTACATTGGACTTGTGTTGATAGACTTTGCCAGGTCGGAGATTCAGTTCAAGGGCAACCGGTGTTTCCTTCGCTAGAGGCAAGGCAAAGAAAGGTTAGTCAGGGCTCACTAGTTCAACTGATCTGACAATCACCAGTCACATCACCTTTGTTCAAACTCAGCAGACCGTGATGGCATAGAGTCCGGAAGAAGTTGTGGCCATGATAGCGGCATTAAACCAGGGAATCGCCATGTAGGATAAGACCAATACCGAAATGCAACGCCTATCTGGGGCACCTACCACACATCCAGTCTCGGGACCCCAGCCGAACTTTGACCCACTTCCACCAGTTAAAGATTCACAAGGTCCGGATCCTCGAGAAGGGTTGGCTCAAGCTCGAGTTTTCACACCTCTAGTGCAGCCTAATGAGAGGCTTTATTCCCTTGATATTAATGAGCTCGACCCGATCTCATTAAAAATTGCTAATCTTGAGAAGCAATTCAAAAAGGCATAAGGCCTTAACTCCATTCCTGACATTGAGGATGGGTACATCGAGGCTGCCGTACGGTTCCCAAACAGATTCAAAATGCCACACATTGACCGTTTCGACGGGTCTGGAGATCCTATGGTACACATTCGGCTTTTCTTGGACGTCCTGAAACCGATGGGTCTGACTAAGCCGTAGAAACTCTCTTTGTATGGAAGAACCCTATCGGGCATAGCAGCCACTTGGTACGCCAAGTTGGAAATAAAGTGAAGCAGAACTGGGAAGAATTGGCTAAGGCATTTGTCGATCACTATTCTTACAATACCCAAGTTGAAATGACCACTCAAGAGCTTGAAGTAACCCACCAGAACCTAACAGAGCCTTTTGTGGAATTTGTTGCAAGGTGGAGAGCAAAGGCAGCACAGATGACAGATCGGCCTTCTGAGAGGGACAAAATGCGGATAATGGTGCATAACCTTGAGCCTGATATGTTGCAAAAGCTGATAGTTGCTCCACTATTCACTTTCAAAAGTTTGCATGAACTGGGGTTTAGATCGAGAATGCGTTCAACAAAGGGATTATTCCCAGAACAAGTGAACCGATAAGGAGGGTGATTTTCGGGAGTACCAATGCTAGCAGTAGCACTATTCCCAAACCCATTGAAATCAATACAGTTGCCACAGCCGACCCTTTTGCCAAATCAAGCCTACGAACAGCCAGTCCAGCCCGAGCTCAAGGTAGAACTTTCACCCCCCTCTATATGAGCCTAACCAGCGCGCTAAAAGTCTTGATGGAAAGAGGGTATCTCATACCCCTTGATCCTCAACCTCTGCCTGACCCACTCCCTATCAGACATAACCCCACTAAGTACTGTGTGTACCATCAGCAGCGCGGTCATGGCACCGATTGTTGCTATCGCCTTCGTCATGAGGTCTAGAATCTCATCGACAACCAGACGATAGCTCCACCTCAAGACCCTAATGACCAAGTACCTCATCCACACCTCAATCAAATCTATACACTACCATCCACTTACAACCCCAACATATATATCAACCTGGCCCATCTACCCAAGCCTGAGGTGTTCATTCCATAAAGCACGGACTTGTGCATGATGGATACACCTGAACCCCAATCATCTCAACCCTATGAACCCACTATTTCTGAGCTAATGAGAATGATTGAAGATCTTCAGAGAACTGTGGCAGTTCTAGCCTTTGGGATATTGGCTCCGTCATCGACCACATCACATGCCAGAAATTTCACACCAGAAGGCTCTCCAATCTTGGGGCGAGTTGCAATTAAAAATGGCCAACCTAAAGCCATCCCAAGTCTAGGCAATGACATGTCGAGCACAACTGGGCTCCGCTCTGATATAGCGACCCAATCCCTTGGCAAAGTGAAGGCAAATGGAAAGAACAAGGTAGGGGCAGGCATTGGTCTCTATGAACACCTTTTGTAGGCTATTGAGGCTTTGAAAGCTGAAGGGTTGAACAAACAACAAGTGCTCGCAGTTGTTGCAAAGACTGCAGATGACACTTTTGCCACTCAGGGTCGGGGCATTCTGAATCAAGGGGGAAGGCCATGAAAAGGGATGTCGTACCAGAAACACCCCTTTCAGCTCCAATCCTACACTCGGAAGAGATCATCAAACTCAGCCAGCACCTGCCCATCCCTTTGCCAGTACATCCAATACAACTCCACAAACCTCAAGCCATCAGGCCCAAGGCCAAAGGGTCTTCGCCTCGCTTTACATATCCTTATCCAAAGCTATGGGCGTGTTGATCAAAAAGGGCCATCTCAAACCCTTTGAGCCTCGGCCTCTTCTGAATCCCCTTCCAACTAAGCATAATGCTGCCAAGTACTGTGCCTTCCATCAGCAAATCGGTCATGACACTGACCTTTGTTTTCGTCTTTGCCACGAAATACAAGATTTGATTGACAAAGAGGTCATCGTCGCACTAGGTCCTGCAAAGTCTATCGGTACTGGATTGATGAACTTGGGGGATAATGTGATTATGTGATCAGGGATTGAACCACCTGCGAATGGCGTTCATTTTACTACGGATGTGAGGATGGCACGCATTGTTTTGAGCAATGTGCAAATGCTATTTATTGTACGTTCTGACTTGGGTATTGAGTCAGTTTTGTCGTGTTGTATTGAGTCTGTCCTGTTGTATTAAGTCAGTCTTGTTGTGTCAGAGTCGGGTGATTTCGGGGGTGTTACCTCAGACATCACTATCTTGTTTTGTGTTTGTCTTTTACACTCTTTCTTTTGAGTCTGTTTCTGCCATGAAGCCAGTTGTGCCAACAAATTTGAATAAAACGGCAGAGATTTTCACCTACTTTTCTGTGCCTTGAAATCATTGCATTAACCTAAGTTTTTCAAAACTTTTCTAACACTGTGATGAAAACAAAGAGGGAGGAATTCCTTGGGATTTGTAAAAGTTTGATCAAATTGAGAGGAAGAGAGAGGCATGCTAAACCCTTAATGAATGAGATCATGTTTGTTAATGTGAGTACTGAGAAGGATCCTGGCTTGATCCAGACTGGTTCTAGAATGTCTTCACGAGCAACTAGTTGCTTTTTTAAAAGATTTCAAAAAATGTTTTGTGTGGTCCTACGAAGACATGATTGGAATCGCTCTCGGGATTGTGCATCATAGGATTGCTCTCAGCCTCGAGACTCGACCCCTTTTGCTTTCAAACCTTAAACTTTGATTCAGAATGTTCAACGATCAATCACAACGTAAGGCTTGTATGGCCGGATCGGAAGCAACCCTTACACTAGGGGCAATAAGTTTAGATGTCATCAAAGGAAGCTTGCAAAGCTAGATCAGAAGTAGCCCTTGAACTAGGGGCAAAAATGTCAGATGTGCTCAAAGATTCAAAAGATGGGTCATTCCGCAAACCAAGGCTGGCAAGAAAGCCGAATTGCAGAACTTGAAAGAAGAAAGTTTTTTGCTGAAGGACAACCGAGTTCCTATCCACAACACTAGGGGCAAATTCAAACCCGATTGGATGGACTCCTACATCATCAATGAACAACAACCATTCTCCTGGATTCAGATGGCTTCAAGATCTCAAAATCGATCAACATGGACAAGTTAAACTTTTATATACTTGAGGGGCTCGCTAGGCCAAAAACTCGGAAGGGCGACCCAGGCAAAAGTTAGAGCAAGAAAAAAGAAAAAAAAAAGAACAAAAATGAAAAAAATGAAAATACAAAGAAAATAAAGAAGAACAAAAGAAATGAAAAGAAAAGAAAATAGCTCGCAAGGTTGAAAACTCAGAAGGGCGGCCTTGGCAAAAGTTAGAGCGTAAAAGGAGAGTGTCAACACCTGAGTGAACCTCAACCCGGAACTATGTACGGCCTAATTCCCATGTTTGGGATACGTAGGCAACTTCATTCTAAAATTCGGCCCCAACCATTTTTAGCCTGCTTGGCTCATCCATGTTGATTGGTTTATCCTTGTTCAAACTCGGCTATCTTATCCATGTGCAAATTGGCTTGTCTTCGTTCAAATTCGGACTGTCCTATTCCGTTAGAAAGATTCAACAGCAAGATGATTCAAAGTTCAGATTTGAGGTTGTGCATCTCGAGAGTAGATTCCGTGTTGGTTGAGCAGTGGCCATTTGCAAAAACAATTTTTGGGAATTTTTAATGAGGTTGACTAGTTCTCTCGAAAATTATTCCATTTTTTCCAAAACAGGACCATTTCTTGGACCCAAAAAAGGAAAATTTTCAATGCTTCCAACCTGACTTGTATGATTTCGAATTAGAAAATCGAATAAGTATGTTAATCTAACTCTCATATTGGTCAAAATTGTTTTAACAGAAAGCCAAAACAAAAATGGTCAAAATGATGAATTAGGGGCACAGTTGAGTCAGGTTTTCTGTCTTTTTTTCCATTGTCAACATACTTGCCAGAAAGGGCACCATATTCGCCAGAAAGGGCACAACTGAAGCTAACAGCAAAGGGTTGAAAGCTCTCACATCCTCTAAGTAGCGAGGTACCAAGCTAAGTGCGAAGCACGAACCGGAACGGGATGTTCGGTTCCTTCATCCGAACGATCAAACCCAAGTTGGCATCTGACCCGGAATGGGGACGTAGAAAACGTAATGTGTGAGACCAATCAATTGTATACCTGGCTGGTGGGACATGTTGTAACTCACCTCAATCAAGCTAAGCTAGAGGCGTCGTCAACTGATGTCAGTTGCAGATTTACTGCGCATCCAGTCGCATCACAACCCCCTCTGTGGAAGAAACTCACTAGTTGTGAGCGAAGGAATGAGAATCTAGTAGAATACTAGGTACAAGAGCCCACAACTTCCTGCTTATCCATCAACCACCCAGGGGAGCGATAAAAAATAAAGAGAGATTAAAGAATAGAGAGATGTGCGCTGAGAGAAAAAGTGAGAAAAGGGCTTTTTCAGAAAAAATAGAGATTGAGTGCCGGAGCGATGTGAGAATCACAAATAAGGAAGGACGGGAAACAATACTTGGAAAAGCTGTGGGCTCCCTATGAATCGAGAGGTCTCCCACTGGTGGTACACATCCGAGTGTTGTGTTTGTTGTTTTTGTTTGTCTCGATTCTAGTTTTGAGTCGTTTAGTGTGTTTGTGTTTTTTTTATCTTTGTTTTCCTTTGTTGAGTCGTTTTGACTGTGGTCAATCATAGGCTCAATATCCGGTTAAGAACTCATTTCTCAATTTCAATTTTAAATTGTTTTGTGCTCAGAGTGCTGTGCCATTCTCCACATATGTGCAAAGCAGGATTCTTTCTTTCATAAACTGCAAGGTTCAACTCAGGTCATGTGAGAACGATAGAACCAAGACCTATCTGAAGTTATATGGGTTCCAGACTACAAAGCAAAAGAAAAAAGGGAAAATTTGGAGCATCTGAGTCTGTTTCAACTTCAACAAATTCTGAGACTGCATTCCAGGTACATTTTCTCAAGCCTCGCCATTTCTCTGGAGTATGAGTGTATCTCGATCCCAAGTGTAAGCCTGCTTCAAGTCAAAATGGAAATTAAAGCAGCATGCAAATGTTACCTCTCGCCAATATAAACAGGGTGTATCCTTTTTGAGCTGAGCATGTTACAAAGTCCTCTGAGAGGTAAATTGGAGGCATCAAAGTACATATTTGATTCTCTTCTTGCATAGAATGTGCACTTTCATATACACTTTTGTTGCATGCGTGCCGCGTATCGTATATGATTCTTGCATAGAATATTGCTTTCAATGTTGCATAGAATATGCCTGTCTCTTTCATAGAATATGCTTTCAATATTGCATAGAATATGCTCTCATTTCATACATAGAATATGCTTTCAGTCTTGCATAGAATATACTTTTGTCTTTTGCATAGAATATGCTTGTTTCATGCATAGAACATGCTTTCAATTAACATCATGCATCTATCGCACAATAATCTCACTCAGTGCATCTATTGCACTAATTTCATATCACTCGCACTGTCTTGTGCACTTTGTGGTTGTGTATCACTCGCACTGTCTTGTGCATTCTTTGGTCTAGGAGACCTTAAAATCCTGCATTTACACTCGCACTTTCTTGCGCATCGCTCTTTTTTGTGCAATTTACACTCACGCTTTCTTGCGCATCGCACTTTTTTGTGTAGTTTACACTCGCGCTATCTTGCGCATCGCGCTTTCTTATGCAATTTACACTCACGCTTTCTTGCGCATCGCACTATCTTGTGCATTTCATTACATGCTCTCATCTTGCATAGAAAATGCTCGTATCTTTTGCATAGAACATGCGTTCTATCGAGCTATTTTGCACACCTTACCTGCACTTGTTAGTGCATTGCATCAAGCTATTTTGTGCACCTTACCTACACTTGTTAGTGTATTGCATCGCGCTATTTTGCGCACTTCACTTGCACTTGTTTGTGCATTGCATTGTACTATTTTGCGCACCTTACTCGCACTATCTTGTGCACTTTGTATCGCACTGTCTTGTGCACTTACATCGCACTGTCTTATGCACCCCGCATCGCATTGTTTTGTGCACTCTGTATCACACTGTCATGTGCATCTTGTATTACTCGCATTGTCATGTGCGCCCTACATAGCACTGTTTTGTGCATTCCTTTTGTATCGTACTATTTTGTGCATTGCATCGCGCTATCTTGTGCATTTCATCGCATTGTCTTGTGCACCTTGCATCACATTATCTTGTGCATTTCATCTTATGTCGCGCTATTTTGTGCACCTTGCATCGCATTGTCTTGTGCACCCTCACTTGCACTATCTTGTGCGCTTGCATTGTGTTACCCTGCGTATTCACTCTGCATCGCATTGTCTTGTGCATCCTCCCTGGTCTAGAAGACTTTGAATCCTCTGAAGGTGCAATTCCTTTGGTGTTTGTCGTGCCCGAACGACTTTCGGTGGTCTGGTATAGCCACCTGCTTGTATTTGCGATGAGTTCCTAAGAGATCAACTGAGACGGTAGAAACTAGAGTTCGAATGGCTGATGCCTAGAACGCAAAGGTTCGAAATTTCTGAGACTAAAGTCTGGTTTAAATACCCAGGGGTGTATTGTCGACTTGAAATCTGTATGGCAGGCCCATAAGTTGAGGTAGCTAGTATGCGCCTCAATTCTGGATACTAAACCAACCTAGTCTGTCACCCTGTTGGAGAATAGGGAAAGCTGCAACCATAGCCAGGGAGAAAAGTAGTACCTATGGTTCGGAAACGCAAGATGCAGAAAAGGAAGATCCCCAGCAGTATGAGGTAAGTCATTTCCAGTTGCCCCTGTAAGGTACCTTCACTTCCTAGCTACTATATCATCTATTACATCTATTGCATTGCATATAGCATCTATCACATGCATCTATTGCATTGTCCATTTATCACTTGCATCCTTTCCATGTTAAGCTTAGTCTGGCACATGCTCATACATTTCCTTCATTAAAGCATGGTTTTGTGATAATGTGTACGTGCCTATTCCACTAAGAGAATTGTGGTCTGAGGGTTTCAGCACCTTTTCTGTGTTAGACATGGTCTGGTTTGTGTCCATGCCTTTTCTAGGTAAAATGTGGTTTGGCCTACGCCTTATTCACTGCATCCATTGCATTGTACTTTGTTTTGTTGCATTCAGCATGTAGGATTACGATCTTTCCTCAGCAGATCATTTCTCACTTATATCATGCCACCCAATTACTTGTATTCTTTCTGCGAAACACATAGTTCTGCATGTGCACATGCTGTAGACACCCCATTTTTGACCGTCCTCAAGACTTGGACGTCACCGTTGGAACACTCGGTGATTATCCATGTTTGTGTTCGTTTGGAGTTCCCGGAGTTCTCGGCTCGCGCGCCTTGCCTCAGGACTTCCGAACTCGACCGTCTTGTGTCTGGTTTTGCACCAAACACTTGTGTTTTGCCTTGGAAGGGCAGGGAATGCTTTGTGAGGCATCCCCACACACCACCGGCTGTGGCTAGAGGCCACCGGCTGGCTGGTGTTGCCATCGGCACTTTATTGTGCCGACCGGCACTCTTTTGTGCCGACCGGCACTAAGTTTTGTCAAAATGACACTCTTTGCCGGCCGGACACTGTGCAGTTGCTTTATGAGATATTTTCAGACAGCTGTATAGTTTTGGTTCCCCTCCATACACGTGTATGGAGGGATGACCCTCTTAGTTAGCTTAGCTTGTAAGCTTTGCAAGCTTTGCTTGCCTATAAGAGGACCACTCCTCTTCTTGGCTTAGGGTTACAAAATTTTAGACATTTTTAGACAGACCAAGCTCTGGTTTTTAGGGTTAGGATAGATACACATCCTATCTCTCTTCTTCCCTCTTGTTTTGTACACTAGGTGTTTGTGTCATACTTTTGCTCACCAACACCTAGTGTTTCACCTTCTTTGGGTTCTTGAGGGTCCAGAGGTCTGTTGTGAAGCTTTGAAGCTGGTTTGGTGCTCAAGGAAGCCAACACATCATCTTTGTTGAAGAGGCTACAAGGGTGAGACATTAACTCTCTTTTTTCCCCATTCTTGCACTCCATTTTTACCTAGCTTAGAACTGTTTTTGTGCTTAGTGATTAACACATAAAAGTTCTGTTTTTTAAGCCTCTTTATTGTTTATTAAGAGTGTTTTGTGGTTTGAGCAAGTTTGACCACCCTTAGGCCTTGAAAAGGCCTTTTTTTGTGCTATTTTGTGAGAGATCCGAGACTTTGGTGCTTGGGCCTCTCCGCCACTGAAATCTTGAGGGATTTCAGTCGTGGAGATGGTGCCTTGAAGTCTCCAAAAGGGGAGGGCCACCCCCTCTCCTTGATGTCCTTGGAAAGGGCAAGTTTTGGCCTCCAAAGGAGCACCATGTTTGGTTGTTTGTTGAGCATGTCTTGGCTGCATTTTATGTTTATTATGCCCTAATATGACATTGTTATAAGTTGTTTTTGGTCCCCTATGCATGCTTAGCATAGTTGCCTTGTAATGCCTTTTGATCCTCTAACATGCCTAGGTTGCATGCCTTAGCTTCTAGCATGATTTAGGCTTGCATTTGTGAATGTTTTGTGCTTATTTTGCCATGTTTTAGCTCTGTCCATAGTCATTTTGGTCAACCTTAGCGTGCATTATATAGCCTCTTTGTATTTGGCTTGTTGGCCTTAAGAGCATGAATGTATAGCATGCCTTGTTTGCATCATTTTAGTGGCTTGGAACCACCTAGCATGCTATTTCAGTCTCTTTGGTGTGCTTGTATGCTTGCCTTAGTTGCCTCTTTAATGCTTTAAAAACATGTGTTGAATGCTTCATGTTTTGGCTTTAATGCATGCCTTTGGATTCATGTCATCTAGATGCCATCTAGGTGGTCCTTTAGGCTTAGTTTTATGTGTTAAAACTCTGTTTTTAAGCGTTTGAGTATTGCCATGTGTGGTTGTGCTAAGTGTGGTTCAAAGCCTCATTGATTTGCTTTGAACCTTAGACCATTTGCATGCTTTGTTTGGCTTGTTTTGTTGCATGATTTGGCATCATGTTTTGCATGATTTTCAGAGCTTTACAATGTGTGCTCATTGCCCTTGTTTGGTATCTCCAAGTGTGCTTGGGGGTTGCCATGTTTATGCCTTGGGTTTGGACCATAACACTTGCATGTGTGTGTGTGTTTAGTCTCCATTTCTAGGCACTTTGGCCACTGATTTTAGGCCAATTAGGAGTAGCCTAATTCATGTTTTAGTCCACTCCATTGCTTGGTTTACATGCTTCTTTGCTTAGGTTGTATGCCTAACATGTTTAGCTTGCTTACATTGCCCATGTTGCATGATAGATAACATGACTAGGTTGCATTGTATCAACATGCATTCCTTATCCCTTGAGTTGGTGATAGGGATTGGGACTTTGGTTTGTTTGGTTTGCATACATTTGAAATCAAAGTTGCATTCTCGGTTCCTTGGGCCATCATGCATAGAAATGTGTGATTGGTGGTCCGAGAATCGAGGCATATGCCCCCTTGAGTCAAAAACATGATAAGGGGTGTGTGTAGTGCATAAATACCTTGAATCACATTGCCATGCATGTTGTTGTCCTCTGCTGCTGTGAGTTGCAGGTTTTGCAAGCATTTTGTGCCGACCGGCACTGTTTAGTGCCGATCGGCAGTCAATTGGCAGCCGATGGATGAGTCTAGTGCCGGTGGCCTCCTCCTTCAGCCGGTGGTGTCCTACCCCAGCCGGTGGTGATCCCTAGTGCCCTGAGAGGCACTCCTGGGACTTTGTTAATTTTCAGAGGAAGGAAACAGGGAAAACAGAGGCAATCCGTGCATGGCAGTGCGGTTCCGAGTCAGTCCCGAGCGCGTGCTGCATTGGGCCCTCATCCCGAGGCGATTTACTGTTTAATTAGATTAATTATTTTATTTAATTAATTTAGTTGATTTGTAATATTTTAATTAGCTTGCGTAGTTAATTAATTTGTATATTCTTTCGGTCCCTCCGAGCGAGGGCAAAGTTGTAATAAGTGTGTGTGAGTGGGTGTATGTCTTCCAATCCCCATTTCTTTCTCCTTTTTATTTACCCGCTTATGTTGGTAGATTAGGGCACATTCAAATTAGCATACCTTATGCAATGCATGTGTGCATTCATGCATTTGTTTACATGCATCGGGCTCGGCACATCATGCAAACTGCATCGTACTTTCAATTCCAAATTGAATGCGTGATAGTTGTTGCATCTCATGTGCCATGTTTAGGGTTAGCCGAGCCTGTTTAGATTACACCCCTGCATGTGATGCATTAGCCATTTAACATGAACTAGGTCATGCATTTTTGCTAACCAGTTTATTGTTTTTGGCACGGAGTACGATGTAAGTATTTACGCTTTAGCATACCACATGCGTGTGAATGTTGCCATGACAGTATGCTTACCATGCGGCTAAGTGCTTATGTGAGTTAAACTGTTTGAATGCCTGTGGGTGGAGGTTGGATTGTCTGAGTTGGGAAAACTCATTAAAATCCGTGTTTTAGCCTACTTGCGAGTAGCAAATGCCGAAACATTTTCAAAACAAACGGATATGCAATGTTTGTTTCCAGATTAGGCAATCTAGTCTATACTTGTTTGCCGCACGCATAACATAGTAATTCTAGGTTAATAATTGAGATAAGAATGCATAATGTTTTCAAAATCGGATATCACGGTTAGTAGAGGCCGGTCTTCGGACCGGGCGAAAGGGGGTGCTCATAGCTGACCTTCCCCGATCGTACCCAAGCTCCCGAGCCAAGACATTTGGTGATGACGGACACGTGGCCTTCGGCACTGAGTCAGGGTTTCCTAAATTTCCCATTTTAAAAATATTTAGGTGGCGACTCTGTATCTGGCAAAGCAGTCCATGTTTGGCACTTCTTTTCAAAATCTGTTTTTCTCAAAACGATTTGCCAGAGTTGGACTCTTTGGTTCAGATTAAGAACCGTGACAATTTGAGTCCTTGAACTGTAGTGACCCCAATATGAACGGAACGGGACTTAACCCTCCCGGGGCGTTCGGGGACGTCTACACATGCCTACTCCACTAAGAGAATTGTGGTCTAAGGGCTCCGGCACCTTTTCTGTGTTAAACGTAGTTTGATTTTGCATCACCATCTCTTTATAATATTTGTGTGGTTTTGCACTGCTTGTGGTTTGATAATTCAATTACATTGTATATCATGTGCATTGTTTCATTGCATTGCATATCGTCTGCATTGTTTTGCTATATTGTGTATCATTTTGTATCCTGCCCCTGAACTACGCTAGTTTGATTCTTTGTAAAGGGATACGTAGGCAACCTTCGGGTTCAACCAATTGCATTTGCATTTTGTTTATTTGTCCAAGTCTTCGGCCTTGTCAAAAATGGGTCGTCTCTAGGCTTTGACATTCACTCATGTCATTTCATGACTCTGAGCTCTGTCAAAGAGGGAAAACTGTAGACACCCCATTTTTTACCGCCCTTAAGACTTAGGCGCCACTGATTTCTTACTTGATGGGGTAGGCTTCTTGTGCAAAGGTTCGATTTCTTCGGCAATGAGAGCGTCAAATCCAAGCCTCATACCTCATTTTTGGACCAAAATGATTTTGACCAAAAAGATTTTAAACCTTAAAACCCTCTCTTTCAAAATATTTTTGAAACAAAGTTCCTACAATGTTTCGAGGCTCGCATTTCGTTAAATATTGTGTTTCTCGGTAAACCGAGCAAGGACAAAGTGGAATTGAATGAAAGAGAGGTAAACTCTTTGAAAAAATCTTTAAAACATCTTGTTTAGGGGTTTGGAGTTGAAGAAAAGAAGAGGAGAGGGAAGAAACCAAGTTGGGAAAAAAGATGGGCATGGATCGTTAAGAGAGAGAGTCGAGCAGCCCTCGCTAAGTCAGGCCTATCCATTTGTACACTTGGATTTCAATTACGAGGCCACCACCATTGGAAAGTGGACTTCCGGGGCTTTATTTTGCACTCAAGAATCTCCTAAAGCCGAGTCCGGATGAGGCAGATATGGCTGGTTGAAGTTGGGCATCAATCCGATTGAGCTAAAACTGAGTAGTCTTCACAAAAGAAGTATATCTCGTAGCAAACTTGGAATTTTTATGTGAGGTTGCCACCATTGGAAAGAAGACTTTTGGGGCTTCAATTTAGGCTCAAGAATGATCTGAAAAGGAGTCCAGATGAAGGAG